>CM019753.1:11388574-11435834 GCA_009761765.1 Phenacoccus solenopsis
AATTCGAGATATTAACTGACGAAGTAAGAACGTATCGCGAGACAGCAAAGATAAAAATAATTCGACCGCGATTTCGATCCTTTGGTTCGGAGTCATCGTCGTCGGTATTTTTAGAGTTTTCGTTCTTCGATTTTTTATGCTGCTTTTCTTTTTTGTAACATCGATCTAATTCCTTCGAGAGAAAATAATAGATGGCATTTTCATTTTATTCATTTCAAAAATTAGATTAAATAATGAACAAAAAACAACAATTAAGAACATACCCCTAATATATCTTGAGCTACCGGCATCTACGAATAGATGTAAAGCCATTTGTAAAAACAATGTATGAAATACATACATAACTGTTTTTCGTTTTGCCGATTTGTTAATTTCAAGTCGATTTTTGGATTTTAGTCATAGTTTCTTTCCAACAATTCAATACCTGAAGCCGAAGTAAAAAATTACAATTCATTCTCTGGGATTATAAAAACAATTATACTGAAGCTAGAGATTTACTTCGTTCGATAACTGAGTCCTTAATTCGCATTCGTTATTGTTCATCATATTATCAATATAATAAACCAAAGAAATTAAAACCATTCGATGATTTTCTAAATGAGATAACTGATGGCTCAACGCAGTAAAAAAAGAATTCTTCATCACCGCTGGAATATAGTATAAAAACATTGGAGATTAGCGAAAAATCAATAAATTAAATGAATGAAATCTTAAGGCTTATTTAAGAAGGTTTGTAAGATATACATCTCAAGATTTATTCATTCATTTTTTTTAATAACTACAAAAAAAAAATTAGCGAAGGCTATCCGCTAAGTTACTTTCATCATATGAAAAAAAGAAAAAAAACTGATAATTCTTGCTATGTATAGACCGGTTAAAAAGATGAAATGTTTTTCTTACTGCTCTTACTTGTATTTTTAAAAATTAATGTAACTTCATTATGGTGTTTTCATTTCGCATGATTAAAAATCGTGGAGCAGGTTGGGGCAAAAATTGACAACGTTAGAGTTCAAAAAATTATCAAATGATCAAAAATAGCATTCGTGCGATACTTTTTTTAAAACACTTAATATACTTGAGATGCAAGCCTTTCTTCCACCTCCCTTAGGTTTCGAAATATCCAAACATGAAATATCGGAAGTATCGAACTTGAAAACTTTCGATATTTTATCGATATCGAAATATCGAAAAAAGTATCGACAACATTTGAGTAGGAATCAATTTCACAAATGAGCATTTTTCTAAAAGGAAATTTTGTGTCATCAATTTTTTTCGTTCATTAAATTGAATAAATTTCTGAGTTGAAAACCCAAGTAGTTGTCGGAATTCATTTTTTTCACGCTTTTGGCATATATAATACTAAAATCTAGATGGGATAAGGAAAACTCACAAAGGAGAGCTACACACGCATGATATACCTTGTGACCCATCGAACTCCATTCACCAAAAGAGCCAATTTCCTACGCCAAAAAATTAGGCGTAGATAAAATATAACAGTAACACTTACTTTTGTTGTATTTGGATGTTAAAAATAGTTCAGAGAATTCAAAAATTCTGCAGAGATGCAATACGCATGAACTTAAAAAGAAAATAATTATTCTTCATTTGCTCAATTGGAAAAAAATCTAATGAAAAATGCTTACGACATCAGATAATGAAGTAAAGTTAAATTTGAAAATTGGACTTCATCAAAAATTTCACATCGCGAAAAAGAATTAGAAAATTTGGACGAATAAGATTCGATGGGTCGAATAGCATACTAATTTCAACGAGCAATACGAACTTACAGGCGAGTTCATTGCTGACTTGAACATTATCCTCAGGTTTAGGAGAGAAAATGGCATACTTCAGTATAAACTTCAAGTGTTTGATTTTCCAATCAAGATCTTGACTTTGCGGATGACTAATTAGTCTTTAAAGAATAAGATTTTCCATATTACAATATGCAGAGGAAAAAATATTGTAAATTCGATATTTACAAGAATTTACCGAGCTAATAATTGAGTAGCATAGCATCTGTCTTTGTAAGTCCATCGAACGTTCGTTGATTTCTGTTTCTGGTCCAGTAAAATTACATTTTCGCATTTTTTGGCGATTAATTTGACGTGTTTGGTGTCTAATTTCGCGATACATGGGAAAACCATTTTGAGTCCTATAAGCACGAAATACAACCCATACAATGGTAATCATCGACTTGGAGGTGTCAGGTGGAAATCGCAGATACAATCTTACCAGTAATTTTATCAATTAATAAATGCCCGGAGTCAAATAAAAATTTACATAATATTTTATACACAGCCGTTGATGATTCATCAGATTTTTCAGTAGCTCGTACAACAATCAATTGTAAAGTGCTTTTGGCATTCGTTGATAATGTATCAGATTTATTTACCGCCAATTTACATGAATTAATTAAATGATCGATCAAAGCTGATGTCAATAGTTGTGGGATCTGAAAAGCAAAAATGGGTTAATTGTATGTATCAAGAATTTAGGAATGAAAACGAAGTTGTAACGATATTTACTTGATTCAAATCTAAATGTTTAATCATACAGC
This sequence comes from Phenacoccus solenopsis, assembly GCA_009761765.1. Taxonomy (NCBI): domain Eukaryota; kingdom Metazoa; phylum Arthropoda; class Insecta; order Hemiptera; family Pseudococcidae; genus Phenacoccus; species Phenacoccus solenopsis. The sequence goes on from CM019753.1 coordinate 11,391,132, forward strand.
AGAATATATTTAATACAGCTAATTGTTGCATTTTAGTCGGTGAATTATGCAGAACTGTTTCCACACCGGTCCAGAACTTCAACATAAGCTCTAAATTATCACTCTGAGCCATAATAAAACCAAGAGTTTTATACAAAGGATGTTTCAAACGAGGCTCCCACGTAATATTCTGTGAAGAATTTGTAAATATTATTTGGAAATAGGAGTAGATAAAATAAAATGACAAAAGAGTTTCAACACTTACGGTCAACAATTTAACAACATTATCGATCGTATCTTCGTGCAAGATAACATGAGTTTTGAACACAGAAAGAATTAATTTCTTTTTGAATAACTGCGGATATTTCTGATGTACTTCCAATAAACAATATAATGTTTCGAAGGTTTGAGATGGCCATTCGACCATAATTTCGTTAATCAGAACTGGCCAAACTACGGTTTTGAATGTATTTTCGTCGATCTAAATAAAATTAGGTGATTTATATTTGAAGTCATGAGACCAAAGTAACGTTGAAATTTACTCACGGTGTGTAAGAAATCCACTAAAAATGTGTAAACTAAAAGAGGTAAATAAGAACGATCTTTGCATTTTGTCAAAATCTCAGTAATAACTTCTTGTTGCAACTCTGCAGTTGAATTTAAAAATACATTCGATCTAAATGCGACTCCGTAAGCTAATATTCGACCAGTAAGTATCTCTCCTTCTTCCTACGAGTGAATACAAGTCACAAGGTTTATTTGATTGAAAAGTCAAACTTTTTAGAAGTTTTGTAAGTCACTTACCCCTTTCGATTCGAATTTGCTCAGCTGTTTATCGATAATAGACTTGAAGTATGCCAACGTTACCGAACCGAAAGTACTCCCGGTTTGAGATAAAATTGAAACAAGTGATGCGAAATAACACTTCCTAATATGAGCTCGAGGAGAACCTAAACCTTGAACTAATCTTCTTAAGGCATAAGTGACTTCTTTTGGATACTGTTCTTCGTCTTCTGCGCCCTATTTAAAGTGAATCGTAAAGTTAGGTAATTGAATAACTAACACATAACTCAATATTAAATGGTTCTATGAGAATAACAAGAAAGATAGATCAAGAGTATAAAATGACTTTACTTCTTCCACGGATTCTTGAGGTGGTGGATTCGAGTGATTCAAGTGATTCCATAGTTTGATGCACAAATCTGGTTTACTAGCCTCATGTTCGGAGGAAATTTGAGTGAAAACATCTAATATTGACTTCTTCTGCAACATCTTGAATTCGGTGAGTAATTTATATGATGCGCATGTTAAATTACATTATGTTTCGATATCTTTATTTTCAAAGACACTCTTTTAACCGCTAAATTTTTTGCCGAAATCACAATTTCGCTGAGCGAAAGAACAAGACACATGGGCGAACAAATTTGTGAAATTGTAATCACCAATCATAATTCGAAGCAGCCTGCATAATCAACATTATTGCCAAGTTTGTTAAAAAAACATGAAAAAGGAGAACGACTGACTTCAACGAAATGAATTAATGAACGAATCTGTCCAATATTGAACGAAAAATGGAATCAATACAAACGACTAGGCAGAGACAGATACCAGGCATAGCTTCGTTTGCCGGATGTCTATCGAGAACATTTCTTATCTCCATCGGTTATCACATACTTTTTTTGCACGAACAAAACAAAAAATTGAAGAATTTGCGTTGGAAAATTAAATATATTTAACTATGATTAAAATGCATGCATAAGTAATTAACCGCATCAAGTGGTAGTTGGTACCTTAGTTAATGTTGGAATGTTATTAATTTTGCACTGGATTTGATTTATAATGTCGAAAAAAACTCCTAACGATGAAATGGAGGATAGCGAAGAAATAAGTCGAATCAATAAGAAATTGAAAACGTGCTCTTTTAACTACTTGGAGCATAAAATAAGAAATGTTTGTATCCAAGCAAAATAATATATTTGATTTCCTATTTAAGAATTTTCTCTTAATAACTGTTTCGTGTTTTTTAATAGGAGTATGGAGGAGGTCTCATAATGTGCGTCAAAGAAAATAATTCCGATAATAATAATGGTGATGATATACCATCACTTTCGCAGGTATGTCCCGCTTCCACTAGCTCAGGGTTGATGTCTCATGAGGAATGTTCGAATGAGAATATTGAGAAAGAAGTTACTAAAGCCATAAAACCTGAAGAAGGGTCCAGTTCTAGTAATGAGAGCATTTCTGATGCAGGAAATTCAGAAGAATTGGAATTATCAGAATTAGAAGAATTACTTGACGCTGGTAAATTGAAAGCTATTCATTGTGTTTTTCAATAAATTTTTCGTCGATGAATGTGTGAATATTTCTAAAATTTTAGATCTGCCTACGGAGTACAAAAAACCAACAGATAGTTTTATTCAGAAATTAAACGATAAAAAGAAAAAAGATGGTGACTTCGTGGAAGTTGAGAAAATTATTCTCGATGGTAATTTAGAATTACTAAAAATTGATTTTTTAGTGATCGTTTAAAATTTGTTATTATGTTCTACTTTATCACAGATATTACGGGAGATCATTTTGATTTATTACCCGAAGGATGGATGCAAATGATGCACCATATTGGGATTCCTGTATATCTCAACAGACCAACTCGTGTTTGTACTTTAGCCAGGCCTTATTTTCTGGGATCTGGAAATGCATACGTTAGTGTTTAAATTATTTATATTTACTTAATTAAAAACGGCTTCTAACCGTAAATTCTGTTAAATTTTTAGAACCATAGGATACCTGTTTCAGCTATACCTTGTTTGCAGTATCGTAAAGCGATTGATAAAATTGCCCAAACGAATATTGAAGACTGTTCTCGAGTGATTGGTAAAATTTTAATGAAATCATGGCAAGTTTTTAAATGTGACTCGTGACTACGCATATTTTTTGTAGGCAATTTAAGAGTTCCTATCACCAAAGTAGAAACAGTTCACGAAAATCATTTATCACAATCATTAGATGCTAGCGAAGTTCGTGAATATTGCCAAAAATTATTCAAATTTAAAAAAGTCAATTTAAAACAAAATAATAAGTAAGTCGGAGACATATTCAAAGTTCTGTAATTTTGCTGGATGATATTTTCAAATTTATCTCCGAATATTTTTCTAGTTCAAAACAAAAACAAGTGAAGTCAAATAAAAATATTCAGATCTTTAAAGACCGACCAAGTTTACCTGCTGGTACGAAGCTGATATCTTTTCCAATTTTCGAAAGAGGTATTAATTTTGTAATTTATGTACAAATACATATTATCAAAATAATTTTACGCGTCATTATTTCAAATTATTTTCAGATGGAAAAGGAGAAGTAATTCGTAGGAGGGAATGGATAATGAATCCCAGTGGAAAAAGTTATATAGCTATTCTCCATGAATATTTGCAACAGTCATTGAAATTACAACCGCTTTATGAATATAAAGAAAATGGTTAATTTACTGATTTTCATGTCTAATTCAAAATAATACTTGATAAATTATAATAATTTTTACTTCCAGATAATGAATATGAGGCTGTAGTTTTCCTGAAAGGTATGGAGTACGGAAAAGGAACTGGAAGTAGTAAGAAAGAGGCGAAATTGCAAGCAGCTAAAATTACTTTGGAGATGTTGATTCCTGAACTCAATGGAAAAGCTGAAGAAATATGTGGTTTGAATGTAAAAAAAGCTACGAATAATGAATCAGTGCTTCATTCTAATAATGTACGATCTCTATTTGAAAGTTCGGTGATGACTAATATTTCACTTACCTAAACTTACCATTTATTGTTATTACTTCTTCAAAACAGATTTTTGATGAAATTAAAATAACTGACCCACGAGTAGCCGAATTTTGTGCCAGAACAACCGAACCGTCTCCTTATTCAATGTTATTAACATGTTTACGCCGGTTAGTTTAGTATGATTTGAACTATTATTTTAATCTAACGTGTTCAAAAATTATACTATTAAATTAATATTTTCATCATAGGAATTGCGGTACTATAGATGTGGATATCAATTACAACGTTAGCCTTAAACATAATAAAAATAATCAATTCACCATGACAGTCGGAAAACATACGGTTACTGTGAACTGCCGTAATAAAAGAGATGGAAAGCAGAAAGCCGCTCAAGCAATTTTACAAGTTGTTATTTAATAATTACGAATCCCAATGTTATGAAATGTGCTTGATATATTCGAAATATTTCTTTCGTAGGCTTTACATCCGCAGTTAAAAACTTGGGGATCGTTGGTGCGATTATACGGTAATAAAAGTATTAAAAATGCTAAAGAAAAAAAGATGGAAGAACAAGAAATTACTCAGCTGCAAACTCAAGCCAAAATAAATTCTCCTAATTATGCTATTCTTAATAAGTTGAGTGAAGAACTAGAAAAACTGCACCGTAAAAAAGTAAATTTTAAGCAAACAATAAATTTTCTTTTTGAATATTTTCAATGTTTCTAGCATGTTCATGAAATTTAATCTTTTACAGATGGAATTGAAACCCGTTGGTATGTTAGTGACTTCGGATGTACCGAGGAATTCTGGAGTGAATTTGAACCCTCTTAATTATTCTTAGAGCTGAAAAATAATAGATAATCATTGTAATTTTAACTTCGTTTTAATTCAAATGGTTTCGATTTTTTGAATGTATTTCGACTTCAATTTCTTGTTGTTTTATAAAATGTACATAATGAAAAAGTATGAATTTATGATGATTTAATAAATTTTTTATACGTATTTTTCATTATTGTAGAGGTACTTATTTTATTTTCTTGATTTTAATCGTTTTATGTTCCCAAAGATGTAAAAGCGAATTTCGAATTCAAAAATAACCTATTATTTGATTAATAAAAAGCGAATAAAAACTAGAAAATTTTAATATTATACAAAAATTATGTTTAGAAAAAACAGTATTATATTAGCGAAAAAATGAATAAATAATTACTACGTTTCACCATCACTAGACGGCCTCATCAGATGAATACCTGATGATACTGTCCAATATTATTTGTTAATTTTTTCGCAAATGTAATTAGACGTGATTCGTGCTTTTTTAAATGTTAATTTTATGATTTTTGAATAGAAAAAAATAAAAAATTATTTTTATATTTTTAAAAATTGATATTAATGTCATGTTATACCTACTTATACTAACTTCGTACCTATACATTTTGCTTTCTGTTGACGCCGTTTCGATTTAGGTGTTTGAATTGATGAAAAAGAGGGGCTTGCTGTGTTAGTAACTTGCAACTTGAATATCATCAAACAACGTTATACCTAAAATAAATCTGTATTGTTTTGTTTGCAATAAATTGTTATGTGATTTAATCATGGCCGGAAGAAATCGTTATGAAACCGGGTAAGTATAGATGATTACAAATATGTCCTACACAAACATTAAAATCCAATCGAACTTCTTTCACATCATAATAATCCCGATATGGCTTGTTACCGAAGAGTATTTCAAACCGCTGGATCGCTGCTATCATTCGCACGTTTTAGAGCTGCCCGTGGATTTTATCAGCTGTATTGATAACTTTTAACACGAACTTTTATGTAGATATTGAAATATTTTATTTAAATTCCAGACATGGAAGTGGTAGGCCTCAGAAACCTTTACCAACTGAACCTCCGTATACAGCATATGTAGGGAATCTTCCAATGGGTATAACACAAGGAGATGTAGAAAAATTATTTTGCGATTATCACGTAAGTAAACATTTTTCATCTTGTATCATACTTCGTACACCAACATTTTCGTATGTGAACTCTGGTTGTACGTGAAAACAGTGATAAATTAGTTATAAGTATTAAAATTGTCATTCCACTGTGTAAGTGATGCGCCTTATTAGAAATGTTGAAGATGTTTTGTTACAAATCGAATAAAATCCAGATTTTTTTCTCTACATGAGAGTGAATAATACGAAAGACATTCAGTTTTTATATATTATCGTCATGGAACGTTACTATTTTGTTCAACAGATCAAAAATGTCAGATTGGTTCATGATCGAGAAACAGACAAATTCAAAGGATATTGCTATGTTGAATTGGATTCTCTCGATGATCTTATGAAAGTGCTTGAAATTGACGGAATATTATATGTGGAAAATCAGCTAGTTAGAATAGACGTAGCTGATGGGAAAAGAAATGAAAAATCTGGTTTCGACAGAATGAAAAACAGAGGAGGTATGCTAAAAATTGCATATTTATCTACTATACGTTGAAATATTGAGAATATTTTCACCCATTTGTACTTTTTCCACTCAGGTTTTACTAATAACAGAGGAAATAATTCAGCTGTTGGTAACAGAACAGGAGGAGGCGATAGAAGGAACTTTAATAATTTCAGTCAGCCAGCAGCTGGACCTGGAGGTAATTTTATTCGATGTTATGAGACTTGTGTTTGAATATATATCTTATTTTGACTCTTTATTTTTCTTTACAGGTAATTTTTATCAAAATGATCGAAGTTACCAAGGCAGACGAAATACAAAGTGGGAGAATGATAAACGAGATAATTTCGCCGAACCACTGAGTAATAATCGTGGAACATTCGGACAATTCAGTAACGATAATAGAAGAGGAGGAATGGGATCTGGTAACCGATCAGCGTTTTTCAACTCAAAACCACAGCAACGACCGGAAAGAAGCAGACCACCTTATGAGGATTTTCCGGAGAATACTTCAAGTTCATGTACGTATAAAAAACTATTTTAAAAATTCATGCGATGATTTCAGGAGTATCGATTACATTAAGAGATATTTTGATACATCTCTTTTTCAACAGCTTCGGAACAGAGGCCGAGATTAGTGTTAGAACCACGGACAGTAAAGGACCCAGTAAATCAGCTCGCGGATACCGTTCAAAATGCGTTGATTTTCGGGGGTGCCAAACCGAGAGAAGAAAAATTAAAGATGATGGAGGCTTCATCAAGTAAACAAGATGGGTCTTCTAGCGTAGACCAGAAATCTGAAAATTAATTCGAGTATTTTTATCGCATATTAAATTTTGCGTTAAGGTATGCAGTTTTTTATTATATTAATTCATGTGAGCATGGCTGGCATTATGAAATTCGCTTAACGCGATATTCGTAAGTTGTTGAAGGATGAATTATTTTTGTATTTATTGAATTTTTAAATTACTGTAAAAAATGTTTCATCAAAAATCGCGAATTTTAATACGTGTCCTTGAGATTAAGAATTTTAAAACTTTTTTTTATTGCATTAATAAAAGCGAAGTGCTTTTGCGCTTATTTCCGGTTAAAGTATATTGTAATATAATTTAATAAAATCATATGAAAATTACTCGTTCACCTTAAAAATTTTGTGCCCTCCACTTCATGTGTTTTGAAATAGTCCATCATAACACTTCTTGAATTATTTCGAAGTTTTTGATTGGACTAAAATCATAGAAAAATGTTCGCGCAATTAATTAATTTCTTTCTTTTTCTGTTTTCAGATTTGTCCTTCAAATCATTACTATTTGTATGGTAGATAATGTTATAATTAATTTGAAAATTCCGTGAACTATTTCTGTAATATTTCTACTCAGTTGAAATTCGACCGCCAAAAGGGTTGAATTTTCTGGCCATTTTGTGTGTAACATAGATTTAAACAAATTTTGATAATACTTAATAGAATTTTATAATGTTTAAAAGTTAAAGTTGTTAGATTAAACTTTATTTTTTTACGTTGTTAATACTATGTGTAACAGCATTTATTGTTATTTTTAGTTCCATAAGTTTTTGGTAAAATTATGTATGTTTAGTAATAAAGACGTAATTACGAATGCGTTACCTTAACTTTATTCATTTTTGGTTCGAATTTCAAATAACTTCATGTAAATCTTGACAGTTTGAAGTAATTAAATTTATATGCAAATTTATGATAATAAACGGAGTAATTAAAAATTCGCGTAAAAATATGAAGGAAATGAATGTATGCTTTTTGGAGTTGTTATTATATTCGCTTTTTGAATATTAGTATTTGCGCGTTCTTGAAAGAAGTGCCAAATTTAGTTGAGTGGAAATATCGAAATGGAGAAAGAAGTATCTATGCAAAATACTAAACATTCCAATGATTATGCAATAATGGAACTTAAATTTTGGATATCCCAGCAGAAAATCATGCCAGAATTGTCAGGTTACTACGTTACATTGTTTATTACATAAATATGTAAAATAGGTACATGTATATTTTTGTACGGATTTATTATTTATCAAAAACTTCCATCGAGTATTTTCATAGTTAACTTGTTCATTTAGTAAAAAACAAAATCGATAGTTTGTAATACTTATTTTCATTGTAGATAATTTCATAAAAACGTTTCTTCATTGTTGTTACTATGACTTGAGTAGTTGCAAAGAAGCTCTTACTTCGTTTTTTACGATTCGCATCAAGTCGCCACAGATTTTTCAAAACAGAAGAATGGAAGCGTTGCAGTCCATAGAAAATCTGATGTATTACGTTCAATTGATTCTTAATCCTAAGTTGAAAATTAAAAGAATCATATTTCTTAAAATTGCAATATTATTATAAATTATTCGAATTCATTTCTAGTTATATTGTTAAGTTGCCCGAATTAACTAAAGAAGGTTACGAAGTTGTTGTTGGCGGCCTATATCACGATGATGCAACCGATTTCAGTTTTACCGACTTCTACAAATTTTTCATCATGGCAATTGAAAGTTGGGCTTTCATGAGAGAAGATAATGCTGAGGGTTTGATAGTTCTCGGGGATGCATCAAATTTTACTTTTTCACATTTGAAAAAATTGGAGTTTGGTGTCGTGAAAACCGGATTTCAGTATTTTCAAGTACGTGTTCATTTGTTGTATCTTAAAATGCTTACGCAGTTTAGTATTAAACGATAAAAATACACGATTTTCTTATTATGCTTTTTTTGAAGGACGCCTTGCCTGTACGTCTGAAGAAGATCATTCTCATAAATGTTTCCAGTCCTGTGAACATTTTATTAAATATGGTACAACCCATTATTGCGAAGCGATTGGTGCATTTGGTATATATTTTCTTCTAATTTTATCATTTCCTCTTTTTATGTTCGATATATCTATTTATTTATCAGTTTTTATCGCCGGAAACATAGATACTGTAAAAATATTTCATTTTTATTTTTCAACGAATGTGTATTAAATTGTGATGGGCCTAAATTTTTTTGCATTACATGTCTATTTAGATTGAAAGGCATACCAAAGATTCAACGGACTATTTTAATACTGTTCCACAAAAAATGTTACCTTTAGAATACGGTGGTGACTGCAGAAGCCTTAAAGATATGAATAGTACGTATCTATATGTATATAGGTAAACGTATAGGTGTGTTAAATTTGCTTATGTTTTTCTTAAATATGTAAAAACAAAACAAAAAAATATGCCAAAAACTTTGTAGATGAAACTATCGATCTACTTCATAAGAATGAGGAATGGTTCCAGAAAGAAGATGAAATTTTGAATACATTAATTGCCAAACAGCCTCAACGACGCAGCAGTATTTTCAATATTTTTTCTTAACGTATTTTTATTTATTTATTTATCGCTTCTGACTAACCTATAATGTGAACTTTTTTTAACATATACAACTTATTGGTATGATTTTACACGTATTCGTATAACATTTATTTGCTTAAATTATACGTATTTGCAAGGACGCGCATGTTTAAAAAGTTGTCCAACTGTTGCCTAGTAAATAAAGCACTACGCAGCAATTACGCAACTTATTCAACATTCGCGCAAAACCTAAAATATTCAACAATGTTATTTTATGTATAAATAAATAAAAAAATTGATTACATATTAGCTTCAGAATAAATTAATGTATTACATATTATATTCTATGCACCTTTGGACAAACTTGTGTTAATTGTGCTTTACAGGAGGCAGCTGCATTTTAAACCTTAGCTAGTTACCTAGTGAAAAGCACTTTCACCACAAGTTGTACATTTCATTTTAAAGCATGGATTTGCCAAAAATTGCTCATATAAAATTACGCCTTTCCTCTGAAAAATATACAAAACAAAATTTCTGAGGTGTAGTAAAAATAACGAAAAAAAATAACAATAAAATAATGTAAACTTTTGCTTCTATACATGATATAGGTACCTATTCGAATGTTGAAAATTTTGAATGAAGGTTTCATATTTTTCTGTAGTGCATACATGTAACCCTGAATGAATTATTAGCTTACCTCCCGTTTTATATGAACACATTTTAAATACACTACGCCACCAAATTAAATAAAATAAACATTATTTTCTTTTTTCTACTATTAAAATACAGACATTAAAAATATAAAGATGAGACAACTTTATTGTTACACGGTTAAACATCAACTTCCGATTGTGGGCGATTTGTAAAATAATAATGCAAGAATTCTAGGATAATTTGAAACCAGAGGAAGTGAACAAGCAGATAATAATAACAATATCAAATATAAAAGATAAAGTAGCTTTCCGCGTGCTGTATTTTTACAAAAAGCATTCTTTTTAAGATTTCACTTTAAAATAACATATCAGTAGAACAAGTTTGTTTATGATGTTGCATATTTTTCCTACTGTATCCTATCCTGTATTTTCGAGTTTCTGTTGCGATTCATGCAATGCTGAGACCAATTATGAAATTTTATAGCGGATATTTTTGCATATTTTCGTAAACAATGCATAAAGGACATATTTCTGACAAAATAACTGTATATTTATTTGTTTTAAGGGCATATTTCATCTTTTTAGAACATATTCAGCATAAAAGTACTTTAAAAATGGCAAAAAAATAAAATTATGTGTTCTAAACTCGAGAAAACTAAAAGAAAAAGTATTGAAAATTCTTTCATGTTTAAAATTTTTTTAGGTTTCTACAAAAAAATCAACCAAAACTAGATTAAACGTTTTTCTACGAATTTTTCTCATTTTATCAATTCATTTTATTTTTATGAATCCCAAAGTGGATTTTTTGCTATGGTGAAAAAGTCCATTTTAAGTTTCTCCACCATTCCCTCCCCCCACGATCTAAAATCGCAGTTTCTTTTGTTTCTGATGCTTTCCCGCTCTTTTTCAATTTTTTCGTATAATTATTGCACAAAAAATATCGTAGCACAATATGTGCAGAAACCTTTTTCGTATTTTGAGTTTGAAAGTTGTGCCCATTATAATTATGCATATTTTTCATCTGAGACTTAAAATTATTGTCATGGGAAAACATTAAAACAAAATACGTAGTTAGTGCTTGCATATCCTATATTTGAACAAAAATTACGAAGAAGTCTTCAAAACAGAATTTTTAATTTTTCATATTGTAGAGAAATATGCATTCTTTCCAAAAAAATATAAAAAATTGCTATCAGCTCATTTATTTGCAAGTAGATCAGTGATTAAGGTAGAAACAATGCATATAAATAATAATTAGAATCGCAGGGAAACGGAGGGAACACTAAAGCTAAATTCTGTATTGAAATTAAATTGAAATATCAAGTCGAAAAGTCGGTATATAAATATAGACGAATCAACGAATGGCTTACGAAAACAAAAATGTAGAATCGGAATTTCTGAAGGGCATAATGAAAAATTATTAGAAATTGAAATTTATGCAGTCATTTAATTACTTGGCTCGTTAGTTTTTCTAATTAATTTTGTTGCTACTACAGCTTGCATGGATAAAAAATATGCTTTTAAAGCCTTGAACAAAATATATTTAAAAAATCGAAAATAAAGATCTTCAATGAAATTTTTTGTTTTTGAATTTTAAATTTACACCACTATGTTACTGCTAACCATTAATAAAATTAATATTTTAATAGGCAAATTTTGCTGTTTCAAGACTTTTCTCCATCAAGAGTTGTATTGCTTAAGCTGATTAATTAATGTAGAATAATTATCGGAAACTGAATAATAATTATGTAGACAAAAAAAATTTAATTTAATTCAACATTATCTTTTTTTTCGAATTTTACCATAAAATGCAATCAAAACACTTAATTTCACAACTTTTTTATGATTTTTTTTCAATTAATTTATCTTTGTATGAAAAAATTTGGTAAAAGTTTGTCAAAAAACTCAAATCCTGATTCCATACAAACCACAAAGCTAGGAACCAACATGGCGACCACTTTTGTTGGTGCATCTACTTCACCTACTCGATTTTTTAACTTGGCAACGTCGCATCGGTGAAACTGCGCATGGGAATATAAACACACGACCACACGTACAGAGGCTGGGACGAGGCGACGACAGCCGTCTGAACTCAGCTGATATCATCAAGCGTTTGCTCGTCGTTTTTAATTGTATCGCGTATTTTTAAGGTGGAAATGAAGAAAAGCTGAAACAGATTTTAAACGAAGGTAAAGAGCTACAAATATTATTAACGTAATCTATTCGTAGTGTAACTTATTTTAATTGTAGATCATTCTTTCTATATACTTTTATAACAAGATGATTCTTATTTACATTCACTATCAATGAATTTAATGGTAACGTAAAAGCTGAATGTTTGATTAGTTTTTCCGATTAACGTAAAGTTTTATTTAAATCGTTTAAAGTACTGTTTGGATATAATTTTACTAAAAATCATTCAAAATGAGTAATTCGAATAATTTTGTTGATTGTATTGTCGCTCTACCAAGAATCTCCGGCTTGGAACCAGAAAATGCAACGAATAAAAGGAATGGTATCATATGCGAAGAAATTTCATTCACTTGCGCCTACTGTGATAAGTTATTTTTCTTGAAAAATGATTTGAAGACGCATATTCAACAGCACATGAAAAATGACAAGAAATTGAAATGCCAATTGTGTAATATCGGCTTTTCCCGTAAAACTTACCTGGCCGAACATAACTGCATTCATAATGGTCAGAAACCTCACAGTTGTTATTACTGTAATAAATCATTTTCTTTGAGATGTAATCTAGTTCGTCATGTTCGCATCCACACGGGTGAAAAACGTTTTTCTTGCGATATGTGTAACAACTCTTTCATATTGAAGAAAAATCTTATAGAGCATAAACGAACGCACACCGGCGAAAAACCATTCGAGTGCCCTAGCTGTGATTGGACTTTTGGACGTCGAAGCAGTTTAGTTCGGCATATTCGTACCCATACCGGCCAGAAGGAGTTCGTATGTAGCATATGTAATAAATCTTTCGCTTGGAAATATTACCTTCAGCGCCATATGCAGACTCACCTTACCACCAAAGCCCGTCCTACTCGGGCTACTTCAAAAAGCTCCGAATCTATTCAACAACCGAAGAAATTTAATGTGAAATCTGTACGTATTATTACACTCCTGAAATTGGAACTAATCTATTAATTAATTATTGAATCTTCTTTTCTTTTCTTCACAGATTTCTGCAGATCAATACAAGAAGTTGCTCACGCAACAGGTGCTCATTGAATGTGAACGTCTGGAACTATAGCATCACAATTTATCAGCTTGTCTACGAATTGTGGGGTTTAAATTTAAATTAAATTAAATTTTTATTATTACTATTTATTTGTATTTATATTTTATCATGCTCATTTTCGTGATGTAATGTGAATTCTTTTTTGTTATGTGTTAAACGTCTGAAACTCTGGAATCGTTATTGGTCTTCGAATCATGGAATTTTCAGTTTATTTTATCTTAATGTTATTTTATTTTCATTATTATGTCTTAATGTATTGTGAATTCTTTTTTTTTGTTGAATGTTGAAATACCATGTTTATGTGATTGATGTTTTTAATAATAAATTTTAATTCTTTTATCATATCTAACGCTTCGATTATTTAATTCGTATTTTTCACGTTTCACTACACAATTATATTATTATCATGAGCTTAGCCGGAAATGATCTTTGTTTTTCGATAAATAGGCGATGGTGTTCCTTAACTGTCTATAATTTCTTATTCTTTCGTATATCAGTATGAAATGATTATCTCTGAGAAATTTGTATTTGTCGTTTTAAACTCAATGAAATTTAATCTTGGAATGGCATTACTTCAACTTGAATTTTTAGTAAGCGGGAGATGTGAATGTTATGATGAATTCCAAGTTTCTTTATTACTCGGGAGTCGAGAGTAGAATTATTAACTGAGAACTAAGGGGTAAAAGCATTAAGCCATGAAGGTAACTTATTATATCCATATTTCTCTAATGTTTTTAATCGTGCCTAACATTAGTTTAGTCAGTGGAGACTGGAGAAACATAGGCAACATGGCACTCGCTGAGTTTGGAATTAGATTGCAAAAGATCAATTATGAAATTTATTACGGAAAGTTATTTGCTTTCACAGTACAAACATACTGAACTTTGAAGACTCCCAATTAGTTTTGTTTTCTGAATATTGAATCATGAAGACGTATTCGTTTTTTTCATGTTAGTATACATAAATAGTGCATTCCCAATAATGATTCTTTATTTGCGTGAGAAAAATATTTTGATTTTACTTCCAGATTCCAACAAAATATGATCATCCTCTCTCATCCCTGAAACTTATTAAAAAACAAATATCAAATCTGGCAACACTGAATATCAAAACATTCTTCGTGATTGTGATTTTAAAATAATTTTGAAAATCTTGTATGGCAATAGCATTGTGGATGATGAAGATTGTTCGAAATTCGCGTGAATTTGAGTGATAAGTGCTGTATGGAATTTATTGACTCTGTTGAATCAGGCTGATTCTGCGTTCCTAGTTATATTATCAAATATTTTATCATGCGTTATGGACAATTAGTAATTGGACCTGCTGGAAGCGGAAAAGTAGTTTTGGATTTCATTTCTTCTTGTTTTTTTCTACAAGTTTATTTGTAATTTGAACAAATAAAAATATTTTGCTATTTTCAGTCCACATACTGCTCCACAATTGTACAGCATGCAGAAACAGAAAATAAAACGGTACATGTAGTGAATTTGGATCCGGCAGCTGAATATTTTGATTATACACCCATGGTTGATATTCGCGAGTTGATTCATATAGACGATGTAATGGAAGAGAAAGAATTGAATTATGGTCCAAACGGAGGATTGATATTTTGTATGGAGTGCGTTATTTTTTTTTTTCATTTAATGCATACATTTTGTTTTGTTATAAGACTCTTATTCAAGCTGCAAAATAAAAATTTCTTATAGATATCTTTTAGAAAATATCGAATGGTTACAAGAAAAATTGGGCGACGAAGACGATGATTATATTCTCTTTGATTGTCCTGGGCAAATAGAGTTATATACTCATATGGATGTTGTGAAAAAGTTGGCGGAAAATTTGAAAAATTGGAATTTCATGCTTTGTTCTATCTTTTTAGTGGATTCTCAGTTCATGGTTGACGGAGCTAAATTTTTGTCTGGCACAATGTCAGCGTTATCCGTGATGGTAAACCTAGAATTACCTCATGTCAATATTTTGAGTAAAATCGACTTAATCAGCAAATCTGCCAAACATCAGCTTGATTGGTGAGTGTATTTTGGAGCTAAAGTTATTGAATGTCTCTCCACTGTTGAGTAAAAATTATTTCTTTTTTAGTTATTTAGAGCCCGATCCTCATGTTTTGTTATCCGAAGTGAATACTGGCTCCAGGTGGACTGAAAAGTACACCAGATTAACTGAAGCTATTGGAAGATTAATTGAAGATTTTAGTCTAGTTAGGTTTTACCCTTTAAATATCAAAGATGAAGAAAATGTTGCCGACATATTTTTAACTGTGAATACTATCATTCAATATGGTGAAGATGAGGATGTTAAAGGGAAAGATATTGATTTATTTGATGATGAAGAAGAGAGAGAGGATAGCTTTGGATGAGATTTGATGAAATTTTTTGTTACTTTTTTGTACTTTTTGTTGAATATACTTTTAAATTTATATAATGTATCGAAATTGTTGAATTTTCATGATGAGGAAGCTTTTAAAAATTCTAGTTAGAATGGTGATCATCCACTGAATTATACACTTTCTTTTCTCTTAAATTGAAATCATTTCAGTGTATCGAAATCAAGTCCTCGCTTAGATAAAGAAGAAAATGACAGTTGCGATTTTATGCTTTATTTTATGTACGGAATATTTTCTATTTACAAGTTGATATGAACTGAACTGTTTCATAAAATACAAGAACCAATTTCCTAATTTTCATTAAAATTAATTATTCCCAATTCAAAAAAAAAAGTACACAGAAACACTAATATACAATAATTGATTATATTTAATAAGCTCTTCAACACGATAATGTAAAGAGGAATATTAACGTAAAATAAATTCAACCGGAATACACTCATCGCAAATACATCCATAACTCGAAATGGAATAATGCAAGGTAAGGCTAACAATCGATCACTACAAAAAAATCAAATTTCAGTAAAACAAAACACCTCAAAAAAAGCGAACAACTAAACACTAATAATCCGCTAAAATATTGAAAACATAAGCATATAATTTAATCAACACATTTTGAGTTTAAATATAATATCGATGCATACTTTATAAATACATAATATCACATTTTGAAGACTTTACATCTATGAATTTTGTTTTCGTAATGGCGATATCATAGCTAGAATCAATCAAATATTTTACTTGACATATTTCGTGAGTAATGTACAATTTTTAGAAAACAATAACGAGTTAGTAATAAATAGTAGTAAAAACTAGATTTAACAAGCCAATACATTGGTGCCTTGAGATTTGTGAATTGTTCCCATCAGTCCGTTGGTCTTTTCTCACTGTACTTCTTTGTGTGATCTTCAGCTGCTTTGAAAAATTTCTTTCTATCTTTTAAATATTCTTCCGCCAGTTCGGCGCGTAAAGGATGCTCTGGTTCTGGATCATTAACTAATGCAACTAATGCTTGAATCACTGAAGGAAAAAAAACACCATAAACAACAGATACAAATACATATTCTGTCGCACGCTCTCATTTTACTACCTTGATCCGTTTTCGTTGCTGGTTTCCAATTCTCAGCGCTAATAATTGGTAAGCATACTTGACCTTTTTCATCTATATTCGGATGATAAATTTTGGTTTTAAAATTTATTCTCGGTGGTTTGAAAGGATATTCAGCTGGAAAATTAATCTCGATTCTGAAAGCACCTTTATTAAAAGGTGGATTTTCCTGTGCACATGATAAAAACAGAATCAATTGTATGAAATTTCTTCGATTCAAAATGGATTAAAATCATAGATTTAATAAGTCGATCAACTAACCGGTACAATAAGTCCTTGCCAAGTTAAAATATTAGATTCGTCAACTTGTATATCTCGGAAACACTTCAGGCCATTTAGCCTCATATCATTCAATTCCTGAAAAAAAAATCATTTTAATTTGGTAGTTTAGCTTGTCATTACTTAGAAATAAAATTTCTTGTGGGGAATGATAGATTTTGTGGATAATAAGCAGCCTTATGTAAAATATTATAATTATCAAACGTTATCATCGGTAATTATTTCTTGTAAACATCCCTGAATATTTAAACAACGCCTGAAAATGAAAATAAGACGGAGAATTTTCCCAGTCGAGAAAATTATTAATCAGTATTTCAAAACTACGAAACTGTAAAATATGACTCACTTTTTGTAAACGGCGAGTTCCAGCCATTGATACGGTATCTTGACAAAATATTTTACTACAAATTTTCAAGTTTCAACTGAGTAAAAATATACTTTTCATATTACAATATACTCCCATAAAATTATAAATTTTCGAGAATTACATTCATTTTTTTGCGAATATATTGGCAAAAAAGAATTGCATAACTGTATACTCCAATTACAAAATTGTTACTCAATAATTATTTAAAACTAGCGAAAAATACCCACGGCTCACGAAGCACAAACCGAACAAACCTAAAATTTTACCACGATTTGGAAATCCAGAAAGAGCAGAAAGCTTTCTATAAAAATGCCATGAATTTCAAGGAATCGATGTTCATTTAAAGCCACCGTATTTTCTAAATGCCTCAATATTCACATGACTTACATGAACAATAACAAGAATTGTGAAAAAAAATTGTTTATTAAAATCCAATAAATAGTAATTATGTTGATAATAATTCTAATCGAATGGCGCAAAAAAATGTCAATAATCGTGGTGAAAAATTACGAAATTTGTGTGAAGAAGTGTTTTCTTATTTCTCGGTAAGATTTTCCATTTGATATGCAATTTGGAACACATGAGAAAAGTTACTCCTGAAAATTTTCTTCATTATTACGCTTTATTCCTAAATGTAACGTATAAAAAAATCATCAAGTACCTATCATTAGTCAAAGTAGATCTGGGTTTCATCATGAAACTCTTTATTCCATTCAAATATGTTGTACATACACCAACTGTATTAATGTTAATAAATAAGCAAATTAATTAAAAAAGTGTTTCAAATATGTTCTTGTTTGCAGGCTTTGGGTGTTTTGCTGCAATCGCTCCTATTAATTCATCTTCCCTACGAAACCATTCGTGATATTCGACGAGCTGTTGCTGTGTTGAATCTGTAAGTGTAGTTTATTTTTTCATTTATTGAAACTTGGTAAATTAAGCATTTAGTAATTACTTTCCATTGTTTTATCTAACCTTGCATTTCTTGAACACCCTCACAGTTTCCTCCGAGCTCTTTGGGTAACATTCGTTGGGGAATTACGTTTAAATAATCTGTGTTTCCTCGCGGATATTTGCGTATCTGTTTTGTATAACAAAGAAGTATGAAATTGTGAACTGTAAATTTTGCTTTCAACGAGATATTTATCGTACCAAGTTGTGGAGCTTTTTTGAAAGTAAAGGATGTACTATTGTTAGTAACATGTTTACAGCTGGAGAAATATTGATGAAAATAACACCTTGTAATCTCACTGGCAAAGCTTCCTGAAAAAAATCACCGGAAAGAAGTGTTTCACAACACAATATTGAAACACAGATTTTTATCACTGTACCTGAAAATAGGTGCAAATTTTCTTCAAACTATCCAACGATGCTGAGGTAAAATGACCGAAAGCTGAATGCTTTCCCTCTACCAGAAGTAAATACCCGGGACATGTATCCAGTTTCGACAACCACATGTCAACCGTCATCATGAATCTTTTCATTAAATGGTCGAATACATAGTTCGATGTATCGGAATGAAAATACCCGACTAAAATGACTCTGTATCCTTCATCCGTGACCCCCGGCAAGAGTAACGAATAACTTGAATAAAAAAGCAAATTAATTTTCTCGATATCAATTTTATTGATTTCTGGTTAAAATACCCACCCTATTTTTGAAGCTGTAATTAGATTTTCATCGTTAGGATTCCTGTTGGAGAAATATTCGGGGGATCGAATTCTTAATTTGTAATACGAAATAAGTGTTGTTTTCGCATCTTCAACGTCGTACATGCAGCTGTGAAGAAATAGTTCCACGTATTTATCTATTTAAAAAAAAAGAAAAAAAAAGAAAGGATTTTAATAATTTGTCGAATTAGACAAAATTGAATTGAAAACATTCTCTACATAATAGTTCGTAAAAATCAAAATATATGTATAAATTTATCGGTCGCAAATGGCCCTAGTTGCCGAGCGATCTAAAATAAATTCATTCAAAAAAAAGGATTTGTTCTATGTATTTCTATTTATTTATTTATTAAAAATAAAAAATACTAAAAGGATTGTAAAATTTGCTAATTGGAAAAAAATCGTGTTTGAAATAAGAATTTTTTTGTTCAAGCTTACCTGACAATTCTGGTACTAAATCTTGCTCGCTTATCCATTTTTTTAACTCTGTCATTTTATTCGAGAGCTCTTCTTTGCTTATTTCCTTCCCATTTGAATAATTATCCATCATCTTGAAATGCTGGACACTCGATAGAACGTTATAAAAAAATGAGATTTGCTTCACTTATGCCTACTAGAAACATTGCAATACAAATTCAACGCAATTATTTTTCTTCATTAAGATTATTACTTTCAATTACATGGAAGAAAAAATAACAAAAGTAAATAGATCATCAGCTAATTATAAAATAATTTTTTAATTGAAGGAATGCAAAAATAAAACCTAATAAGAGTTTGGATCCTACTCACTAGCTTCACGTTACCTGTTTGTAAATTGCTGAAAAAATTTTCTATTTGAACTCGACTTCCAGTTCACTTATTCGTAAAAGAAACCATTCAAGAGCACCTCATAAATAGTGAAAAGTAAACGACTCGGCGGTGCTGCTTACATGTATACCCTGTATAATGGGATTCCGTTTTAAGCTCCTGTCATTAATTACCTCATTTCAATGAATTCTCTGTGAGTGAAAAAATTGATTTTTTATTTGAATATTTTTCGTTAGAATCTTTTTAACTGTATAAAATTATTAGTAAAATTGTTAGTTATTCAATTTTCTCTTAATCACTCCTCTTGAATGTATTTCTAATCAGAATTTTAGGAAAACACACTGGTACCTGGTATTGAGGTGAGCTTTGTGTATTAAAGATAATTTTTTTTCAGATTCTATGTATTTATTCCCGTTTCAATAAAATTGCTTACGAAGGGTATAAATTCAAACATCTTTTTAGTTTTAGCTTGCCTGAAATGGAGTCAAGAAGTAAAGAAACTGAATCGGACAATGAAGCAAGCGCTGAAAATTATGAACCTGATGTTAAGTTCGAACCAGTGATTTCTCTGCCGCTTGTTAATCATGTTACTCTTGAAGAGGATGAATCAACGTTAATAAAACTGTTAGTTAAAATTTTAACCAAAGTTATAATTCAATTTTTAATAAAAAAATCTAACCTTCGTATTTATATGTAATAAAAATTCTAAACCTATCGCATGGATTATAAATTTCAAATTTGTTATAAAATTAAGCGGAATAGAAATCAAGAATAGTCTCTTAAAATGTTACGATTAAATAAGCAAAAACGAGTAACTTACACGCTCAGGAAGTGCGAAAACCGAAAAACTGAAAATTCTCTTTCGGTTAGGACTAAAGTATACCTATACTGAGAAGTAAACTGTTGTTTTTTACCATTAGTTTTTGAATGTGATCAAAATTCATTTTATTCATCTGATTGAATCTCATACATTTTTATATCAATATTTATACCGGCTATAACTCGGGTACTTCGTATTGAAAATGTTACGCGTTTAAACAAAAGAATTTTTTATGTATTCAAGATTTCGATACTGATTAAATTATACCGATGAGATTTACGAATTTTGAAAGGTAAAAAAATAATTATATTTATTCCTTTAATGTGTACATTACTGAAAATATTTTTGCAACATTAAAAATTATATAATATTCGATAATAATTCATTAATTTGAACGATGAACTCGTATGTTAGTAAAATTAATATTATTCTTTTGTCAGACGAGCGAGATTATACAGATACGATAACGAAGAATCTCCACCAATGTGGAAAGAAAGAGGGACGGGAGATATTAAAATATTGCATCACAAGTACAAGAATACTGCTCGTATAGTTATGCGACGAGATAAAACGTTAAAAATATGTGCAAATCATTTCAGTAAGTACGAAATGCAATGTTACTAAAATTTGATTTTCTATAAAATGGGAAAATTGAAAAAAATATATTTGCGATGTTATTAAACATGGCTCCTTATTCATTTATTTTTAGTAATTCCTTCGATGGAACTGAGTAAACCGAGTAGTAAAAAAAAGAACTGGTGGATATGGACGGTACCTTCTGATTTTGCCGATGAAATTGCCCGATCGGAAATTTTTGCAATTAAATTTTCGAATGAAGAAAGTATGATCTTAAAAATTTGGTGTTCTTGAATGTTCGTAAATTATGAAAAAAATAAACGAATTGTTTTGCAGATGCTAATCTTTGGAAACAGAAGTTCAAAGAAGCGCAAGAAATAATTCAAGATGAATCTTATTCAAGTTCGAATAAAGGTATTTTGTTTAGTAAAACATTTCAATTAAATTTATCGAAACCATGACTATTACAGCTCACCTGATTTGGAAAGGAAAATGCGGGAGAAATGTGGCATTTTATCTTTACATTTCAAACCATCTGTAGTCATATGGCAAATATCTGACTTTTTCTTTCATATATTTTTGGTCCTCACTTGGCAGAGCAAACATATGCCCATAAAATTCGTTCAAAACTTGATGAGAGGTTGTTCGTGTAAACATCTAGAAATGCTTTCCTCAGATTTTAAATTCAATTCAAAATGGCGGGCTATTCGCTCAACTTATGAAGTAATATAAAAGGACAACAGACCTTCAAAATACTGATCTTGGTTATATGATAGTGTGAAATGGGAACGCTTACAAATTGAAATTTCAGCTTCCTAAGTAAATCTTTATGAAGATTAAAACAGAAAGCAGTTTTTTCATAAAAATAATTTTAACTCGTGGCTACTTGAGCTTAAAATTTCCAAAAATTTGAAAACAACAATTTTTCTGCTGACATATTTTCTTTTTTTTGTTTATGTTTTATTTTGTGTCCAAAAGGTGTATAGAAATTAATGATCACTTTTTCTAAAAATGATAATGAATAAAAATTTTATTTTTATTGAGAAAACGCCGGTAGGTACAATAGGCAATATTTTTAGAAATAATTGACGAATAAGTGTTTGTGACTGAATGTCTAATAAGAGCGTAATTTTAGCACCTTGTGCCTTGAAAGACAATTTTTAGTCCGTTTTTAGCTTCCTGAGATTCTCAAAATATAAGCGTACTAGGCAATTATCCAATTACTTGCATGTCTTTTTGTTAGTATGCAATTGACGAACGAAATGACAACGAATCAAAAAAATAATTTTTTTAAATAAGTAGGTTATGATTATGAAAAAGATATTGAATGGCGAATTTTTTGAAAACACAATATGTTAGTCAATTTCATGATACGAAATGTAAATCTTGTAAATCTTTCGCCTCTATAAATAAATGGTACCTTAATATACGTAGATTTGCCCTCACAAATGATGTTTAAGAGAAAAGAGAATTACTATGCTCGAAATGTGAAGGTGAACGAAAGATCAAAAATTTTCGATTATCGTTGTTTCATATGGCAGAATGAGCTTAAGTCACCAAGGCTTTTAAATTTCAACTACGAAGTGAATGTGCAAAAAGAATCGCTTGGGGTATGCAGTACTATGTGTTAGAAGTTTGCAAAGTTGTCTGCTAGCCCGTCTGTATATGTTCCTATTAAAAACTTAGCTTCAGAAATGTTGTATTGCTACTTACATTTTTTTTTAATCTAGAAAATGAAGAAAATATCAGCTCTTCCGAATCTTCTGTTGAGGGAAGTCCGCTTATTAAAAAAGAACCCAAAGAAGAAGAAGAAAAGGTTTCATTATCGATGAATCAGCTATCGTTAAATAAATAAAGACTTGAATGTTCAGAAGTTTTCATACTTTTTTATAATTTTACATTTTTACTTTTTATACATTTCTGTTTGAACTACAGAGAAAATGTTTCAAGTGTATATCGTTGTAATCATAGTGATTTATTTAAAGATGTATTTATGATGAAATAAATTTTTTATTTTTATGTATTGCGTTACTTCCTTAAATTGCCAAACGGCAGCTATGATTAAAACTAATTTTTCAAAGTAATTTTGGAATTGAGTGAAGAATTTTAAGGAAAAACTTCTCGTCAAATCACTCTCTTTTAGTTTTTGATGTGAATGACAAAACTACTTTTGGAGTAATAAAATTCAACTGTTTTTCTACATAAATAAATATATTATTTGAAAATGCAACACAGCACAAAAGTGATACAAATATCACATTAAAAAAAAGCACAGACTAAAAATGATGATGCATTTAAAATGTTCCAAAAATTTCTAATATTTGGAATATCATGATTTAAAAAATAAATGATTAACAAAATACAAAATGAGACCAGAATAATAATACAAAACATCACCAAAACCACAATATAAAAACAGAATTTTGCATTCTTATATATACCTTATAACCTTAAGTACAAAATTATTCACAGGCAGATACCTAATAACATGCAAACGAAGTTGACGTCACAAAATATGAAATTTTATAATTCATCGTGTACCAAGGCGAATGAATCTAAAATATTCAATCTCAAATTGAAATCATGTTTTTTATCCTTGGACACGTCTCCCTTCAAAATCTTATTAATACGTTCTTTTTCGGCAGTGATAAACTGATCTCCTTTTTCAATAACTTTCCTCATAGTTTTCACATAAATTTCAGCGGATTTTTGTTCTTGGAAACCTTCGGCTTTATCCCATAATTCTTCAGCTTTCAGTAATATTTCTTTTCTCTTTTGAGTGTTCTTTTCGGCACTGAATTCTTTAGATAATTTATCGTAATGTTCATAGCATCCAGGAGCTCCGATATAAATATCTTTGTTACTTAATTTAACAAAGCTGCGTAACCTATCCACAGTGAAGTCTTCATCATTTTCAGCTTCAAAAGTAATCGGATCTTTTTTACCTTGAATAAATAATTTCACTACCGGGTATTTTTCTTTATCCATTACTTCGAACCTGTAATTTAAAATTATTTTTCAATATCGATGCGACGAATTTTAATTCTAAAAAAATTCAGATGATAACCTTTTGGCAAGATCTTCGTTATCTTTCTCGCCGTAATCTTTGATTCCAACTTCAGCCACCAACATATTTTCTACATTGTGGATGGATTCAGCAAATTTTACGAATTCATCATGTTTCGGTCCGTATGGGTACGCTACGTCAAATTTTACCAAAGTTGCTTGGAACTTTGAAAGTACCTAGACCATAAAGCATAAACGTATCAATCATTTAATTAAATTGGGTAATAAAGAACATCGGATAAAATGAAGAAATCAAAGCATTCTTATCATATCAAACGTAATTTAGTTTTTTTTTTCACGGGTAACTTACTTTATCGAATGTTAAGCTGTCGAGAGTAACGGTACCTTTGGCACTGATATGTTGAAAAATTAAATGCAAAATAATACCAGTAATGAAAAATTTATTCATTTTTAAAGACTGTTTTAGAAATATTGCTGCACTTGATACCAACAATACTTTCTTATTTCCTCAACTTCAATAGACGCATAGAAAACTATTGTTGAAAAAGGTGTAAAATACTGAGACCGGTAGGTGATAAGGAAACAATGCTCGGCTTTCAACCGATAAGAGTAAATTTACGCGATCATGTCCGAAAAACTTCGAGTAGCGTTTGAACACGTAGTCTGATTTTATGCCTTTCTGTACAGAAGGTTATCGCAATATCCTCTTTCCCATTACGGTGTAAAATTAGTAATTATAACTATTTAAAATGACTATTACATCGTGACTATACTATGGATGTAATGCCATATGTGTATGCGTAGCGTATCTATACCCTATACCGCATAGAAGTTTAGAAGCGAACTTTTACAACAAACAAAATAGTTTTTGATTTCGACAAAAGTTTTTTTAATTCTATCAATATTATATAGATAATGTTGTAAAATGAACCACTTGGGTACCGTAGTTTTCCAATCGATTTTTTATATTATTTTTTTAAAACTTCATCATAATTATATTTAAATAATGATCCACAGACTCCAACTGGCTTGAAACAAATTCAATAGGTCACTGCATTCACTCAAAAATCATTAGTGCTCAGAAACCTACATCAGTATTTAGATATCTATATCTTTACTCGTTAAGTCATGAGGTCGCTTTTTCAATAAAGTTCATTTTTATGAGGCATTTTTTAAAATTTTGATTTAATTTTATTATATTTTACAATTTTGTTTTTAAATGCTAACTTAAAAGTATCTTGTTTGATTCTGAGGAGGCATATAATTTTTCTTGTGTAAGTATGTTCTTATCCATCTGATTGTTTTCATGCTCCTTTACTAATCACTTTAATTCCCTGAAAACAATAAGTATTATCAGAATATTTTATTCGAAGAAATGAAATACGATATCAGCATCCTAAGCAGTTTACATGTAATAATTTCAATTTTTTAAATAAATAAAAATCGAGCTTTACTTTTTCTCATATTAAATCATAAAATACGGAATAATAAAGAATTTATGTATAATAGGTACCCGCGATAAGCATATGTTTCAAAAAATAATAAAAAATAAAAATAATAGACGAATCAAGATTTTAATTTAATATTATGAACCTTCTACAAATCTCTACTACATTCAAAATAAAAAACAGAAGTGAAAGGTATCAGCATTATTCCCTTCATTATTGATATAGGTACTGATTAGAAAACTCCATATGATGACATCAATTTGTATGTTATGAGTCCTGTCGTAACCCAACTAACCTCCGCAAAAATGCATTTCACATTTTTTAATGCTTTCTCGCAAACATTTGTGGTTTCTGAAAACAAAAAAAAACATATATATAGAAATAGGAGGATTACGATGTTCCATAAATCCACTTAAATTAGGTATTATAGGTAGGTGTAGGTATACTCTTACTTTCAGTAGCTGCGCAATTTAAAATTGCAGATTCAACTGTCGAATTTTCTGCTGCAAGTAAAGCTTTCAAAGAGTTTGTTTCAATATTACCGTCATTATCTACCTACAATACAACACATAAGTGTAAAGTTCTTAGTGTGATTGTATATAGGTACCAAAACATCGTAAATTATCGCTATAATGTTCTTACTATTCCAACTTTCTTGTAACCGCAAAACATTAGACACTGAAAATGAAAATGAAATAAAAAAAAAATAAAAAGTTATATGATCGAATTATAAACTAAATATTTCTAGGTAAGCGATTAATATTACCTAGGTATACGCATATTTTACATTTAGGAATGCTTATCGAGCTATAATTTACTTTTACGTCTAAAATTTAAATAAATTCTTGTTTAATTACGTTACCTCTACTGTTGACACATTAACTTTAACGTATGGTGTAGTTGTATTGTTCAATTCTTTTTCGAGATTTTGCACTAAAAAAGAAATTTAAAAATACGTAGTTTGGTCCTTTGGAATTATTATATGTTCTACTTACCTACTAACTATAATAGAGTACAAACACACATAATCTACATGTATAATTTGTGTCCTGTTGAATTACTGCAAAAGCATTTTAACCACGAGTTATATTTAATTCAGACTTATATAAGCGCTTACCGTACTCTTTTAATTCATTAAAACAAACTTTTTCAAATGTCTCTTTTATATCAATCGTTTTATTTCCGACAATTATAGCTGCGCTACATACGTGAAATATAACGAATATTGAAAACAATTTGAAAAACATGATGAAAGTAGCTAAATTAGGTACTTAATTTTTTTTCATCAAACAATACAATGATAATCTTGTTTCACTGATCAATGAAATATTAATGATAATTTGTGTTTTTTTTTCAATGCTGCAACGAATATTAAATTTCTTAATCCTTATCAAATTATTTGCCATTTATTCATATCAACTTTTAATTGGATATGACCGACATGAGCAAAAAGTGAGTCATTATATTTGTATTTTATTGTGTTGATAGCAAAGTAGGTATGTGTTGGTGAATATCTATAGACGTACTCCACGTTTATTTTGAAAAAAATGCCTAAATTATAGTAAGTGTCAGCTATCATGCTAATGGTAATTTTATAAACTTTTTTTTCAACCAGAGTAGGTACCTACCTGTATCTTAATACTTACATATTGTACGAGTTAACGAGTTTGTCCAAGTATAATTCATATCGTTACCTATAAAGTAAACTTTTTTCTTTTTTCCGGAAGTAGGTAGGTACATTGTGTAATTTCTTTAGCAGGTGTGATCTTTTTCTATAGTTGTTGACATTATGAGGAATTTACGAGTATTCATGGCACTTGTATTTTCAGCATTTGTTGTTATGAATATTGTTGGGTAGGTATTTTAATTTTTCAATTAAATTTCGCACAAAACACTTCACCGTTAGTTTGAGGAAGTACCACTATGTACCTATTATGATTTATTAAGTTCTTTCTCCATGAACTTGTGGCACTATTTATAAGCTTCATTTATCGCAGTAAT
Source organism: Phenacoccus solenopsis (assembly GCA_009761765.1). NCBI lineage: Eukaryota > Metazoa > Arthropoda > Insecta > Hemiptera > Pseudococcidae > Phenacoccus > Phenacoccus solenopsis. The sequence goes on from CM019753.1 coordinate 11,419,054, forward strand.
ATCAAAGTATAATGACATTATAAATTTTAATCATCATTTTTTGAAGTTCTTTTGCTGTAATATATTCAAATTTTAATAATGACGCGAGGAAGAAAATTAATTTTATTAATATTTCATATAAGTTTTTTTTCCTCCATTTTTTCAGTAAATATTAGTAAGTGAATTAATTATTATTTTAAGTAAATGAAACGCGATTCTTCGTTTCTTTTGATATACTTATTCATTAAGTAATTACTCCAAAATTATTTTTTTAAATTTTTTGCAGAAGTCATGAATAACGAAGTCATCAACCAAACCATTTCTGATAGTGAAGACGTCGAAGATTATCCCGATTACAGTGAGTTTCCACTTTCCGGCAGTAGAAAATACACAATAATAATCACAGTAACATAATATATTCTATTTATATTCAAGTTTATTGATACTATACAATATATCTATATACCTGAGATAATAATTAATTTCAAACTCTCCAAACAGAGTATGATGTTTTCAAAAAGTTGTTGAAACTTTCAGAAAAACTGAATTTCGCTCAATTTAATTTTTCTTGCCCTCGAATTAAAACATCACATTCTGTCCCTTAAAGGCTGAAAAAAAGTAGCCATAATTTTTTTATAATCAACGATGGGCGTAATACTTTGAGAAAATATGAATTATCTATACTATTCATAATTCATATTTAAAAATATCCTAAACTGGCGCTTTTTCATAAAATTGAAAAAAGGGCTCAGATTCTCTTAAATTAAAAAAATAATTAATGACTAAAAGTTAATATCCAATCTTTGAACGATAAAATATAACTAAAAATTTTTAACAGCATAAAAAAATTTTTTTTTCAAATATTCAATTTTTGAAAACTCAGATCTAAATTTTACAGATCTTAAAATTGAGTTGGGTTTGTAAAATTGTTGGGATATGTTTTTGAGACCATTTAAAAAGCATTGTTATCATGTCACCTTCACTTTTCGAGAAGAAAAACTAAATCTGGCTCATCTTACTACTTTCTTAATCATTTTCATTACTGTTTCATTATTATTTTTCTTTTTAAAGAAATCCAGAATAATGCTAATAATTATTTCCAGGTATTTTATTACAGATAGATATCTCCAAAAACACCTCAGCCTACAACAATTCGGAACTTGTAGTAAGCACTGTTTCTTTTTTTAAATTTAATTAATTTTTTTTATTAAAAAAATTGTAAGGTTCTGAGTAATTTGCGATACCTAAGTTAAGTGCATAAGTGCAGTTAAAATGAGCTCATGATTAACAATTAATGAAATATCAAAAATACCTCGTTTGGTATACGCAATTTTTTCATTTTATTAGGTAGTTGACAATTCAAAAATTCCAAAACCTGGAGGAATCAACATAAATATACCAGCAGACGAACCTTTACTTCGAAAAATTAATTTTTTGGGAAGACGACTAAGCATGAAATTACTGAGAAGTAAACCGTGATGTAGATATTCATACTTGGGTATAAACTTAATTATATATCTGCTATATTTTATATACTTTTTGATTCGGTAATAATAAATTAATAAATCTAGGTATTATAAAAATAATATAAATATTTGTGATTTAACTGATTCGATGGTTTCATTTAAAAAGAACTTTTATATAAATTAAGAATCTAATTGGTTTAATTGAATCATCAAGTGTACCTTTAAAGTATAATAGCATAACCGACATGGCTATAGTAAATATTTCCCGTACGTTAATTATTTTGGTAGAATGTTGAATACAAATAGATGGCGATCATTTATCGCAGTTCGCCATTAAAATGATTAAAATCTAATTAGAGGTCTCTATAATTCAGCCTCGAACCAAGCCTCGAACTATGTTCCACAGCATCAGGTGACTATAAATAGTTCATCGTTCATCTACGCATTTTTGATGGAAAAAATATTATGCAATCCATTTTTGAATTTTTGAAAAAGATTCCAGGTTTTTGATGTATCATACAACTTCTACAACGAGCACAACAAAAATTACGAAAAATCGAAAATAACATAATTCGCACAATATGTAATAATCCTATGTAATCGAAGTAACATACTCGAATTCCTCTTATATCGTCTTTAGCTAAAGTATAATTTCTTTGATTATTTTTATGCAAGGGCCACATAATTGCGTTCTTCTTTTTTGAGTGTCTTAATCCTAATGAGTGTCCAATTTCATGCAAAGCTACTTGAAAAAGTTTAACGCCTAAAATGAAGATGAGATGTGGAAATTAAAACTTTTTCATAAATTTTTCGTAACTATGTTTAGCAAAAAAATTTACTGTTCAAGGATTTTTGTTTATTCGGAGGACATTCTCCTTACCGGATTTAGAATCATCAGTAGTCCACTTTTCTGTTGAGTCAAAATGTATAAAACTTTTTTGACCTTTATCTTCATATATCTTCGGATAGAAAGTGTGAGCCAAATACCCTCCAGGTCCATCGAATGGTATTTCATCGCCGTGATTATCTTTGAAAAAATCTATTTCTATATCTACCTGTTCAAATGAATTTTAATTAGTTGAGAAGAACCAAGTTTTAAAGGCGTACTTCACCTCTCATTTGGCTTTTCCAATAAAATTTAATTAGGTATGTACTTCTCCTGATGTTTTTTTGTTAATTTGTAATGGTGTTTGGTTTGTCCATTCTTGAAAGGCTTCTGCTATCCGATCATCAACTTCTTGTTTGGGAAGATTTTCTGGATATTTTGTTATTTTGTAAGTGATTTGGTTTTTTCGCCATTTTTTATCGTCTAGGTATTAAGTTATACAAAGGTATAAAATTATTTTTGTGTAGTTTTCGATGTCAAGTTTCAAGGAATTTCATCTCTGTCCCAGCTCTGTATTGATAGTGATATAAATTCATATTATTTACTCGCCAAACTGAATCTTTTCCTTCGATTAGTTTCTGTTTCAATATCAACAACTCCACATCTTGCAACGGATATTAATTGTTGCATATCCTCTCCTGGAGTACCTATTAATCGTAATTATTATTTTGGATAAAATTCGTTTCTTTACTTCTTCATGGTTAGGTACCTACCTAATAATGAATCTGCTCACCTGTTGCCTCTAAATTGAAAAATAATTGAAATTTCATGACTGACTCTTTAAATATATCCTTCAGTTTGAGAATGTCCAATCTCTTATTGGCGATATTATTATTTATGTAACCTAAATTATGTAAAAAAATCTAAAAGGGATAAGAAACTGCAACAATAAGTAGTGTTTTAATAACTCTTAAATTATTTATAAATTTTGAAAGAAACGAAAAATTAGGAATACCTATTTTATATTTATTTATTGTATAGATAATAACAGGTACGTTCTAATATATTTGTACCTAATATGTGCATATTAGGTATTTGCTTATTAGGCTTTATTGGTACACAAATGTACTTACTGCAATTTCAAGACAATTTATGGTTTGAACCGCTTTCAGACATATTAATTTTTCATCTGTTAAAAAGTGTATAAATATTGGTATTACGATAGTTTAATTTAATAAAAGCTGTTTAATAAATGTAATTATACTTAGATGAAATGACAAATCCTAATATCCTTATAATCATAGAGTTGTTGAGTTTACTGCTGTCATCAAATCTTTATTACCTACCTAATATGTAGGCAGTGATATAACTTTCTTTTTACCTACCATCATTTAATACAATAAATACCTATACCTGTCCATCTACTAGACTGCTACCTGCGATTAAAATATGTCTATTGTCCGTAATAAGTATGGGAGTTGCGAGATCTATAATAAATAATTCATTTTCAGTTCTTTTTGACTCACCGCTTTCACAAATCGAGATTAGATTAGAAGCAATGTATTCCTGTTCTTCCACCGTTCGCAAAGTCCTCATCGTAATTAAACTTTCAATAATTGGTAACAAGTATGATAATACTGTCGAGCCATATTTATTCATCTAAAAATGAAAAGATTAATGAATGATTTTTAAAATAAGGGGAGAATAACTGTTTGAATAGTGTTAATGAATTGCTAACCAATCCAGCTTTCTCATAAATACACTTTAAAAAACACTGAAAACAGAACCGTCGCACCTTTATAAATTTTTGAGAATAGATGCCTAACTTGTTGAGAGGCTATACTCACTACATCACTTTTTCTGATATTTGAAGGTAATGCCGTTACATTCATAATTTTTTCAACATCTGCAGATGCAAAAAATAATTATTGAAGTAGTCATTTTAAAGTCATGAATTATGCGATTTGGAATTCCAATAATAATTCATCGTAGTCATAATAAATAGCAAATAATCACCATTAGCCGATTGTAGCAACAGTTTGCAATCATCTACTTTCTCTCGAACTTCATTTAAATTATTAAATTTGAAAAAGGCATTTGAAGTAGTTAAAAAAGCGGATATAACAAATAAAAATAATGAAAAGTGACTTAGATCAACTAGAAATGAAGAAAGAATCATTTTTCATGCTCGTAAAAAAGCGAATGAAGCTTCGTCGCCAACAAAGTAGGTGGTTCATAAAACTGATGATTTTATTTTGTAATGTTTCCAACATTTCTAACTATGAAAACACAGAAATTCCGTCTGTGTTCTATACTATTTTAAAATTCCTAGAAGGAATACACTATCTGATTTTCTTACTTATCTTGAAGAGTCCTTTGATGAAAGAAAAAATAAAAAATAAAAAACAATTTTATTGATTATCGATGATTATAACATAATTATGTACTTACGGTAAATATTACAATAACGATATTTACAACTCATCCAACATTACATTCCCAAGTAGAAAAAGGTTTACTCATAACCATTTTATTTTGATACATTATAATTTACAGGAACCTTTTGAAAAATATAAATTAAAACAATTATTTTTCAAAAAGATATCAAATAATCACACCACTTATTTATTTCGACATTTCTAATTCCAAAAATTACAAGTACTTGGGTAACGTAAGCATGAAAATCATTACAAAATTATAAAAGTATTTTTACACAACTCTTTTCACTTCGAAAAATCGTTTGAGATACATAACTTGTCCAATGACTGTTATCACCAAAACCAGAGCTTCAAAGAAAGCCCAAGTTACCACTCTTGAATTGGTGGATTCGTTTATATTTCTATGAATTCTGTCCCTAACACTCATGTATTCTTGCTCGTGTTTAACACTTCTTAGACTATTAGCTAGTTGTTTTATCATTTCATCTAAGTTGTTATGATCTTCGCCTGAAAAAGAACATGGATGAAATAATGATGAAGTTATTTAGACGTAAAAATAATGATGAATATGAAAAAAGACGTTATTTTTACCTCCTTCTTGTTTTTCTGCAGTAGCGGGTTCACCCACTTCCATATTAAACATAACAACTTTCGGCGTCATCGTCGACATTTTGTTACTAAAGCAATAAGAGTATACGCCCTGCATATGTGCAGCAAAGGTGTATTTTCCACTGCTTTCTCGATTTCCTTGGTATATTACTTTGTTATCAGGACCGACTATTTTTACATCGATATCGAGGAATCCACCTTCCGATATTTCGAATGTCAATCCTAAAGTTAAAGTTAAAATTGAAGAGTTGAAGTATACCGAATGAAGTATTATCATTGAATCGTTATTTTCAAATTATTTTTGCTTTAAATTAAGCACTTACCCAATTTAGTGCCCATTTCTACTTTATCGAAGAAACACTCTTCGGCATGGGCATCAACAGTAACAAAATAACCATAGCAAATCTGATTTCCTAAGCTCAACAGTAATAAAAATACGCAATGGACAATCATTTTCAAACTACCTAAACAAGAAAAATACACCAGTGAAACATGTAAGTCAGACATAATCGAAGAAAAACTTATTTCAAATCCTTACTGAAAATTTGTTGGATGTATACTTATTACACCTACCTTAAGGAATGCATACAGACAATATTGAAGAAAAAAAATTGCAAATGCACTCGATATAATACAAGACAATTCACGGAATGGCTGCTGAGTGAATTAATAACAATTCTAAAAAACTGAAAAATAATATCTGAAATTCACACCTCTGAGTTGTACATTTTCAATTTGATTTTTCGGCAAAATCATACAAAAATAGTTATCACCATCACATTTGAATACGTCACCTTTGTTTGTTATCAAAAAATCAAAAATTTTTACATTTGGTTTTCTCTCTGAAACTTGTAAGAGATAAAAGAATAGTTGATATAGCTTTGATTATTTCAAACACATACTTTGTCTACAAAAAATACCTTTCTTAGCGAGATATGAAAATGAAAAAATTAAATTTTCATTTCGAAAATCTATCCTTTTATTTTTAAAGCGATATTCCTTCGAACTTGAAGTCTTGTCTGTCATTTGTATTTGCAATGTTGCCAATATTTAAAATATCTATATTCTGATTGGTTGATACATGTAAAAAGTTCGAGGTAGTTTCAGCAATGTGACAACACAGGTGGGCAAACCAGAAAAAATGTATTTCTTTAATAATTTTCTTGAGTAACTTCATTCTTGGATTGGCGTCGATTAGTTGATTTTTCATCTAATGGTTAATTCATTGCAATTTCTAAAAATTTAAATCACGAATCATAGAAAAAAACATTTATGGTAAAGCCCTAGTAATCAACAGATTTAATGAGAAGTTAAAAACAATCTTATGATTAAGAATTTGTAGAAATCATAGTTTTATCGTTAACGATATCTGCGCAACGAGAACAAAGTTCTTCATTACTACAACATAAATATCTTCTACATCTTTCGCACATTTTATTTTTTGTTTCAGTAACGTTTGTAACCTTAAAATCTGATAATGAGTGATCAACTTCGACTTGGAAGTCGGCAATTTGCAAAATTTCTAAAATTTCAGCTTTCGAATATGCCTAAAAAATAAAAAACAAATAAGTATCAAAGCTAAGAATTTCAATGATATACGTAATATGTACTCACCTCTAAATTTTTGATAACGGTAGATGGAAGCAATAAATCAACTGAAAGTTGACTGATGTTTAAATTAGTAGGTTTTAGACGAGCTATTTCTTCTTTGATATTGAAAAGAGTTTGAATTGTTTGAAGAGCTTTTATATTATTCCTACTCTCTATAACTACATTTCTTTTACTCCTAAAATAACCTGAGTTTTCTGCGAAGAATTAAAGGATCAATTTTAATTTGAAACAAATAAATAAATGAGAATAGAGAGCTAAGCGTTTCCCTTAAACATACTTGCGTATAAGGGGTGGTGAATGTAAACTTCTTCAACTAAATGAGGTACTAAAGGAGCAATTGCTCGTAAAATACCTTCTAAAATTTTGAAATAAACTTCTTGACAGGAGATCCTTTCTTCAGAAAAATCAGCATCACAATACAACCTATTTTTACATATATTATTAGCATCGCAATGTAATATACTATACTTGAATAAATATAGCATTACACTGATTTTTCTTATAATAGTATAGTACCTGTCTTTGGTCGAGAGTATATACAAGGCAGACACATCATTTGCAACAAAATTTATAACTGTATAACATACCTTATTGAATCGGAAATTTTTATATAACGTTTCAACCTATTCAACACAACATTATATTACTTGAAATTTTTACACTTCCTATTAGAAGAACTCGCTCTTACTTCTTTACAAAATAAATGCGTTTTATGCAGCATGTATTCATCTAATAACCAAAAATGTTGTGCCGAACGTTTAGGATCATATCCATTTAAACTGCCCAACACAAACCGCATTACACTTCTCAATTTTTGCACATCTTCTTGACTACTTTTAAATACAGTCGCAGTGACAGGTATTTGCGAATACTGTACTGTGTGATAAGCTACCCACCATCTACAATACAACAAAAATAAATGAAAAATCAGGTTGTCCCATAATTTAGACAGTCAGATATAGAAATTGGTTTTTCATACCTCAAAACATCTACTCCATAAGCTGATTGCTTCTTAGTACCCCTAATAATATCTTGAGGGTCAATAACATTACCTACAGATTTCGACATTTTACGTCCTTCTTCGTCAACAGCAAATCCATGAATAAAAATATTCCTAAATTTGGAAATATATTTTAGTTTGTTTAAAATTTTTTTCAAATATGTTATGCAGTAGTACATTTACTTGAATGGAGCAGTATTCCTTATACCAACTGATGTTAGCAAAGAAGATTGAAACCAACCACTACACTGATCAATTCCTTCCATGTACATGTCCGCAACTTTATTTCCTTCTAAGGCATTTGACCAGGAAATTCCACTATCGAACCAAATATCCAAAATGTCCTAAATATATTTAACAGTTAGTTATATTGAATTTTTTTCGAATTATTAAAAAAAATCCATACATTGCCTTTGAAAATATCATCGTAATTATAAGTAGATTTATTAGAAAGCAATTCCTCAACTGATAGTTTCCACCAAAAATCTGTACCGTGTTCATTAATTAAGTTACAATAGTGATCAATTAAATCTCTGAAACCAAAATAACAGTAATAATAATAATAATAATAATATAAGGAAAAAAATCGAAAAGGAGGTAATGATGAACAAACTTGCTTATGATGGGATCTTCACTTTTTCTGTCGTATAGTACAGGAATTGGTACACCCCAAACGCGCTGTCTGGAAATGCACCAAAATGGTCTAGTTTCCAATAAAGAATGAAGTCGGGCTGAGTATGTTTTTGGTAAAACGGAAACATTCTCTAAACATTTCTGGTATAATAATAAAAAAATATATTAATGATGAAAATTCAAAAGAAATAATATATTAATTAGTTACACTACCAAAGAATTTGTTTTCAATGTTTCAGTATCGATAAACCATTGTTTACTGGCGCGTACAATTACAGGTGTTTTTGTTCTCCAATCATACGGATAACTATGTTCAAAAGATTCTGTATGTAAGATATCCTCATTAAGAGCATTCAAAATGAAATCATTCCCTGCGGTCAAGACATCTAAACCTTTCAAATTTTCTCCTGCTTCTGCAGTATAACGACCTAATTCATCGACTATACAGCTCTGAAAAAAGAATTCATTAGCTTTCCATCATATCAATGAAAAAATAATAACCCATATACTTACCATAGGTAATCTATATTTTAATCCTAAAACAAAATCTTCTGACCCATGCGTAGGAGCACAATGCACCAAGCCTGTTCCTTTTGAAGAACTAACGTGAGTTCCAGGTAAAAAAGGACAGTAAACATTTTTTTGTGTGGGATGTTCATACTTTATGCCGGATAATGACCTACCTATACATAAATACTTTTAATTAAAGAATATAACAATATTCTCTAAAAAAATTTTCACAATTTTTTTTACCCGATATTGTATTCAAAACACTTGAAGATCTTTCAATCAATTTCTCAAAATTTGACACCAAATTTGTAGCAATCAAGTATAGGTCCGTAGAATCATCAATTTTTATAATTGAATAAGAAAACTTCTCAGAAAATGCAATGGCTCTATTCGCAGGTAATGTCCATGGTGTAGTCGTCCATATTAACGCATATAAATTAGAATCATTTGATATTCCAAATGATTCAGGAACTGTTGATGAATTAATTTTAAATCTTACGGTAGGAGCTTTACTGATATGTTTTTTATTGTATTCTAATTCTGCTTCAGCAAGAGCTGTCCTAAAATAATATATTATTTGTTAATAAAAGATACTTAAATTATTCCTTGGTCTCATAATAATTAAATACCTTGATGAAGGAGACCAATGAACAGGTTTCAAATCTCTATAGATTAATTTCTAAAGCATAAAGAGATCTTATAGGTAAAATTATTCAGTAATTATAAGCAATTACTTCGTATTTATTTAATTTACTTTTTCATAAAGATCGTAAAATAACTTCAATTGGTTTTCAACAAATTTTTTCTCGAAAGTGTAATAACATTCTTTATCCCAGTCTGCCATAATTCCCCATGTTTTGAAAACATCCTTTTGTTGTTCAATTGCAGAAATTGCGAAATTTCTAGCTAAAAAAATCAGTACATATTTAAATAACTATAGTTTTTAATAAAAATATTTATTATTACGAGTAAAAACTGTTATCTACCTTTTTCTCGAATATGCACAGCTGGCACGTTTGAACTACTTGCTTCAACGTCCGAAACAGCTTTCAGTTCGATAGGTAAACCATGGCAATCCCAACCTGGTTTGAAATGAATTTTACGACCATTCAATAAATTATACCGGTTTACGATATCTTTCAGTATCTGAATTGAGATCATGTAAATAATGAAAAATATTCAACAATATTGATTCTACTGATAATATACTAATATAATACATTACTTTATTAATAGCATGCCCAATATGAGCTGGTCCATTTGCATAAGGAGGACCATCATGAAGAACGTATTCGGATCCCTCTAAGTTTTCTCTTTGCCATTTATACAAGCCATTAAAATCTGCTTCCTATAAGAAGACGCATTTACTATGAAGATTTTTCCAATTTGAGAAAGTTCATTCATAATAAGATACCTTTTCTATTTTCAGATCGGTCAAAATTCTTTCTTCATCTTTTACCCATACTGGAAAAGTTGTGCTAGGTAGACAAATCGTGTGAGAATATTTTTTTGAAGTACTTTTCTTATTTTTCTTTTGAGAGCTTGCGTATCTTTTTATTATTGCATGATTTCTAAAAATATTTATATATCGAGACATTGTTAAAGTATTATCCACAATCTTACATTTTTCAAATTTTCATCTCCATGTTATTCATGAAATAATTCACGATGAGTGATAATATGATAATATTGATAACGTTGAGAAATTGATAATTGTACCACAGCGAGAAGCGATTGGTAGTTTTGAACCTATTACTTTTACAATGAACCAATCATTTTGCTTTACTTTATGAATTTTGAACTCTACAGAGCCAATCATTAAAGGCATATTTAACAGCGAATCTATCAGACTTGAGAGAAACTTATGGGGCCAATCAAATGCCAACCAGGCACATTGACATAATGTTACATTTATGCTGATTTCTCAAAAATTTGATGACAGCTTTTTTTATTTGAATTCGAGTAGATTTGATGGAACGTGAGCGAGTGAAGTTTCAATATGTTATCGTTTCATCGCGAATTAAGTAATTTTAGACAGTGTACTAATATCGCACCTTGAACTATATTTTTCACTCGGAAAAGTAATTTCTAATCAGTGATTTCTTACAAACTGCAGGGAAATTTTCATGACTCCCTATAAGCAGTGATTCATTAATAGTGATATTAAAATTTAAAGCAGTTGATAAAATAAAATATTCGCTTTTTAATTTCGGTTTTCTTGCTTAACGTGATACTCGATATTGGTTATGCAGTGACTGACGTGTCCTGTTGTTTTCATACTCGTTGATCAATTATTCCAAAATGTTCAGTTGGATAAATAAAACCGATCCAAAAGCGGTCGAACAATTCGAAAATGTGCTGGCAGGTTTGAAAAAAATCTACAAGCAAAAACTTCTTCCACTCGAAAGCGCTTATCACTTCCACGAATTCCATTCGCCGCAGCTGGATGATCCAGATTTCGATGCAAAACCGATGATATTACTTGTCGGTCAATACTCCACTGGTAAAACCACTTTTATCAAATACCTGTTAGAAAGAGATTTTCCAGGAATTAGAATTGGACCAGAACCCACAACGGATCGATTTATCGCTGTGATGTATGGTGAAAAAGAAGGTGTAATTCCAGGCAACGCTTTAGTCGTTGACCCTAAGAAACAATTCAGGCCTCTTTCAAAATTTGGCAATTCTTTCCTCAATCGTTTACAGTGTTCATTAGTTGACTCACCGGTACTCAAAGGTATCTCAATCGTGGATACACCCGGTATATTATCTGGAGAAAAGCAAAGAGTTGATAGAGGATACGATTTTACGGGCGTATTAGAATGGTTCGCGGAAAGAGTCGATAGGATTATTTTACTTTTCGATGCCCACAAATTAGATATATCGGATGAATTTCGAAGATCCATCGAAGCCTTGAGAGGGCATGACGATAAAATTCGAATTGTACTTAATAAAGCTGATATGGTCGATCATCAACAACTAATGAGAGTCTATGGTGCACTTATGTGGTCTTTAGGAAAAGTTTTACAAACACCGGAAGTTGCTCGGGTTTATATTGGATCTTTTTGGGACCAACCTCTTCGTTATGATGTCAACCGCAGGTAAGCTATTCCTTATTTTCCGTTTTTCTGGCAAAGTCGATAATCTCTAATTTAAGTTACATTTTCGTTGTAGATTGTTTGAAGATGAAGAGCAAGATTTATTTAAAGATTTACAATCACTGCCAAGAAATGCTGCTCTAAGGAAGTTGAATGATTTAATCAAGAGAGCACGATTAGCCAAGGTACTTAAATTTTTTTATTATTTTTTTTATGCATAAAAAAATCATTTAATAAATACCATCGAGAAAATATCTATGTTTTTCGTAAAATTTAACGAAGACAAAATAAAGATTTTTTTATGATTAGAAAAACATTTTTTTGTACGTATTCAATTGCATCGATAAATATGGCGTCATGCGTGAAATTTCTGTTACAGTACCTCGGTAAACATTAATGACTAATGTTTTTTAAGAAGTATCCACGTAATGCATAACTCACCTGCTAATGCTTGTCACCTTGCTTAACTGTATCTGCGTGCCTATCGTGACACGCACGTGATTTACTTGTTGCTTCATTTCTACTGGTTATATTTTACAAATGTGAATTATCAGGTTTTTTCAGGTTGAAATTTTTTTCAATGATAAATTTTTTTCAATCAGCTCATTTCTAATTTTTTCATTAAAAGTTTGAAATCAACTCAAAGAATTCTCTCATCTAATCGTACATGTGCGGTGCTAATCACTTATTGAAATTCAAATTATCATATCGGCGATAACTCATTTCCCTTTATTTTTTTAGTGAGTTCCTATCACTCTTTCCTGTACTTCTATAAGATTGAATTCCTTTTACAAATATGTTATCACGGCCATTCACAAGTAGCGCAATTTACGTGATGCATTACTGATTTGCTGACTACAACAATTGATCATTTTCTCTATGACAATTGGCGAAGGTGAATGATTTATTAGTTTTTCATTGTATGAATGAAAATGACTAATTCATTCATGCAGCCTGTATTCTATAGTCCATTATTTCGTGCATTTTTTCATTCGATTTATTAACATTCATGCAATTAGAGACAGATTTGTTAAGCGATGCGTTTTTTTAATGCTTCCTCGGTTAATACCAGTAAATAAAAATGTAATCAATGTGACAGTCGTTAATTTATAGAAATGGTAGCGCAGTCGGCATTTATTTAAATTAAATGAATAGCTCGGACGTGTTGGCAATCCAAGTGATCGTTTTAAATTTGAAGACGTGCAAATGGTATTTCTCGAGATGAATTACCCCCAGACAAATTTTATTTTCGCTTCAATATGTACGCTGATGTATAAGTGAAAAGCAAATTCAACCAAAAAGATGTGTTCTAATCAATGCCGAAAAACACCTGCGTGAAAATGTAAATTTTCGTTTTGTCAACACAACACGTTACCTATTATAGCGTATTGTTCAATCGTTCGACCAACCAAGACTGGTTGATTGTGAAATAAACGGTGGGCGTAGAATTTAATTAAAATATGAGATAATTCTTTTTAGTCAAGGTCTAATTGTAAAGCCTGACGGTACCGTAAATTAGTTACGGAAGTTATATGTAACGGATTAAAATACATAATATTACAACAAAAATAAAATGTATCATTAGTTCGCTCGGTAATAGTGGAAAAATATCAACGACAATAATTTGGATCTGATGAAAAATTTTTTGAATTTATTTAAATTATTAAAAAAATTTGTATATTTTGGTGAAATTACTCATATGGTGGGAATTTTGAAGAAAAAAAAACTATTAAATAAATACATTTTGAAAATTATTTATTTTAACTAAGTGTTACATCATGTCATAGGAATTACCTACATTTCGAAAAGACGATAGAATTGTTTTATTTTGATTTCAATCAATGCATCGTGTTCAGCTCAGAAAGCCGAGTAGTTTAATATGTCACAATAAGGCTAATGCGTGTTTAATGTACTATTTTCTCAGAGAATATTCTTGATTATACGATCGTGAGAATATTCTCTTCCCATCACTACATGGGAGGCAGTGGTAAAACCAGTGAAGTGAATTTGAGTTCTACTTCATTTTTCAAATTTCAGTTCACTTCCAAGTTCATTTGGATAAAATGAAATTAGTTCGGTTCATTTCAAGAAAAATTTCTAATTCACTGATGAACCCACCCTTCCTTATCATAAGGTCTACGATCAAATCATTCACGAACGAAATCACTAAATACAGACGGTTGATTGATAATGATTGCAAATTTTTTTCTATTTAATCGTTCGTGAATAACTTTTAACACGTCTCAGGTCTGAGCAAAGGGGGAGGGGGTTTCCCCCGGGCCCGAATTTTTTTTAGGGCCCGCGACTTGACGCATCGGCGCTAAAAATCTGCCTTTATCTCCACGACTTTTTTTTTCACTCTTATGACTTTTACTCCTGTTCTGGGTCTTGATTTCCTCTGTTCTGGGCCTTGATTTTCTCTGCTCGGCGCTGGCTCGCCTCAGGGTATCAAATCGTTCGCGAATGACTCTTTTCAAGTTTTTAACTATAAAAGGTTGCCTATCGAATCCTTTGAGAACGAAATTACCAAAATTATTGAATATGGATATCTTAATTAATTGCACATTTTTCTGAATGAATCGTTCGCAAACGACTATTTTTCGCCAAATATCACCAAAGAAGCAAAGAAATGGCAGTTTTTGGCTACCTGTATCAATAGTACGAGTTTATATAACATTGAAATTTCCTTTACTTTAGTCACGTGTATAACCCCCCTCCCCTCCAAAAGAGATCAAAACTGAATCAATTAAATTCAATAATTTCATTATTTGATTAAAATAAATTCAACTTTATTTTTGAATTTTTATACCAGAAAACAAATAGTAAAAAAAATGGTTATAAATAAAATTAATCAATTTTTAATTTTGAGTAAAAAAAGTTTGAACTATTTTTTCGGGAAATGCTTCCCAAAACCAAAAAAGCCCCTTATCAGCTCATTTTTTGAACTTGGCGATTCAAAATGTTCATTTAGGTATGATTTTCGCATTGATTTCGGTAAATATGAAATTTGCAGGAAACAAAGCTACATGCAAAACCATTTTACTTGAAATTTCCTGAAAGAAAGGCCTAAATGATTTTATGCTTAAAATGCACTATATGATGAGAAAATACTCGTAATTGTTGATCATCTTCTGGCTGGAATGTATAATAAAATGTCTTTCAATTGCGATAAAATTATCTGTTATTCACCACAAGTTGTAAGTGCCTACACCAAATTTTGAGCCTTCAGCGACTCTCCAGAGAGTAGGTAAAGGCTTCCATAGTAGTGACATTTTCAAAAAAATTGCTAATTTCTGCCATTTCGCCATTCAGAAAAGGTTAAGAAGAACCAAAAACAACACTTAAAAAGTGCGGTTTAAGATCTCAAGTCATTTTGTATAGAGAAAAAAATTACTTTTTAAAGTATTTCAACTTTAAAAGCTCATCTCAAGAGGTATGTATTTATTTCAAAAAGGAATCATTTCTCAAATCCCACCATTTCAACTATTCACCTAGTTTAATGTTGACTTTTTTCTTTTTTTCGAACGATTAAAAAAATATAAAAATTATTCTGAACCCAAGAGTGATTTTAAATTTCACTCTAATAAACTGAAAAAAAAATTGAAATATTTTCATTTTTCAGGTACACGCCTACATTATTAGTTCATTGAGGAAGGATATGCCATCGATGTTTGGTAAAGACGGCAAGAAAAAAGAACTGATTAAAAATTTGAACGTGATCTACGAAAACATTCAACGAGAACATCACATATCACCCGGAGATTTTCCAGATGTGAAGAAAATGCAGGCAAGTGCGTGGAAGGAGATAAAAAAAATTATCAGTTGAAGCGAAGCGTGTTTCGATAACTCATTTCGAGTGTCTCTATATATAACTAGTTAATGATCGTAATGTACCATTGTAAATAAATTATCTTGTGCATTTCTAGGAAGCATTGCAACATCAAGACTTCACGAAATTCCAGTTGTTAAAGCCGCGTTTGCTGGAAGTTGTCGATACTATGTTAGCCGAAGATATAGCTAAATTAATGGCAATAATTCCCTTAGAAGAGAACGTTACTGTATCGGAACCTATTGTTAAAGGTGATGACCTTCATGTGGTTATTCTAATGAACGTAATATTATTGGTTTTATTTGAATGCAAAAGATTGATATCAATGATGCTAGATTAAATCACTGTAAAAGGGCGAATAAAATTTAAAATAATGAATCAAATGATTAAAATTGAGTTGATGATATTTCAATTTCATTTTTAGGTATTCAAGTTCAAATTAGAAAAAAAAACTTTGTACTCAACGATGCCTATTTATGTTTAATTTTTTTTTAATTTCTTCAGGAGGCGCATTCCAAGGTATCCAAGACACGATTAGCCCATTCGGATATAAACGAGGAGAAGGCGCAGATGCCGGTAAAGGTGATCCTGAATGGATTGTCGGTAAAGAACGACATAAATACGATCCCAAATTCGAATCCTTAAACCCAGTAGACGGAAAAATTACAGGCACAAGTAAGTTGAAGTTGAATTATCATTATTTACTATTTTTACGTGTATTCGTTTTTAATCCATCGTTAAAATTTTCACTTCGACTTCAGGCGCTAAAGCAGAAATGGTGA
>CM019753.1:11435934-11815934 GCA_009761765.1 Phenacoccus solenopsis
GTGTGGGAAGCAAAACACATACTCGCATATACCGGGTGATAAGATGATTCGAGCATCCAAGCGAAAAAATTAGCTAAAAGATAAATATATTCAACACACGCGCGTATTTTTGGCTTCGAAAGTATAAATTAAAATTTTGCATTTCATCGATAGACGTTTTCAAGCATTAAATAAATTTTATTCGTGTCATTTCTTCTTATTGCTGATACCATTCAAATAGAATTCATTTCTGAGGGAAAGATTTTTGCGCACGGGGTGCTCCAATCAAGTAATCATCTGGTACAAGGTGTTCCATTTCAAACGCACCACCCGCAAACCACAAACCTAGCAACTCAACTTACATACATGTACGATGGTCTGCCTACTCAAAAATATGAAGGGGCTGAGATATGCAATATTGAAAAAAAATTTATTATTCAACTTTAAAAAATGTTACTTCGTAAACTATGAATGATAGAAATATGGATTTCACCTCAAAATGTGAAGCATACAATGTAGTTTCATCGACAAAAAAATAGCGAATGCCGGGTAGGTTGAAGGTGAGATACATGGAAATGAATACAAAAAAACATAGTGAAACATCGGCAAATTTTTCAATTTTTCATGAATAACTTTTGAAATTGCATTATTAAGGGCTTCCTTAAAAAATGTCTTGGTAATTGTGAATGTATTCTCCATATATTGCGAAAAGTATATGCTTCCTAGACAGCTCGGACACTAACGGATAAAAAATTAAACAAGTAAAAATTTCAATTTTTCATAAAAATAAAATCGAAAATTTTTATGTTCCGAACCAAAGGTGGTAAAACTGTTACATTAATACAAAACTATCAAGTTTACAATAATTAGAGTTTCACTGATGAAGAAATTACGGGTGCAGGAAGAATAGAGGAAAGCATATGGAGGTGAATACCAAATAACATGGTGAAAAATCGGTAAATTTTCCAATTTTTTGAGAATAATTTTTGAAATCACATTATTAAGGACCATATTGAAAAATAATTTTTAAGAATAAGTAAAGATTTTAATATCGTTTGGGTATTTTACGAAGTAAGATGAAAATTTCAAATTTAAAAAAATGTTTGAAAATTCTTTCGAAGTGAATTCGGGCTCTAAAAAATTCCGAAGAGCATTCTAAATTGAATTTATATCTGGAGATCTGTTTTTCGAAGTGGGACAGAGGTAAAATCTAGATTCTATTTTTTTTTTCAATGAAGTTTTTCAGTTATTTAGCAATGTTTGGAACCTTCGTTATCAATTTCTGATACAACTTTTAGTATAATTTTATAAAATTTACTCGAATGAGGAATTTATTGAATTTTTTTGAAAAATATGAATGCGTACAAGTGCAAAAATTTTATAATCAGCTGATCTATTTGTTAAATTATCGAGAGTCAATAACAAGTAAATTTTCTGCCTTTGCTGATAACAAAAAAATTACAGAGCCAACCAGCTGCGTATGCCTACAAATTGCACGTATACACACACACCCACGTACACGACTTATAATACACGCAATTTTTTCTTTCCTTTATAATATGTATAATATTGTATATGACATTAGAATAATTATAATAAAAAAACATCAAAGAAACGAAAAAATCAAAAATAAACTTTTAATTCATTTCTAATTTTGAATTTTAATTAATGTATTTTTTTAAAGTGTGACATTGATCAATTAAAAAAATTAAATTCAACGTGTATAAGAGAAGATGCTCTTTACACCCTCTCTGAACCTACATCATTCTACATGTACTATAGATACATATTTCATCACCACCAAACCGAGCAGAACTTACTTTTTCGGCGATAACATTATACGGTATAATCTTCACATCGGGTACTTGAGCCAATTTCACCTCGATCGAACTACACTGCTGTTGTTCTCCATCTTTCACTTGACATGTGTAAATTCCGGCGTCAAGTAATTCCGCGTGAGTTATTGTCAACATTCCTACATATTTGTCACTGGCGTACGACAAAGGCCGAAACCATAAATCTCTGAAAATTTTAATAACCTTTGAAAAGATCGTAATAACCTAATGAATGATACCGTCACGACGAAACCATTCGAGCGAATGCATTCCACGTATTACAATTCTCGACGATTTTCTCATCTCCGTCACCACGTAAAATTCGTGGCGTGTTTTCGCGTACGTAATTTCTCTAATTACCGGATCGATAAGCTTGATAAAAATTTATTAAATTTTACTCGCTAAATGGTCCATCGGTCGTTGATGGGAATCTGAGCGTAGATTGAATTACGTGACCGCAATTCAAAACGTTAATCCAACTATCCGACTCAATTTTTTTTTCACCATTTATTTTCATATGGATACGTACGTAAATTTATGAAATAAATTTTTTCGCGTCGCACTCGCGCAAAAAATAAAATCGGAGTAATTTAACAAAAGACAAAACCAGCCAAAAACGAACGGCTTCGAACGACTAATAAAACTAACCTACATATTTTAAATTAAAACGTCTTCTTACACCCTAGCAAATTGTGATTGAGAATTGGAACCGAGTATTTATATTTAAATTATACCGACCTTACAGCCAACGAATCGTTTATTAGAATTCCATCTTTATACCATTGAAAGGATATTGAAGGTGAACCTTGAGCAGTACACGAAAGTATGAATTCTTGATTCTCAAATATATCATCCTCCCTATTTATACTGACTTTCTGAAAAAAGAGAAAATACGACCAAAAAAATCAATAATATTTTCCACCGAAAATTCACCTTTATTCACGTGTTTCTTTAAACATCGAACTTGAACGTTGTCGTGAAATGAAAAATTATAACGATCAAGGTTCTTGGTGAAAAAAAAAATCGCCGACACATAACAGCGTGTTTCCGTGCCAATAGAGAATTCTTTAACCCCTATGGTTTTTTGCTTCATTACGATATCGGGTGGTTGCGTATATATTTCGTCACAATGAACCTCAATTTTTTCTTTCACGAAATTAAATAAATAAAAACGGTTTGATGGCATTTTGTAGACATATATAGCTGCGTACCATTCATAAAAATAACCATTATGTTTTCGTTTACGCGTTTTATCCTATATAGTCGTCATAGGCTGAAAAATATCAACAAAAACGTAAGCAGCCCTGCCTCATTACTAGAGCTGAGTTTTTAATATGTACTGATTTTCGGTATCTCTAAGACGCATCTGGTGGAGGAAGTTGATATCAGAATATGAAATCAAATCGATATTTATCGAATTTTGTGCGATTTTTTGACTCTTTCTGATTCGTTGAATCTGAGCATTTTGGAGTTCCTAAAATTCAGGATACAATATTATGGATAAATTTTGACTTAAATACATCAGACAGGTCTTGTTGTGGACAGCAATTGTTCATTTTACATTAAAGTGGTTGAAAATAGGTACATTCTGAAAATTTTTCAATTTTTTCTTTCATCCTTATCTCTATAAAAATGCTTCTTTTACATAAAAAATCCTACAGAAATTTCCACGTCAAAAAAATTACTTTAAATGACATTGTATTGATGATTTAATAGTGCATTTTCTCATGAAGTTAGGTATAAAAATAAAGTTATCATTTTTTTATAATTGAAAAATTTTATCAAATGGGATGGCGATTTTTTCCTGACCTCAAGATACAGTTGTAGCTGAACCGTCATTTCAGTGGGCGAGGGAATTGATCAAACCCTAAAGATGCGGTTTGACTTCTTTTTTTTATTGACTGACATTTTTGTACTCAATACAAAACGTTACTAGAAAAGTTCGACATTTTTAAACAAAGGCTCAGCTGCACTAGCCACGGGTCTTCTAGGATACCAGACGTGTGGAAATTCTCACAAGACTGGTTCTACGTTTCCTCAAGTTCTCGGACAATGGAAGAAGCCTGACAACCCCCGCTAACTCGAGGGAGGAAGCAGAGCCCTCAAATCTCTTGTTTAACATTTCGTATTGCCGATTCTGGGGGGGGCGGCGAGGGGAGCAAAAACATTTATTCAAAAATATAAGTCGTAATAGTTCTAATAAATAAAAAAAAAAAAAAAAAAAAAAAAAAAAAAAAAAAAAAAAAAAACGGGAGTGATCTTGGGTCTACATGAAAATTGCATATTCAGATTCAGTATCACAAACCGCATCTTTTGAGTGCTAGTTGTTTTTCACAAACCCTTTTTAGGAGGTCAAAACGGCGAAAAACAACGATTTTTTCGAAAATGACACCACTTTGAGGACCCCTAACTCATCCACAAATACAATTTGGTCACGACCATTTCAACTCAAAGTAAACGATGTATTAAAAATTCAAGAAAATCGAATTATTTTCTTTCACTCCAGCTTATTAAGAAGCCTTAAATAGCTCAAACTTAGTAAATATGGCTTCACAGTTATGATTTTTAAGAAAAATAATCATACTATATCTTAAAATAACCATCAACATGATGTTGGAGGGAAGAAGGAGAGTTTATTGTTCTTTAACATGATGGAGATAAACGAAAGATTCCAATTTTAGGTACCCAAATAAATTTCCAAATAAATCTATAGTGTAACGACTTTTTGAGGGGAAATCATAATAGGCAATTTCACGAATCGTCCATATCGCTTTACCAAATCACCCTAGAAAATCAAACTTTGCACGTATGGTTACTCAAGAACCAGAATATGGCCTATTCAGTTTGTGTCAAAATGGATGCAAAAAAGTGAATCGTCAAAATACGAGGAAAGCTTTTTTTGTTTTTAAACCTATCTCTCAGCTGGTGAAGGACCAGAATTACTTCAGTGGGTGAGGAAAGCTTGAGGAACTTCAAATAGTTGACATTTCAAAAATACAGGTTCATTTCATTATTGTGAGTAAAAAGTACTCGTACATATTCCAAGTTGAACTTCTTAGATGGTTTTAGAATGGAAAGGGTGTAGGTTTTCTGATTCAGTGCTGATCGTGGTCTGTGGCCATAAAGGAGTAAGCAACGTTATGTTATAAAAACCCTCCAGCTTTCATTTTTAGCTGAGTTCTTAACTCAAAAGCAACACCTATTAGAGCCTACCTGATTTGAGAAGGGGAGAATCGGGGGAGGGTAGGGTTTTCTAATCTTTGCGTTTCAGGTCATTTGTAATCAACTAGCAAATGTCTTTTTAGTATAATATGTTTTTATTTCCTCACATGAAGCGCCGGTGAGTATTCATCAAATTCGCTTAAAATTTGGTGAGAGGCACTTCTTCAAAATGCGAAAAAGTTAATTTTTTGTTTTTTCGATAAACCTCAAAATGGCGGATCACTCAAATTTTGAGGCAAGCTGGAGAAGGAGCAAATAGCTCAACTTTTTCGTTGTTGATCTCATATGAAAGAGTAAGCCACGGATACCAACATATTCAAATTTCAGCTTCCTAAGTGCATTTGGAGAGAAGTTAGAGCAAGAAACAGCTTTTTGAGGAAGTTTTGAGTAATGAAATCTCTAGAATCTCCCATACAGCCTGACTAAATCACTCTACAAAGGTCAAACTTTGTATATGGGGTAAGCTGGAGGCCAGAGTATGACCTATTTAATTTGGATCAAAAAGTATCCAAAATGGCGAATAATTAAAATTTGAGTAGAACTTGAGGAGACTCAGATTAGTGAAAATCTAATTGATATGAACTCATATGACTATTAGGTACAAGAAGTATACTATATCCCAAATTCACCTTCACACGTGATAGTGCAGGGGAAAAAGAGGGGTTATCGACCTCAAAATGTAGTGATGGTATACAGGATAAGTTAAAAAATTTTCATTGTAGATGTAGAGTCATATGATAAAATGGACATAAGTGATAAACCGATTTTTTTTTTTTTCTAAGTTAACTAAAATATTTTAATACATATTATGCAAGGAAACATATTCTTACTAAATTTTGCTAATGTATTTAAATAACATACGTGAGTAGAAAGGGTGAAAATTTAGAATGTGCAGAATGTTTTCAACACTGAAGAAATGTTTTCAGAAAGATAATTAAAAAATTTATATAATTCACTGTTGGCGTTTTTAGCCATTGAGACTAAAAAATTGTTTATTAATAAAAACTTCTACAAGAAAACGCCAGTTAAAAAATTAAAATTGATGTGTTTCGGCGCACTGCCATCCTCGAAGCTCGACATGAACATATTTTTTAATTGACGTTTCATTGTAAAAGTTATTATCAATAAACAATTTTTTTTTTTATTATTTTCAAAAAGAGTAAATGTATCACCGCACGTTTCATGTATTTTGTTAAATAATAAGAGTTCCGAGATAAACTTCTGTTAAATTTTCTATTTAATTATGACTATGCTCCAGCGTTGATGAGAGGAGGGGTGCTAAACCCTATACTTACTTTCATGTTGGAGCAGCACTTTTTCCAGTGCTTGAGGCGCAGTATTTTAAATACCTTTGTGATTACTATGATGATGTTTTTTTTTTTTTTTTGTTTTCAACTATCTAACCACAGTGGCAAGCCAAAACAGAACATCACCAATTTTCATAAATATAATTTACTTCACTTTTGGTAATTCATTTTCAAAATAGCATAGTTTTCTGTTAAAAAATGAAACCAAAAACAATGAAGTGATAAACAAACTGTACAACTACTTTGAGCATATAAACACAACATGAAAAAAAATAAAAATAAATAAGGAAACACATAAAAAAAATTAAAGATTTTTCAAGAGAGTACATATTTCATATTCAATAAATATACGTCATGTATTTCGATTTCATCAGTTTCCATTATCTCTTATGACCTATCTTTCTCTTTCTTCCAAGCACCATTTAGTTAAGAGATTGAGTTTTCATCCTCGACAGGTAAGGCTACCAATTAAACACGGGTAACGTGAAATCCGACCGGTAAATCGGATTTACACGACAAACTTTCCAACGTAAAGTCTAAAATTAAACCGCTTTACTGTAGGTAACTGCGAAATATCGAGAAATGCGAAACAATTACAGGTTCGCCACATCGACGACTGCCACTCGCAACCAGAGCGGTCAGGACTTTGACTTTGGATGTTTTTAAAAAAATTCCACGTTCCGTTTAACCACTTGATTTATATGGGTAACTTTTTTAACGAGTACAATTTCGGGTGTTTCTTCCGATCGCATTACGCGATAAAACGTGAACTTTCCGTTCTCCGGTTATAACGTCGAGCTGCTAACTCGAAGGTGGAAGTAACTATTTTTCATCGTTATTTCGATTTCATTTCTGCCCGCTTTCGTCTCTTCGCGATTCGATATTTTCGCATCGCTAAAGATAAATATGTTTTCGACGTAGACCGGTGTATCTGCTAGTCGAGAAAAAAGCACCGACAGAAAAATCCCATTGCAAGGTTTCCCGCATTTCATTAACATCGTCACATCGTATAAAGCAACAACGTGAAATTTTATTCCGTTTGATTGATTTGAAGCGCGTTAATACGAACCATCAAAAACATACTCACGATGTTCGTCACATCGGCGAATAAATTCGGCCCAGGAAACGGCACACTTGACGTAAACTGTAGATTACGCAGGCTACTGGTAAATGTATAAGACTGCGAGCGTATTATGAAAGTTTCGAATATGTGAAAAACTTTTAACCGCTGTCGAGCGTCATATACCGTCGGAAAATAATTCCTACCTTCGAGGTATTCTCTCGTATAACTGTACGTTACTTTTTTTGCATTTTTTATCGCGTACGCCTGCTTCGAGAATTCGTTAAAACATCGCAAACCATTCATTTTCAACATTTGCCGCCGAATAATTTACCCCTCGTTCATTTCCATACATCTAGGCTCAGATTAACGATACACGAAGCCTGCGGCTAATGAAGAGTTCGGGCCCCATGTAAAATCTATCTTTCCCCACCTTTTATATGCGTTGAAAAAAATCGGTTTTCAAATCATTTTACGATGCAATAGGTATTTGAAATATCGATAAAAAAATGAAAATCTACAAAAATAATTAGTACAGTTCCAGAACTCAGCATCTGCTCAAACAGTGAAACAGAGGAAAATCTATATTATCATATTTTATACCTAAAAGCTCGATTTTTTTAGCAGTAGTTCCAATCATATAAAATAACCTATCTGGCGAAATAGAAATGAACTAAAATTCCCGATACAGAGTTTTAAAACCGTACTTTTATTAATTTTTTCAATTTATTTATTTTTTAATGAATCGTTGGTAACTTGGTATAAACATACGAGAATAATATATCACAAAATCATACATCTTATGCTCCCCACTCCCCCCACAGAGTAACTGAGTCAATTTCAAAACAAAATATTTTTCGTATTCATGATGGTGAGAAATAATTTATCAACAAAATTCAGCAGCAATTTGAAAGATACAAAATTTTGGAACTGAAGAATTGGTACAAATAAAGGAACTTAAGTTTTCACACTCCATTTAATGAGAAACAAGTTTTTTTAACAAACGTCATTTAGCGACTTGCTGACCACTAGGGTGCCACTTATTTTTCGAAGTTCGACTTTTTGGTGAGGACCCCCCCTTAAAATGTTCTTTAGGGCTTCTAATGAAGCCCTAAAAAATTTCAGCCCGAAAAAATGCTCAAAGTTTCCAAAAATTTGAAATTTTTCAAAAAAAAAAAAAAAAATTATTTATCCATTTTTTTTTGTTGTTGTTTAAACCATGTGCTTGGCGTACTAAAGACCCCCAAAAATTTAACAGAACAATTTTTTCCAAAATTAGGGGGTTACCAAAATTTTTTCATCTTGATGAAAAGTACATAATATTATGTATTTTTATGAATTTATTGAAAATTCGGTAATTCACGAGTCAAGTATGATTTTTATTATCTTCATTTGATGATAATTGAAATGCAATGAGCTATGCATAAAAAATGTATATTTTTAGTAAAGGTTTTAACACCCCTGGTTTTGTCAATCGCATAAGTTATTCAACTGCGTTGTAGTTGTCCTGTGTTGCGGTAAGCAATTACCTTCAAATCGAAACAATCTGGCTTATTTACAGCGGCATCGCATCGCACGAATCTACCGAGAGATTTTCTATTTTCCCATTTTCTTCACAACTATGCAATAAGTTGATATACTTTGCTTGCGGGACTTTCATTTCTTAGCTTTCATTTCTTGAAAAATGTCGAGACGGCGACAGGGTATTTTTTTGGTGGGCTCGGTGAAACACCAAATTACGGGCGCCAAACTTCCTTCTAAGAGTGATGTGTTAAAAGTTTTGTTTTATAATTTGAGATTTCGTTTATTAAACCTTCAAAAAAGTAAAATTTTAACTGCCGAGGAAGTGATTATGTTTTGGACTAAGGCACGAATTCCCACTCAGAACAAGGATAAAATTATTAAAAAAATTAGTAAACTATATGATGTTTGTAAAGAATTAGTTAAAAATAAATCAAAAACTAATCCAGTATTTAAGCAGAGAGAAAATGATTTTAAAGAATCATTGAACGACCTATTCGACATTGCTTCTGCCAATGCAATTGACATCATGAAAATAAATGAAGACAAAGAATTCTTGTGCAAACATCGACACCAATCATTGATCCTGGTCTTCCTTTTTCCCTTTTAACTAATTCTTTACAAACATCATATAGTTTACTAATTTTTTTAATAATTTTATCCTTGTTCTGAGTGGGAATTCGTGCCTTAGTCCAAAACATAATCACTTCCTCGGCAGTTAAAATTTTACTTTTTTGAAGGTTTAATAAACGAAATCTCAAATTATAAAACAAAACTTTTAACACATCACTCTTAGAAGGAAGTTTGGCGCCCGTAATTTGGTGTTTCACCGAGCCCACCAAAAAAATACCCTGTCGCCGTCTCGACATTTTTCAAGAAATGAAAGCTAAGAAATGAAAGTCCCGCAAGCAAAGTATATCAACTTATTGCATAGTTGTGAAGAAAATGGGAAAATAGAAAATCTCTCGGTAGATTCGTGCGATGCGATGCCGCTGTAAATAAGCCAGATTGTTTCGATTTGAAGGTAATTGCTTACCGCAACACAGGACAACTACAACGCAGTTGAATAACTTATGCGATTGACAAAACCAGGGGTGTTAAAACCTTTACTAAAAATATACATTTTTTATGCATAGCTCATTGCATTTCAATTATCATCAAATGAAGATAATAAAAATCATACTTGACTCGTGAATTACCGAATTTTCAATAAATTCATAAAAATACATAATATTATGTACTTTTCATCAAGATGAAAAAATTTTGGTAACCCCCTAATTTTGGAAAAAATTGTTCTGTTAAATTTTTGGGGGTCTTTAGTACGCCAAGCACATGGTTTAAACAACAACAAAAAAAAATGGATAAATAATTTTTTTTTTTTTTTTGAAAAATTTCAAATTTTTGGAAACTTTGAGCTCAAGTCGCCACGGGTTAAAATTATTTTTTCGGGCTGAAATTTTTTAGGGCTTCATTAGAAGCCCAAAGGAACATTTTAAGGGGGGGTCCTCACCAAAAAGTCGAACTTCGAAAAATAAGTGGCACCCTACTGACCACGATATATTTTTGAAAAAAAAAGCATCATCAGGATACCAGGATTTTGCCGGTACGTTATTTGAGTTCAAGATCTTCTCAACAAAAACAAAAATAAATAAATAAAAAAAACTCTCCAAAGCTTTACGTTTTAGACCATTTGCAATAACATGGAAAATATCCAACTTTATGGCACACAATACAGATATTTATTAATTAATTAATTATTCATTTATTTGTTTATTTATTTATTGCTTTATTTATTCGATTATTTATTTATTTGTTTATTTATTCATTTATTTATTTATTTACTTATTTATTTGTTCGTTTATTTATTTATTTGTTTATTTATTTATTCGGACGTCCATTTGTTTGTTTGTTTATTTATTCGGACGTTCATTTGTTTGTTTATTTATCTATTTGTTTGTTTGTTTGTTTATTTATTAGTTTGTTCGTTTATTTTTTTAATTTATTCGTTTGTTTGTTCGTTCATTCATTTATTTATTTACTTACTTATTTATTTGTTCGTTCGTTCATTTATTTGTTTGTTTGTTTATTTATTCGGACGTTCATTTGTTTGTTTATTTATATATTTGTTTGTTTGTTCGTTCATTTATTTATTTATCCACTCATTCATTCATTCGTTTGCGTTTGTTTATATTATTATGTGCTTATTTCACTTGCTTGTCTGTCAATCAATTAATTATATACTTTTCCACACTTCACAGCACAAACATGCGGATGAAATTAACCTCTAACTCAAATTTTGTAGAAAGTGAGCAAAAATGTTGCTTTTGATGCAAAACTACGCCAAAATAAATATAACCACCACCTGTACCCCTTCCAGAATTATCCTGCTCCCTATTACTCAAAATTAAATAAGCTAAATGTTTGAATGGAGCGAATCAAACATTTTGAAGGTTATAGGTCCCATACAGTAGAAGTCGTAAGTATAAGAATTTTTTGAACTGGTCCAAATTTTCCCAATTTTTTCGTATATAAAAAAAATTATTAATATATATTTTTTTTGGGGGGGGGGGGGAGCGGGGTGAAGTTTTTAGACTCGGTTAATTGGTGTGTACTACAGGGATTAAGACGTTAATAATATTATCGACCAATTGAATAAGCCTAGATTAAAAATTTAGCTTCATTAATGCGGCATAGCGGCTTACGTTTTCAAAGTTATATTTTCATGGCCTTAAAAAAACGATATAAATAATCAACAGGTTCTATCTGAAGTAAAAAATACCAAAGATTATTACGATTTGAACACCTAATTTTCAAACAATTTTTTTTTGTTTTTTTTTTGCTTGTTTGCTTTTTAATAAATCAAAAATTTCACCAAGCTCGTAACCATTATTGTTAAGGGGCGTTTATAATAAAGCACTACCTTAATTATCATGGGTGTTTTCTTAGAAAACTCAACAGTTATTAACAAAATTTCTCGATAAATGAAAAATATTTTTAATTTCTTAGAAAATTTCAGGAGTCTAGCAAACTTTTTGAATCAAAATTCATCACTTTTTCTGAACTTTCTAATAACATTTTCTGACCTTTCTTGAACTGTTTGTAAGAAACAAAAATCTATCGTAATCAAAGGAAATAGAAACTTGATTTTTATTTAATAAAAACCTGAAGTAGTGAAATAGTACAAACATACGTAAGAACATGGACATAAAAGTGTAGCCCTACAGTGGAAAAATTCAAACAGGTTTTTGAATTTGAAAAATTTCATTTCAACACGAAAAAACATAAAGAAATATTGAAATTAGTCATTTTTCACTCAATTTCGTCACCTTTTCATAAATTTCATCAATGAAATAAAATTTCACATTTTCACTACTTTCACCGCATTCATTACCTGACACCCTGAATTTGTATGACTTTCGTTTAATGTTGAAATGTGCTTCATATTGAATTTCTTTCATTATTTTTAAATAAACAAACAAAACTTGAAATTCAAAATCCACAAACGGGACCTCGAGACAACATCCCCATATGCTTCTTGATTCACGCTCACACATACGTCCTTCTTTCCATACACAAATCCGAGTGTTACATATTAAATTAAGCGTTCGAATTTTCTGCAAAAAAATTCGCAACGAAGGCGTAATCGTGTATAACATTTTAATGTACCATACATGTCCATCGAAGCGCCCAAATTGTCATTTTAATTACATCAAGATTGATTTTGGGAACGATAGCATATGTCGAATGATTAAAAGATTATGTAAATTGTGTATTTAGCACGTACAGGTTGGTTTTAAAGCTGGCGCAGCGCATTAATACGCGATTTTTCATCTCCGCCTAGTTGCCCTGTACGACCGCCGTCGACGAGGTTTATGCTAATATCGTTACCCGCGCCGTTTTAAAAACACCCGAGTATTTTCTTGCCTATCGCCCAATTTTGAATTTCTGAAAGACCAACCACCTTGCTTCCCTTCCGAAACAGTTTTCGCTTCATCCGTTAGATTTTTTTCGTTCTCGGGTATCTAGATTATTCTTCTGAAGTTAAATAAGGAATAATGAGAGAAAAAAAACAGTAAGCAGCCATGTCGCATTACTAAAGCTGAGTTTTTAATGGCTGCATGCTCACGGCTTAGGCTTGCAGATAACCCATTACCCAGCTACAGTTTGAAAGCCTACCTATCTCCTCTGAATATACTTTTTTATATTTTCACCTAGCTTGGGAGCACCATTAAACCATATCTACGTATTATTTTTGGGCCCTGTGGCTTCTCATTGGCTTTCCCTAATATTGCTATTATCTCCTAAGAGAGTGCTTCCAGGCTGAATAGTGAAAACTCACGCAGTTTTTCTGTTCTACGGTTCGGATAGCTTGCACAGGATCTTCCAACACTCCTAGCTACTCCCCAAATTGTACTGGGGAGGCGTTTCGTTGATAGCTTGGATGTTGAGAAAAGAACAATCAAGAATTAGAATTTTTTTTCTCTTCGATTTTTAATAAATATAGAATTTGAAAATTTTTACACCTTGAACTAGAAGTGGTAGAGCTGTGGCATTCATAACAATACACTTGAATCATACGATGTAGTTTAATTAATTGAAAATGGCGAAGCAAAGAAAACAGAGGTAGGTAGGTAAGTACAAGGAGATAATTAATGAAAAACATAATGTGAAATCGGTTAATTTTACAATTTTTTGCATACCTATTTATTAATTTTTCATCATGTTATTCGATATTTATATTGTTATTTTCCTTTTTCTATCTTCTAACATCCACCTTTTTTTTACTCATAAAACTACGTTCAACACCTAATATAGTGTCATGAGTCATGAATGCTGAAATTTTACTACCCTCAGTTCCGGGTGAAAACATTTTAAAATTTTATTTTCATTAAAAATCAAAAACGAATATATATAATAATTTTTTTTCAATATCTGAGCTACCTAGGAAGCACTCACCTGACACAATTTGTGGAATATACATTCAAAATTACTGAGAAATTTTTTATGACTGTCTTCAATGATATAATTTCAGAAGTTATTTATGAAAAACTAAAAATGTTATAAAATTTTCACGATGGTTTTTGGTATGTATGTACTTATCTCCTTTATACCTCCACTTCTATGCTTTCTATGCATACCATTTCTCTTAGTAATAATTATAACGTATGCTTCACGATTTTTTTTCATCTAAGTTCATCGCTAACATAAACCAAAACAACACAACTCCGCAGGCAATATCACTTTCACAAAATATCGAGGGAGAAATCCTCCACCCTCTATATTCGTTTTGATTTACCGTCGTCCGATAGCCGTTTCCAAACGAAACTGGTAATCTTTCTTTCATCATTTTACACGAAAGGGGCAGCTTGTTCTTTAATATGGTCGTACTGTTTTCCAACGTCGATTCTTATTATTTGTCACTCTTATACGAAACGAAACGTTCTGCGAAAAGACCAACAATGTTGGGTGTATTTCTTCGTCTTCTTTTAATATCGAGACGTATATTTATAAGCAACTTCTTCTTTCTCGGCGGTTATGACTATCTTAAAAATAGCGAAATGCGAACTACTCGTAGCTCTTGTAAAATGTATGAGCTAATTTTTCATTTTAAAGTATCGCCGATGAACTTCGACCTTACAGCGTGTTCGAAAAAGGCATGTTTCAGGAGAATATACGCGATTTTTCTTCAGCATTTTTTCTTCGTTCGTTAAAAGGAGATTCTATGTCATTTAACATTTCAAAAGCATTAACATCAAAATAATTCATGTTCCAGTTGAACGGAGTTGAAATTCAAAATTTTTATTTATCGTTATGTTTGTAAATAAAATTAAGAATATGTTCAATTTCCAAGAACGAAATAATAAAATGTTGTAATTATGAAACGAAACACTCAAATATGAAATTCCTTTAAAATATTCTTCTATATGGTGCAGCAAATTAGTCAAATAATGAAAAAACAAATATGTATATATATTTATTCATATCTGAATTTATTGATAATATGAAATATTAAATGATTCTAAGTTTTGAAAACTGTGTTTAAAAATTGGCCAAGGGAGCTCAACTCCCCTATGAAGACGTAAGTTCGTTTTACTCCTTTTAGATGAGTTTCTGAAGAATTAAATAAATTATATTTCGAAAAATGAAGACCTCACCTTCCCCTACCCTCCCTTCCCATATCAGGTAGGTTGTAATATCTATCATTTTCAAGTTAGAAACTCAGCTAAAAATTTTTGATGGAGTATGAATAAAATAATTTTATTTTTTATTTTTTTTTATTTATTCTGGCACCTCAAATTACCACGACTATTATGCCTGTTTCATCTTTATATTATTTGTTCTGTGGTTATCTATTTTTTTAAAATTCAAAAATTTTGCCTATAAGTTGAGGATCATCGGTTACAGCCATCTCTTTCATATAGCTGTAAGAAGGAGAGATTATTTTTAGTGTTCGCAATGAAATTTATACTTTTTTTAGCTGAATTTTTAATTTAAAAAAAGATAATAATTACAGCCTACCTGACTGCGTAAGGTCTTCAAATTTCTGTGTTTTAGACCATTTGTAATCACATGGAAAATGTTCAGTTTCTTGGTACATTATACATATTTTTTCTCCCATGTCAGTGCCGGCAGATATGGATGAAAATTTCTCAAAATTTGGTAAGAGAGTGTTCATGTGAATACGCAAAAGCACTTTTTTTTTGTGTTTCAATACACTTCAAAATAGCAGATCACTCAAACTTTCAGGGGGGCTGGAAGAGAGGCAAATAGCTCAAAATATTTGTTTTTGGACTCACATGAAAAAGTAAATCATTAACACCAAAATCTCTAAATTTAAACTTCCTAAGTAGATATGGAGAGGAATTAGAGCTAAAAACGGGTTTTTGAGTAAGTTTTGAGTCATGAAATTTCTTGAATGTTCCATATCTCCTCACCAAATCGAACTGGAGAGGTCAAGCTTTGTATGTGGGATCAATTATAGGACACAAATTTGCATTCAACAAGATGGGGGTAGATTTGAACAATTTTTATGAAGAATAATGGAAAACATAATTTTTTCAACATTATTTAGCAACGTGAATAAAATTTGAATTTTGGATTACAATTTTTGGCTTTTTTCTCGAAAACTATGGGTCCTAGGACAAAAATACCTCAGTACTAAAATGATCTCCATAAAATTTTACACAAAAAAGGTCATCATCATTTTTTTGGTAGGGATGATAGGAACGACGCTAGCGCTCTTCAAAAAAGTGATGTTTTTAAAAATTGTGTTGTAGCTCCTTCAATAATTGGAATAGGCAAAATATGTACATGACATTTTTTGCTTGTAATAATGTGTACTACAAGCTGGCATGGTTGAATTTTCAATACTGTTGAAAAAAAAAAATGGGCTCTGCTACCAAAGCAAACTTTGGACACCCCTAACTCCGCACCAAGAGCAGATAGGCACCATGTGCATCTGACATTTTTTGTTTGTCTAGTGTGGGGCTACCTTCTGGTGAAATATTGTGAAACGAACCCGGAACACCCTATAACCTCTAGAATTTTGTTCAAAATGGATACAAAATGACGGATTATCAAAATTTGAGTATAGCTTGAAGAGCCTCAAATTTTGTAAAAATGTGATTAATATGAACCGATATAATTATTGAGGAAAAGACGTATACTATATCCCAACTCACCAAAAATGTTGTGGAGTACACGAGAAATCGAAAATTCTTTATTATGGTGTTATATTATGATAAAATGAACTCTAATGACTAATCTCTTCTTATTTTAGTTTCCTCTGCATTTGGAGGGGAAAGTACTCATGAAATTCGCTCAAAATTTGGTGAAAGACTCTTCTTAAAAATGCAAAAAAAGTGATTTTTTGCATTTTCGGTACACCTCAAAATGGCGGATCACTCAAATTTTCAGGGGAGCTGGAGAAGAGACCAACAGCTTAACTTTTTCGTTTTTGACCTCATATGAAAAAGTGAATCACGGACATCAACATATCCAAATTTCAGCTTCTTAAGTGCATTTGGAGAGGAGTTAGAGTGAAAAACAGCTTTTTGAGGAAGTTTTGAGTCATAACATTACTTAAATTTTTCTCTCTCTTCATCAAATCAACCTAATAACATCAAATTTCGCATGTAAGATTAGTTGATGACTAGAATATGACCTTTTAAATTTGGGTCAAAATGGATGCAAAACAGCGAATTGTGAAAATTTGAGGATAATTTGAGGAGCCTCAGGTATTTATAATTTGAAAAATAAGTATTCATATCATTATTGCGTGGCAAAAAATACTACATCTATTCTAAATTTAACTTCTTTAGTCGTTTTTGAAGTGATATTGAGGGGTTTTCAGGCGTAGTATTGAGTGTGGCCTGTATACATGAAAGCGTTAGCAATCTTATTTGCAAACCTGAACATCCCAAGATAAAAACTCAGCTCTACTAATGAAGCAAGATTGCCTACTTCTTCTTCCTATTTGACCAGTTTTTCAAACTAACACAATTTTACTAATGATTTTTCGAATAAATTGTTCGTCAATTCATTAAAGGAATTTTATTTGAACATTTCTTCACTCGATACCCAATTAAAAAATTAAAACACAGAAACGACCGTCTCTTAATTTACTTAATGGAAAAAAATCCACTAATCAGGTCAAAAGCTACAAGCTTGGAATCACGACCACAATCTAAACGTAGGACTCTTCACTTCGAGTCGAAATTTTCCACACATCCACTACAATAAGGATCATAAAACAACAACTTTCACACGTTAAAGCAAGACCATAGTTGCGAATTAATCAACTAAATTATACCTCGAATACAAACTTACCAATAAATGAAGCGGTGTCTGTTTTCGTATCGTCCAATACCTTTCGATAACATTATTTCGGACCCAAGCTTTGAGTTTCTCTTCAATCTCCGGCTGCGATTTATAGCTAAAAATTTGAAATGTAATGTTGCGAATAACATCTTCTTCTTTCCTGCAAATAAAAAATATGGAAAAAATCACAACAGGAATTATTTACCCATAAACTTCATCGCAATTAATTAAAAGACTCAATTAACATCTTTCAGCTGTACGTAAGCAATTAATTATCCAAACGCTTATTTAACACAACTTTTCATCTATGTTAACGCACGCTGTCACTTCTCGATGAAAAAATGAAAAAACGTCTCTTCGTAAACATTTTAAAAACTTGTACAAAATGAACAAAAGTATCTTAAAAAAAATGCATTTCCACGAGTCGACTTACAAATTTAATAACAAAATTGATCCTCAATCCAACTCGTTTAATAACCGAGCCTTATAACTTACCAATAAAAATGATACCATCATGTTGAAGCATTACGTTACACAATTCAAAGTCAAAATGATTTAAACGAGTGGATAATTTCGAAACTACGTCTTAGTGACAGCGAACAAGCGCTAGGTTTTTTCGCTCGACTCTATTTCAGAGTAAAACAATTCCGACACAGTTCAAAGAATTCGTTTCGGTTTACTTTTTTTTTGTTCTTGTTTTTATTTTTTTCGCTATACTAGAAAAAAATATTCTCTCCTTTGAAGATAAGTTAATTGAAAAATGTTATCTTATAGAGTCTAATACAAAAGAACTCGACTGGACTAATTTCTTTTAATTTCATTTCTTCCTCATTTCGCTTTAATCTATACTTTCGCTGATAATATAATACTTACGATGTATTAAGAATCGTAGGCGACTTCGATTTCCAGTTTTTATCTTCTCTGAAATATTTCCTAATCTGAAAAAAAAAACAGAAGCGTGAAATTTCTTACCAACTTGCTGGCTTAATCAAACGATAATAAAACATCAACATCTTGACTTTCATTTCGCAAAATCGAATATTTTCTCGAATAAACCCATCACTCTGAAAACTTTCGTACACGAGAAATCAAGACAGCGAATTTCCATAGTCGAATCAGATATACATTTTGAAACCTATATCATACGAATGGCGAAATATACGACTCGACGTACATTTCCAACCTCTTTTATGAAGTGTTTGTTAATATTTCAAAACGTTTTCGGACTAAACCAATCAACAATACCGTTCGTATTTCAATCGAGCTCCCGTATTCCGATGGGAATACCGTTTCGTAAATTATAAATTACGCGGTCAATTTTCTCTTCATTTCGGGCACGTGCGTGGTAAAAAAATATCGAATTTTTCTGAAAAAGAAAAAAAAAATCCTTTTATAAGAAACCCATCTAATACTCGCGGTAATCGATAACCTCGCATTATCCAATTTCAACGTCTCAATATTCCAGTATCGAAAGAGTGAAAATTATCGTTCCACCCTCGCTGTTTAATTCCACCAACCATATATCATTCGGATGGGTTAAGCGCAAAAACAAACTCGACCAACATTTCTTTTTAGGTGTATCGACTCTTAACATCGTATCGAAAACCACATTTTCGACTAATTGTACGCCATAGATGAGACCAAACAATGGCTTTTCATTCGCTCGTATTTCATCGCGGATAAAGGTGTTTGATGGTTTGTCCGTAAAAACTTTCACACGTATCGAATGGCATCAACATTTATACGAACTCGATTTAGTTATTCTCGCCGATAGGTAATTACTATGGTGGGTCACATTTCGTTCTTTTTTCTTGGAATGGGAAGAGAGAGAGAGGGAAATATATTCGGGTAACGTTGAAAGAGTTTCAATCCTCAAAGCTGATGAATGAGATCAAGTTTTCGAAAATTTGAAAACTTTAAAAATTCGTTTATGGGTAATTTGAAAATTTTTTGCGACTAGAAAATCCTTAAATTGAATCTCCGATATTTAGCGACTCTGTTTTTATTTACTCTGAGTCTTGACTTGGTCCAATGTTAATATACTAAAATCTGTGAGATAATTCTCAATTCGTTCAACTAATTATTTTCCTCTAAAAACTGAAAACATTTTCTTTTCTGCTTCGAAGGTAGTTAAACGCAAAAAATATAATCACAAATTTTTAGTTAATGAAAAAAAAAACAAAAACAAAAACAAACAAAGGAATACCAACGAGCTAGCAAATTTAATTAGACAAAAAATTTTTTTACAAAAAACACAAAACCCGTTTTTAAAAAATTATTTACGCGAGTATATACACGACTTTTCGCCGCAGTAGTCGACATATTATCACAAATTTTGACTCTAATTTAGAAAAAAAAAAGTTAGCAGCCATGTGGCATTACTGGAGCTGAGTTTTTAACCAGGATTTGTTCAGGTTAGCCCTTCATGACTACAGGCCACACCCAATACGAAGTCCGAAAACCATCACCTCATCTCTTCCAAAACCATGTAAGAAGTTGAATTTAGGACAAATGTATTTCTTACCATGCAACAATCATGTGAACATATATCAAATTATAACTACTTGAGGCTCCTCAAATTATCTTCAAATTGTTAAGATACGCCATTTTGGATCCACTTTGACCCAAATTGAAGAGATCATATTCTGGTCATCAACTAACCCTACATATAAAATTTGACTTTTCTTGGTCGATTTGGTGAGGAGATAATGAAGATATGGAATTTCCCCTCAAAAAACGGTTTTTGTTCTAATTCGTCTCTGAATTCACTTGGGAAGCTGAAATCAGAATAAGTTAGTCCCTTCGGCTCATTTTATCATATGACAACGCAATAAAAAATTTTCGACCTTGCGTGTACCCCCACCACATTTTCAGGTAGGTAACCTCTCCTTTTCCCCTCCAAAATCATGCATGAAAGTGAATTGGGGATATTGTATGCTTCTTTTCCCCCATAATCATATGAGTTCATATTAATTACATTTCTTAAAATCTGAGGCTCCTCAAGTTCTACTCAAATTTTGATAATCCGCCATTTTGTATCCATTTTGACCCAAATTCAAGAAACAATATTCTGATCATCAACCAACTCCACACACAAAGTTTGATTTTTCTACATTAATTTGGTGAGCAGATATAGAAGATTCAAGAAATTTCATGACTCAAAACTTCCTCAAAAAGCCATTTCTTGCTCTAACTCTCCTCCAAATGCACTTAAAAAGCTGAAATTTGTATATGTTGGTGTCCGTGACTTTTTCTTTTATATGACATCAAAAACGAAAAATTCGAGCTATTTACCCTTTCTGTAGTCCTCCTCAAAATTTGAGTGATCCGCCATTTTGCATTTTATCGAAATAACAAAAAAAGTACTTTTTTGCATTTTCAAGAAGAGTCTTTCACCAAATTTTGAGCGAATTTCATGAATACCCGCCGACACAACGCGTGGGGCGGGGAAATATGTATTATATATTTATATCAATTTATGTAGTTACAATACTTTGTTGCACGCTATAGTTTTTAAATGTACTTGTTGCACCCAATACATAAATAACAATAGTTAATGCACCCATCTATACCGGGTGTATATTCGATTCGGGTACCCTTGAGCGTTAAATTCTATGCTAG
Organism: Phenacoccus solenopsis; assembly: GCA_009761765.1. Taxonomy (NCBI): domain Eukaryota; kingdom Metazoa; phylum Arthropoda; class Insecta; order Hemiptera; family Pseudococcidae; genus Phenacoccus; species Phenacoccus solenopsis. The sequence goes on from CM019753.1 coordinate 11,457,300, forward strand.
ATTTTCCCATATTATGATTTGGTAACAATGATGTTAACGCGGCTGTGATATCTGATAACATGATAAGAAATTAAAATCGAATATTTTTTTCGTTCTTCTTTTAATTAATAAAGAACGTTTTACGTAATTTTTTATTAGTTGTGCATTATGATATCAATTTGTTATTCACCTCTCATAATTGTACATTGATGAACTTGTCCACTTCTGCTCCACTGCACTTCCTATTGGATGAACGAAATGAACACGAAAATCAGTATAATAACTAAATCTTTAATCATTTTAAATTTATTTTTAATAACATAATTTTCATTTAATTTTTATCATCAAAATCTCATCTAAATAGACTTTGTGTAGTTAGATGTAACAAGTTGAATGTGAATCTAAATAATACATAATGATAAAGGAATCAAACCAACCAGCCTCGAATCAAATCATTCTAGATTTTGTAAACAGTAATAGCAGTGCTGCATACAATATGATGAAAATAAAATGACCATTCATTTAAATGCGAATAATTTTAATAATTTTAATTATGCATTCGGTTGCCTTGTTGATGATGTGAAAAATCTCAAAATTCTCAGCTTTGAATTATTATAATATACAAATCTCATACAGTGTACTTATTTATGTGATTATAATTAACAACATTATGCTTGGAATTTTGACGCTCAAGTTACCCGAATCGAATAGACACTCGGTATAAGAATCTATATTATTACACTCAATAAAAGATGCATCAATGTATCTTAAAGAGTAAATTGGTCCAATAATATATAAATTTATATAATCACTAGTTTATCCAGTCACTCCTTGCTGTGGCTCAGTAGTTATAATTGATTAAATAAATATTTTCAAAAAAAAAAAAAAAAAAAAAAAAAAAAAAAAAAACATCAAGGTCAATAATTGAGATAAAAACTATCCTATCTCTAAGTTGGACCACATTACAGATAGTCACCAAATTTGATCAAAATTGGTTCAGTAGTTTCGGAGTTTATCCCAGACATACATCGTGACCGGAGATTTTTATACCGTATAAGTTGTTCAAGGCTTTGAATAACAATTTCATTAAAATATTTGTATAGTGTCAAATACGAACAATATTTTTTCGATCACTCGTGCACTTCAGAAATGAAAAATGATACCAATTGGTATGCTATATACAGAAATGTTTACATAATTCCTACGGAATTATTATATAATAAATTATATTATTATTAAAATTATTATTTATATTAATTAATTCAATACGAATAATTAATGATATTGATAATCCTACACAGTGTTACCATTCATTCTAGTACAATTATAACAAAACCTTATAGTACCCAGAACGGACGCAAGAATGTCTATATATTTTTTTCTTAAATTTCAAATCATTTTTTTGCTAAGCTTCAGTAATGCGGCATGGCTGCTCATGCGTTTTTTTTTTTCTTCAAAAAGATCAAAAAACACTAAGACCCTTGTATCCTTGAAACACTGATGGTCAATAATTGTTGTAGACTTAAAACCACAAAATTAAATTTTTGAATGTTAAAAATTTCAAATTGCTTGAAAATCAATTTTTGTAAAATTAAAAAATGTTTGAAAGCATGATCTGATTTTGACATATATTTCCGTAAGATTTACAAACTGAAATTTCATCAAGCTATCTGAAAATATCCGACAACTATTTTCCCCTCGTCTCCTCCATTCATCGAAAAAAATCGAAATTCAGCCCCTTGTAATAATTACGTCCGATGTTCGCCACTCAACGAAGTCGACATTTTCCCTACATGCGTTTCTGTTGTAGACAGTGCAGATTAGGGAGTTCGCCAAAAATAAAAATATTTTTATCTTTTATGAGAGAGCGTACAGTTTATTCTCGAATTTACATATTTACAGCCCATAAAAACGCAAAACCTAGGATATGGTGGAAATTTACTACAATACCGAATACCTATCCAATATGCACTCCATACGCTCGAATAGGTGAGCGGTGTGTACATTCGCCAAATTAATGTCCCTTTGAACGATACTGTTTTTAACATAATTCGTTGAAAATTTTATTACCGCTTTTTGGCTGTAAATATGAAAATCTAATACATTCGCTTGCCTTCGCCTTCGTTTCGCTAATCGTACGATCGACTATCGTGATGATTACAATGGTAACCGAATAGGTACCGATAGCCGATACGTACTTGTGTTTCACGAACTCGCCTAATTACCGTCCTTTGACCGGTAAATTCCAATTCAACCGTGAAGCTCGTTACTTCCAAGTGCAATAATTTAATTAACACCGATACCCTGAATTAATTAACGTTTTTTATGCTCGATCGAAAGTACAAAGATGTACATAAATCGAGTACAGAAAGTAAGACAATAGCTTCTCTTGCGTTCGATATAATCTTAATTAAGCGAGCTTATTTTTCGACGAGCTTTGAGGCCCGTTTCGTCGTTCCAACAATTCCATAAAATTTTCCGGCGTGGGCGTTTCGACTAATGCCGAATACCAAATATCAACTATGTAGTAACCATACGACGAGCAGCTCTTCGAATTTTCAAACAAAACTATCTCCGTTACGAAATCGTAAACTGTACGATCGTTCGATAACCCTTTTTCAAATGGCATCCGTATGAAATAGTAATACGCCGATTAGAGAGAAAAATGAATTTTCCTATTTTACGATATCGAGAAAATTTTACCCTTTAACATGCCGATTTGAAAATTCCATGTATTGAAAAATTTATTCATTTTTTTTTCTCGAAAATTCCGTACAAAATTTTTGAAATGTTTTAATTACATGTATTAATAACTTGATGAAAATTATCCATTAAGGTATTCGTAGACTGGATAATATTTCATATATCATTTTACATTTACACACCAACACACACCCATATAATGTCTACAGGATTCGTATACGTACAACTGTTCATAGTACATTGTACATACAAACACTCTAGAGCGACAGCACTTCAATGATACATTTTGCCCTCTTGGTAAAAAAAGTTTCTTCTCAATTTTTACGTTATCATTTAGTGACCCTAAACATGATCTGGAAATTCAATCAAATTTCTGGGCACTAAAAAAATATACGCATTATTTTTCAATGAACTCACTTTCTTATACTTGAAAAAAAAATCCAGAACAATATTATAATTAATGACAATTTTAGCCGATGTATTTACGGCAAATTGGTTATGCAACTTATCTGACACACCAATGGGCATATTACAACGTGAATAAATTTGCCTAACCTGTTCGCCGCATAAAATTAGCAATAAATACTAAGGACCATTTGCACAATACTTAGTGTACGGTTTAACTCATGAAATAAGTTTAATGAAAAGCGCGCTGCATAAACACAGTTCAAGTGAGGTTCACCTGAACTGTAGTTCATGTTTCATCAATGTTGCAGTAAATTTGGGAAAAATCTGATAACATGAGCTGTGAAATTATTGAAAAAAAAAACGGTGATTTTTATGAACATGTATCGCTTGATAGTGAAAATATTAATTCTGTTTTATTTTACTTGAATTTGATGAATTATAGAAAGGACCTCCCTCATTAAGTAGGTGAAATCGGCCCTTGATGCAAATTTGGTCAAAAGTGGTTCCAAATGTTACTCGGGACCTAAAAACATTACACCTAAATGTTTGACCCCCTACCCCACTCCTTCCAGAATTATCGCACTTTATATGCTAAAAATTCAATTCGCGATATTTTCAGAAAAAACAAGGGGAAATTTTTGAAATTTTCACAGATTATACGTAGTACATATATCTTTGCATGATAATTTTTTGAATTTTTTTAAAAATTTTTTCCTCATTTTTTTTTTTTGGGGGGGGGGAAGGGGTTGAAAATTACAAAAAAAAAAATAAAAAAGATTTTGGAGGGATGCCATTGTTGAATTTTTTTCATAACTTCGTCATACCCTTAGGTACAACGTATTGATGAAAATTAAAAATAACAGGAACAAAATTATACTAAATTGAAAAATAGAACTTTGTCAGTTCAAGGAATGAATAACAAAATAATGAACGATTAATGACATAGGTGCTGGTAAACAAGAGCAAATCGATGAAAATTAAAAATAACAGAAACAAAATTACTAAATTGAAAAAGTGAACTTTGTCAATTCAAGGAATGAATAATAAAATAATAAACGATTAATAACATGTGCGCAAAATTAATAGTAACACTTCTGTGTGAATGAAAGAACCATCACAAAATAATTAAATTTAGTTCCCCCAGCCTCTATGCGCATTTCTTGCACAAGCGGGGTGGGGGGATTACTATTATTACAAGCAAAACACAAAAAAAGAAAAAATTAAGTAAAAACAAAAGCAAAATCAAAAATAAAGGCAATAATCAAGGGTATATTCTTCAAAATAATTTAATCAAATATTATAATTTATTTTTAAATTATTCAAATTAATTTTAAAAAAGGCGTTAAAAAACGCCAATTTTTCCAAAAACTAATTTTTGAAAATTTTTATTTTTAAAAGCTGCACCTCACTTCCATTCGGAAGATTTCAAAGTTGAATTTGGAGGGTGAAATTTTCATATTGTCGTTTCGAACTCATTTGGCAATTATTTGGTCATTTGCTTCATCCACTTTAATGTCCCCACCCTTGCGCGATTAGGAAGCAAGGGGAGTCAACATTGGTGAATAAAGTAATAAGGGTAAAGTCTGGTAAATTGATCTCAAATTGAAACTATCTCGTAAGAAAATCGGTGGTTGCTACCTCTGGCTCAATTCATTGCTCGTTTTTTGTCGACAAATAAAAACGATAAGTTCTTTAAATCGTTCAATGGTGCATTATAATTCCAGATTTTACAATATGGTTCAAGGTGATGTTCACAAATATGAGTTGCAAGGTACAACTTGAACCCAAAGAATGAAATGTATCAACAATTTTTCACATTCAAATGAACATAATGTATGTAAATTAAATATACGAGCATTTCAATCAACTACAATCAAAATAAATCAGCTCATCAACAGCCTTATAAATGTAATGAAAAAAAAAAAAACATGTAATCGCTGTATCCAATATCTTCTTCACCGAGGTAAATAAAGCTCTTTTTCAAATTCAAAACACTTATTTAGAATTTGAAACTGAAAAGAGCTATCTCGAACATAACTACTGTAATTTGTTCAGTAGTTCTTCTCTCTTTTAAACTCTGTTTCGTCAATTTCAAGCCGTTAGAGTGGATTTTATGGCATAGAAGGGACAACTTTTCAATCAACCTTCGTAGTAGAATCGTATATGCGTTACAGAAACAACAAAGAAAATTTTATAGCTTTTAGTGTTACTTTTTCACAACACATAAAAAAAGCTAGTCCACTGAAACATTCAATTTTCTCCAAATATATGAGCCATCCATTTCAAACCGAAGCAAATCTATATTCCATGTAAAATTACATTAATGAAAATCTCCGAGATTGCTTAATGCGACGGTTTCGACTTTGATTTCAAGTACTTCCTATATTTTATTGATACACTCTATTCATTGTAAAAGCAAAGAATATTTCTTAATATTCCGCTCCGCATCAATTAAAAAATACACGCTTCGACAATTCGCATCTTTTCAAAGTTACCATAACCTTGTATATAATCAAAGCTGCGTTATAAGACTCGACGAACTGGCGAACAAATTACGCAGCGAAGTTTCGGTATCGGTATTAACGAATTTTCTCAATTCAAATAACAAAGCTTGTTTACTTTCAACCTTTTATAAAGGTATTAATACATGTGAAATTTCATAGCGTAAACGGAAACAAAAATAATTGTATCAATTTGTTCCCATACGTTAAAAGCCCTCGAGTTCAAAGATCTCCAAGTTCTATGAACTCTGCTAAAACTGCTATTGTCGCATCATCGTCGTAGGTATAGCGTAACTAATAAGCTTCATTATTTCATCCATTTGTTGGAATAAATTTCACTCTGCACATCCACCTTGGGCCGAATAATTCACCAAACGTATCTCGTACATCTCACAGAGTCGATATTAAAATTACCACCACCTTTATCGAACGTAATTGCGAAATCGAATTTACCAAGAAATTATCCCACAGAGATATTACAGCGTTTACCAAAATTACCTTTCTGTTCGGCACAACGAGACAGAAATTCGAATCCTGGCAGAGTATACCAAGGTTTTAGGCGTCTCGCAACCGCCCAAATTAATCGAACCAAAAGCCCATCGATTGGCTGCTGTTGCTTACACTTGACGTGTTTTTGCGCGCAATATAAAATCCTAATCCCGACGACATATGATTTTCAATACTGTATACCAAAAGTTTCCTTATTTTTCTTCCAGCCCACATTCAATTTATATGATTACATTTACGGTAGCGCTTTGAAGTCGCGATTTCGCCTCTCTTTATTTCATGAATATAAAACATACACATTACACATACCTATTTCCATCTCGTTCGAATCCTATAAACTTTTAACGTATTTCAAACGCACCATCTCGCATGCAAAACAACCCGTAAAAAGCTTCCCGAGAGTTGGAATAATTACGATTTTTCCTTTTTCTCGTTAAAGGCCTCGTTACCTATATAAAGTCAATCTAAAGCGACAAATTTAGAAAAAAAAACCATCAAACGCTTAGTGCTGTTAATAATACGTTAGCGAGATGAAAAAAAATCTATAATTTTAGTTTTCACGTCGCCAGAGCTTTTAGCTTAAAACGATTTCATATGGTTCGTTCTCAGAGCTCTCGGTCTTTGTTCCAATACCTACCTAAGGCTTTGCGAGCGAAAACATTACATCAAATTACGTCGACTAGTTCTCGCACTCGAGCGTAAAATGATTAGTCCCTGAAATATCTCGCTATATGTCGATGTACTAAAATAGAATCGAAAAAAAAAGGCAGAATTTAGATACAGTAGACGTGAACTGTTAAGCACCGAGCGAAATTCTATACTAATGTTTTCCCACAATGATTATTACAATTGCCATAATTTTAGCAAAAAAGTGGCCGTAATTTATTCTGACAATGATTACTCGATTTTAGAATTATGGGTTAGCTTGTATCATAAAATTGCCATGTTCCCAAAAATTAAGAGAATCACTCATTCACTTCTAAAAAAAAGTTATAATGTCAATTTTTTCCACCGCAACTACATATAAATCGTTATACATTTTTCTGATTGATAAATATGATGAAGGAATAGACTTTTTATGAGAAAATAGATGCCTGAAAACAGTTGTCAAACGGTTTAGATTTATTCAGATAAAATCTAAATGTATGAACCAAATTTCGTTGAGGTAATTCTACACCTTTTGTTAATAGGTACTAGAACAAAATTCCAAATTCATTTTTTGGTTAATTACAACACACCCATTGATTGAGTAATTCTTAATTTGTATTTATGAAATTATGAATTTCGTGAAACAAAAAGAGATGTAAACAGCCATGCCGCATTACTGAAGTTGAGTACTTAATCAGAACTTCTTCAAATTTGCGGATAATGTAACTGGTCTCTTCGTGCCTACAGACTACATTTTCATAACAGAGGCTAGATGAATCGAAAGATATAGTACTTCTGGCCCACAATAATCATATGAGCCCATATTTATCAAAGTTTAGAGATTAGAGGCTCATAGGCCTTTCTCAAATTTTCACTATCCGTCACATTGTATCCACTTGGACTCGAATATCATATTCTGATTCCCATCTTCCCCTACATAAGAAGTTAAAACTTCATACATTGATTTGATGGACGTATATGAACGATTCATGAAATTTCCTGTCACGACTCCTCGTCAAAAATTTTAGCCAGTTTTTTGGTTCAAATGGAATGTCTTAACCTTGAAATCTAACCAAGTTTATATTGTAACTTAAGAACGATAGCTATTATAGCCAACCTGATTTGGGAAGGGTAAGTCGGGGAAGGGGGAGAGAGGGGTCTTCGAGTCCTTGCGTTCAAGCTATTTGTAATCACTTCGAAAATGTCCAACTTCTTGGGTTGTTTATAAAAAGCGTTTGGCCGAAAAAGCAGTACTTACGTTGTATAATTTTATTTTATATTTTATGTACGTATATTTTATGTGAATATATATATTTAGAATTTTTAGAATTATAATTATAGAGATATTTGCGCTAATTCTACCCAAATCACTTGGACGTACGGTATATTAGTTTGCGCTAGCCTTATGCCTCCCAAATCCATAACACTAACGTAAAAAACAACAAAATTAATGAAAGAAAAGCAACACTTAAACACCGAATTTAAATCGAGAAAACCACAGCATTGATAAAAATTGCGAGAAAACATGCGCTGTCTAGCCTTAGCGATGTTGTCACATCTCATAACATGTGCTGTTGTTATAGGGTGGGCTTTGACCATATACTATGGACTGCTAATTTAAATGGTAGAAATTGAAGCCAACAACACGTCTAGATAAGCTGACGCATGCGCAGTTTCATTTTCCTTATCAACTTACGTTAAGCTGCGTCCACACTTGCACGCGAACACGAACGAATTCGCGTTCGCGACGAATTCGTGTTAATGTGGACGTGTTTGCGAACGCACACAGAGGATTCGCGTACGGCTGAACGCTGCACGAATCCTATCCGTCTCGAGTCGGTACTTCAAAGAAAAATACGTTCGCAACCATACTAATGTGGACGTGTTGTTGTCGCGACACATGCATACGCGCATGCATACCCGTACACTGACTAGGGCTACTACTGAATACTGAATTTCGATCGTGTACTGACGCTACTGTATTCTGCAATATTTTTCCCCACATTGAATTGCATATATTGTTTTCGGCATAGTATTTATAATTTACATTTTTTGTGCACTCATCATTTATCCTGGGTTCGTTATGTCGTGGAGCCAAGAAAAGTCGTTAGAATTAATAAAAGCGTTTGAGAAACGGCCTATACTGTGGAAGAAAATTGATAAAGATTACCACAACCTTATTAAAAAAGAAGATGCGTGGCGGGAAGTGGCTGAAGAAAAAGCAGAGATTTCAGAACGTTCGCGAACATGAGGGGAACGCTGCCTCGTTCGCTAATTCGGTGAACGGCCACATTTTTTTCGTGGGCAAAGAATGCATACGCGTACGGATTCGTCGCGAACGCGAATTCGTTCGTGTTCGCGTGCAAGTGTGGACGCAGCTTTAGAACACTGTTGATTTAAAAGATTTCCCGCACTTTTTGATTTGAATTGTATTCTTATCCATTGTGATTAAATTACGAGTACGTGATATTTCAAAGTATTTTCATCCAAACTATCAATGTGATATAAGATTATGAAAAGAAGGTTAGAAACAAGTACTCACCCGTATTGCCTACGCAAAACGGGTGATCGCAATTTATCTTATTTCAAGTAGTTTGCTATCATTATACTTCAATACAGTCAAGATCCACTGAAATAATTATTAACACGTTCTCTTTAATGTAATTAATCATTTAGAATCCCAATAAATGAGGGAGTTCGAAAGCAGTGGATGGAATTTTGTAAACTTCCATCCTTCTGTTATTTCAAGAATTCAAGATTGTGTAGTCGTCATGTTTGAAAAGAAGTTCTTGATTGTCTGTACAGACAGAATAAAACTGCGTGAGTGAGGGCGCAGTTCTCACAATTCAGTAAAACTTTTTTTTTTGTAGTAATATTGCTGTGCGTAAAATTGCCATAGATAGGTAAATAGGTGCCTCAACCTATCTATGGTAATACATTCGACTTATTGAATTGGCGACAAAATTATCAGGCGATTTGAGATAAGGATGGAGTTGGGTTTGTATCTGTACTGCGAAACGTTTTTGTAGTTAGTCGCTTTTCTATACCTTATTGAAATAACATTAACGTTTAATTTTCTCGTTCGATATTTATCATTGCATTTTTTCATTGATTTCTTGTTGTCGATTTTTAATTCATGTACGTTTACGATATACCTATGCGTCGCGTCGTTCATATTTTTTCATATCATGATATTTAGCATTTGTTGATTGAAATCTTCTTTAGTGTGGTTAAACACACACTATATTCGTATTTAAAATTTGCATGTCTTAACCGTGTCGTATAAAAAAAATTCGTCTTGAAGAATCATACGTCATCCATTTTTTTGATTGCGCTGGATGCTCGTATCACCTTTGCTGAGTTCACTTTCGACTTAACTACAACTACCTCAATTCCATTTGTCGCCAATTTACATAAGCGTCAACCACTAATAAAAATCGAATTTAAATTTGGTCGTGCAAACCGGAATCAATAATCATCCGTGAAGACATCACGTGCAGAGCGTATCCCTGCGAAATTTTTTTTAAGTAAAAAAAAAGGGAAGAATTATCGTCATTTTTCTATTGTTCTTATATTTGTTTAATCTTTTTTGCTTATTGAGATTTTTTTTTTTAATGATATGAACCTGTATTTTTCTTTTGTTCCATAAAAAAAAAATCATCATCATGTGTGTAAACTTCTGAATGTGTGCCGCATCCCGGAGAGCGCGTTCGATGGATCTGCGGTGACCATTATGGTAATGTTTTCTATAATTTTTCATTATCCATCATTTACGCAAACAGGTATGTGACATTTTGATCATATTTAGTCTTAATATATCACGAAGATTGAATTATCATTATTATTTGATTTCTCCTTTTATTATTATTTTCTAGCAATTCGTTTTTCTTTTGTATATATTCAAAAAATAGACATAAAGGAAATGTATATAACCTCCGTACTTGACGATCGTGTTGTCATTTATTTTTTATTTTTTGGAAAATTTCTAACATACTCGAAATTGCATACAGAAAAACAATGGCATCCCTAGACATAAAATAATAATTGCTGGTGCTGAAAATTTCACATTTACGCACATCAATATCTATAATATCTTTGTAAACAAAGCGTATAATCAACACGCGTCTTTCCCTTTTTCCAATGACCTCCTAGAAGAACAAAAGAACCGAGCTAAATTCCAACGTACTACTTCATCGCATCAAGTAAATGTGGTTGTGGGTTACTAGAATGAAGCTGAAGTTGTTGACTTGGAGTTACGGACTTTGCCACTGCCCAATGAAACTAATAACTCGGCTTTCTCAAATGAGTCTCATGTCGCATCTATCGAAACCATAACCAACTTAGAAGTTTCAACACTTGAGAGATGTACTAACACCAAAATGAATGATAAATTAATTTTAATAATTAAAGAAAAAAACGATGCTCGTGAATCATTATCATTTTGGGTATAACATGCGTGTAAGTGATTCGGGTACAATCAGCGAAAAAATCTCCTTTCTGAAAATTTAAAATTGATTTCTTCAAATGTAAAGAAATCGCAATGCAATTGAAATGAATATATCAACCTTAAAATGTATAAAGCAACTTTAAAAATAATTTCAAATTTAAAAATTGTAGTTTTACTTATATTATGTCATCAACAACCACGGTGGTTCAAGTCTAACTCGAGAGTTCAGGCTTCGTACCAGCTCCCCTCTTATATAATGGCCTACCACAGTGGTTAGAAAATGCAGTTTTTATTTTTAGGTTCCGCAGGGATCTTAAGAAATACCTGAGAGGACAGCTATAATATGTATCCCTTCCCTTATTCATTTTTTGTTTTAGTTTGTTTTTATTTCTTTATTTTTTTCTTTGCTTTTATTTGTTTTTTGCTTTCTTTTGTTTTTTTATTGAAAATGGTCAAGTCTAACCTACTACTTCGTCACGTTCAGGAAATATAAGTTCCTTAGCGTTACAGACTTCGCCAAAGCGCAATGAATGTAATATCGTAGCTGTCCAAAATGAGTCTCATGTTGCGTCTATTGAAACCATAACCAACTTGGAAATTTCAACAGTTGAGAGATGTACCAACACCAAAACGAATGGTAAATTAATTTTGATTTTGGTTACTTAATATACAATCACTTTTGTTTTGAAACAGACTCGAATACGCTTACACCCCAGATATACCCCTCCTTGGTACGTGGGTAATGTAAGAACTCCAGATCTATCAACACCACGCCGCGCCAAAGCTTGCTTTATCATGGCCAAACGTGTAATATTTGAAAAAAATTGTAAAATCAAAACACTAGAGCAACAAAACAGCCGACTTAAAGCTAAAACAAAATCCTTAAAGGACTTAGTTAAGAACTTACATCGTCGAAATCTGATTTCCAAGGAGGCGAGAATTAATTACTGGTAATTATCTAATTATCAGAAGTACCTATAACGGTTATAGCTAAAGCTCAATGAGTTGACTGAATTTTCTTTTCAGCTCACTACACTTTACATCAGTTTTTTTTTTCTTTCATTATTGCTCAAAGCAATTACGATTGCATTTCCCCAGCATAATGAAATAGACAACGATTTATTTATTTTTTAACATTAGTAGATCTAGATTCACTCAATAATTTTATATACTTTTTGAAAATTTGCTTTCAGATAACTATTTAACTCAAGTGGTTGTTTAGTACGTCTTACTTATTAATATAATAATTTTTTTTTTATTTGATACCTCGATGGTTCTAATTAATATTTAATTTTTTCGTACATAGATATACATAATTATATACTAGGGTGAGTCGATTTCCACTTTTTTTGGAAAATTAAGTATGCACCTAGTTCAGTAGTTGCAAAATGATCCTAAAAGAATGTGAAAAAAATTTCAGCCCTCTACGTTAATATTTACCCCTCCCATAATTGAGTCAAAGTTTGCAAATAAGCAAAATTTAAAAATTATGTTGGACGTATTTAAATTTTTTGGGGGTTTAAGCATCATGTTTTGCCTTCCCAACTTCGAAAAATAAATAAAATGCCAATTTTTCCTCTATCCAGGGGTTCTAAAAATACCTGTGCTATGTGCTAAAATACCCTATTTTACTTGTTTTTCTATTTTATTTAGTATCATTTATTTGCTAATAATTAATTAAATATTGAGTAGGAGGTAAGTGGCTGGGTACAATCATAAGGTATTCTTTAGTCTTTATGCTCAAACAATATAAATGTAGTGGTGCATTTTCATTATTAGGGGTCCCAAAAATAGTCATTATATGCGTATAATTACAATTTACTATTTCAAGCTACCTAAGAATTAATTATTCGTACTTACAATATTCAATGATTGAATTATTAAAAAATTTCACAACTCTTTGCTTTATACCAGAACTCACCAAGCGTAGGTGGCTGTGTATCGAGTGCCTCCCGCCAGTTGGGTAGTAGGCAAGAATTTGTTGAATAATTCAAATTTTAAAATTGTTTTAAATGCGGTTTTATTTTGAGAACTCCTTTGATACACAATTGTTTTTTCCTTGGAAATTTATCTTTTCTTATTATTATTTCTATTTTAGGAGCTAAAATATTGTAGATAGTATAACATATTAATTTTTGCTTAATTTATTTATTTTATTAACATAATTTTTTCAATATTTAGTTTCTAAATCGAATAAAATTTTTATTCTAGATATTAAAGGAACAAAATCAAATTTTTTTGGCTTCAGATCTGGCTTTTGAAAAAATTTGGCTTTAAAATGTGGAATTGGATTTAGCGTTAGATAAGTTTCGTTTTCTCAAATTTTTCTAAAAAATAAAGAGATTATGGAAGAAAATAAATGGTCCAAAAAATTAAAGAAAATTAATTTCCTTTTTGAGTGAAGTCATTATTTTTAATTTTGTTCGGTTGCTGAGCAGCAAAAATTGAAACACTGCAGAAAAATTGTATATTTAATCATTCTCAATGATGAAAAATGATAGAAAATACTATTCAAATCGAACATAATTTCATTTTACAACTATTTAACAAAATAAAAAAATTTTGACTCTTCCAAAAGAAAATCATTTATCTTCAATTTAGAATATTTATTATTCTACTAAATTTCTTGTTTTTTTTTTTGTTTTTTTTTAGAAAATTTGAAAAAACGAAATCTTTCACATAAGAAATAATGTTAGGCTGCGCCTTTACATTAGTTATAGAAACAACCACTAGCAGAGCTGGCGAAACGGAGGTACAGGGGAGCAGACTGGCTCGGATTCTGCTTTGTGAAAACGTAAGGTCTAAACTTTCGGTTTTAAAACTTTACTCAGTTTCAATCAGATTTTCTTAAAATTTTCATTAAATAAAAATAAAAAAATCAAAAAGTGAAGCCCGAAAGTCTTTTTTGTCACAACCCAATTCCAACTCTCCTCGGCTCGATGCACTAGAGACCCACTCTTTCGTTATCCGGTCCGAATCTGAATATAAAGCCAATAAAAAACCTCTCCATTACAATTTACTTAAGAAAATATACATTTCCCATTCAAGTCATTATAAGATACAATCCTTGAATACCAAATAGTCTCAAATTAATTTACCGGTCTAACGAGCGCATTCCTTTACAATGCATAAAGCATCGAAGCGCCTTAATCGTTTTTCATACACTGCGAGTCTACCAGGTTTTCCTTCAAGGGAAAAAACCGCAACCGAATGATTAACCGCAAACGACTTCAACTTTTTCGCAGATAATATTTAACACTTATCGCTTTATAAGAGTAAATTAATTATCCGCGAGGAAAAAAGACGACGTTATACTTACTTCTTCTAAAATTCTACCCTCCGGAGAAGCGTTCACGTTGGCTCGACGGTGCGCTACGGCCGTTGTGGGAGTTTCGATTACCGTCGTCGTCCTATTCACCAAATGTATAGTTAACAAGTACCATGCTCCATCTAACAAACAACAAAACGAAATTGTTAAATTACACGTGCTAAATGAACGGAATTTTGTATACACCAGCGTGTGTAATGACTTTTCACATAACTGGAATTGCGCTGCCTTTAGACGCTTTACAAAGAACTTTTATTGTTTCAACTTTTTATTGTGTTTTCGCCTCTTTTCGCCACTTTTTTTGTCGACACGTGTTACCACAGCGTTTTGGAGTTCGGAAACGCCTAACGAGCGGACTCTCATATGGCCTATGACTTTAGTTGTTAAGAAATCCATTACGAGAAGAAAATTCAATCTGTTGCACAAAACACACAAGTTGTAACATGTATCTCGCATTACTCCAAATTTTTTCACCTATTCAATTCCGAATCCACAAGTAATACAAATGAACCTTAATAACGAGACATTATCAACACATCCCGAATTGAGAGTAAAATTAACCTATACCACTCGAGCTCGTATCGCTCTATCTGTACGGCGGCTACTTCGTAACTTAGAGTCGAGATTAATCATGTCAGAAAAACCAACTCCGTAAATAATCAAGTCCTCTTATCTACCCACCGCGTCCAACGAACCTCGAGTCAGACTCCTTATCAAATTCACGCAAAACGTCACCGAATACGGAAGACAACGCCATTCGTCAGCCTTAAACAATCAATACAAATGAGCAACACTTTATCAGCCGTCCACCTAGTCAAAAAGCGTCCAGATGAACTTTAACCGAGAAACTTCTCTATTCTATAAAATTAACACCACCCCATTGCGAATTAACTGCGGCCCAACGCAGAAACCAATATTATTCCTACGTGCTTATCATAAGTCATCGTTTAACTAGCACCCGTCGTTACCCCTATATTACGAAAATCAATTTTCTTTGGCTGACCTCGCGTTTTGTTATACAACAAATAACACATTCGCGTTTTAATTGAAAAAAACAACAACAACAAAACTAGAAAAATTCTCATAAATATCTGAAACAGTATTAAAGGTATACTGGAAAAATAGTTCGCGTTATTTCTATCTCACTCATTCTGAAATGACGATAGAGCCATATTAGAAGAATGTTAAGAAGAATATCAGATACATCACTGAGATCTTTTCAAGCTGGTGTGCATACTTTTCAAAATGAAACAAAAAACTTTGAGGAGGCATAACTCGCGGATGATCTGAAAGGAAACACTAAAAAAACACGAAAACGGTGGCTCTAGGGAAATGCTGATAATAATATTTTTTGTAGAGGATGTAAAGAGCTTTCCATTGACATATTGATCATTGAAATTTAATTTACTAATAAATCTGTAATAGAGTGTAGAAAAAATTGAAATTTTTTCATATGAAAATTTTCATCAAATATCAAATATTAATATACTATTGGAAAGCTCTTTACATTCTCCACAAAAATTGTCATGATCAAAAATTTCTTCAGACTCACTGTTCTCCAGCAATCAGTGGAGAAAGACGAAGAATTTCCCCCATTCAAAACCATGTTGTTTATATTAAGTGCGAGCCAAGATGGTGGCTCCATTATACCTGTTCTTATAGCGCCTTACTCAAGCCTTCCTTGAAGTCCGCCATTTTGTATCCATTTTGACGCAAATTCAAGGATTCATATTGTGACCATTAATTAACCTTACATTCAGAGTTTGACCGCTTCAGGTCAACTTGGTAAAAAGTATGAGAGATTTAAGAAATTTCATGAATCAAATCCTCCAAAAAGCCGTTTTGTGTCTAACTCCATTAAAAATTCATTTAAGAGGCTGAGATTAGGTAATGTCGGTGTTCTTGACTCAGTCTTTCATGAGCGACGAAAAATGAAAAATACGAGATACTCGCATTTCCTTCACCCTTCCTCGAAATTTTAATGAACCGCCACTTAGAGTCGAATCGAAAAATTAAAACGAAAGTAGTTTCGTGTATTTCCACTAACGTAAGAGCCTCTCAACAAATCTTTAGTGAATTTTAGGTATACCCGCCTGCGCTACCCGCTAAAAAAATATTTACGAACCGAAAAGTTGGGCATTTGCCATGTGATTACAAATGACCTGAATATGTTGGTAGTTGGCATATAAAAACAAAGTGGGCGAACTCTAGGGGTAGAATTCGATAACTATCAAAACAGCAATCAAAAAATTATTTTTCATAAGAAACGTATATTGACCGTTGGGAGGTTTTATGGTTTAAATTAACTCGAAAATTATTCAAAATTTTGAAATTTTTATGAGTATCATTTTCAAAAAACGGAGATGGAGCCATTTTCTGCAGTTAGTAAAATGTTAATTTTAATTATTTAAAACACTACAAGTCTCGTTCAAGTAGTTCTCGATTTTTTCAAAATTTTTCACCAACATTATTACTTGACATATTACTCGAAATGTCATAATTCGAATACTGATAAAACCGAAAAAAATAACATTTTTACTTCATTACATAATTGTTTTAAAAAATTCGCCATAATTTTCGTTCGCAAATGAGCACCCTAGAAACAAAATGAACGCCACCGAAACACGATCGCATAAAGATATCGAAAGCTAAACTCCATCTTCGAATTTATTTCGCTTCGAAATTTGACTGGTAGCGGTGACGTTTCGTCTGTGTCATTTGTTTTATGATTACAGTTAAGAGAAAAGTTTACTATGTAAGCTCTAGATGAGAACGGTGATAATAGGGAAAACATTAGCAAAATGTTCGCAAATAGTAGAAACGCTTTTACGCCTTTATACACAAACGTCATTCAATACTAAAAACTGCGTCATCGTGTTTTCAGGCGATGCTAGTACATTCGCAGATGGCGTACTACTTCCTCTTTTCCCTTTTTTTTTTCGCTCTAAACCACTTAAAATCGAGGCCCTTATTTTCGCTAACTTTAATGCTTTATTATTTTAAAATGAAATTTTTTCCTTTTTCCGACGACAATTCCAACATCACACTCGTCAAATAAAATAAGAATACAAAAAGGATTACAATCCGAGGAACTTTTTTCATTCCAAAGGTCACAACTTTTAATTAAGAATAAATTTTTAAAAACATTCCAAATAGTTTGAAAATTCTTTTTACGTTAACGTTCAGCCAAAAGATTAATTAAAACCGAGTTCTCCGGGTTTTCTTCGGCTGCTCGTTGCTCGCCCGAACGCGCACTCCAGAGTATTACAGCCAGAACGAATACCCTAGCGTCTGTCGAATATTTATACGCTTCTGGTAAATAAAAAGTACCGACTACAATCGTACATCAAAACGAAAGGAGGCAATGTGATGCAGGTTGAAAATTGACTATAATCACTTTTAATTCCACTAATTTAGTGTATTTGTATATGAACTTCCTAAAAGGAATTCTGCATATTAATAAGTGACAATTTTGAAGAAGTTTACAATCTAATTACATTTTAAAGTACTTGGAAAATCAACAAAATACTTATCTGAAACAGAGAATTTTTTGTTCAGTATGGATTTTTAGCTGATTTTAAATACTTACAAAAAATGCCACAGTTGTTCTAAATTTACCTTCTTAAATGGTTTAAGAGTGATAGGGAAGGGGCTTTCAGACTTGGTATCAAGTGTAGCCTGTAGACATGAAGAGGTTAGCAACGTTATTCACAAACTTGAACAAGCACCTGTTAAAAACTCAGGTCCAGTAATGTGGCATGGTTGCTTACTTTTTCTCCTTTTCATTTGTTTGTTTAGCTTATGTAAAAAAAAAAAAAAAATTAAAGGAGGTAGGATCTGTAGGCTACATTTTACCCGAACTCTTATAATAAAAAATAAATACCCCAAAAATACAAAAAAAAAATCACAAAAGGTAGAACATTTATAAAAAAAAAACGTAAGCAGCCATGCCGCATTACTGGAGCTGAGTTTTTAACTGGGGCTTTTTTGATTTAGTAATAACCATGCTCAACCGTTCATCACTACAGGCCACACCCAATACCAAGTCTGAAAACCCCTACCCTAAGTTCAATTTGGCACGAATGTAGTATTTCTTGCCATGAAATAATCATGCGAACACATATTTCTCAAATTATAACTATTTGAGGGTCCTCAAATTATCTTCAAATTTTGTAAATCCGCCATTTTGGATCCATTTTGACTCAAATTTAAGTGGTTATGTTCTGGTCACAAACTAATCCTACACACAAAGTTTGACCATTCTAGGCCGATTTGGTGATGAGATATGGAAGATTCATGAAATTTCCTGCAGCAATTTCCCCTCCAAAAGCCGTTTTTTGCCCCAACTCCCCTCCAAAATCACTGAGGAAGCTAAAATCAAAATACGTTTGTCACTTGGGCTCATTTTATCATATGACACAGCAATAAAAAATTTTCGACCCTCCTGTACCCCCACCACTATTTTAGGTTGGTAACCCCGCCTTCCCCCTCCAACATCATGTATGGAAGTGAATTCGGGATATAGTATACAACTTATCCCCAATAACCATATGAATTCATATTAATTACATTTTTACCAACTTGAGGCTCCTCAAGCTCTACTCAAAATTTTGATAATCCGCCATTTTGAATCCATTTTGATCCAAATTCAAGAGGTCATATTGTGGTCACCAACTAACCTCACACACAAAATTTGACCTCTTTAACTTGATTTGGTGGGGAGATATGGAAGATTCAAGAAATTTCATGACTCAAAACTTCCTCAAAAAGCCGTTTTTTGATCTAACTCCTCTCAATATGCACTCAAGAAGCTGAAATTTGGATATGTTAGTATCCGTGACTCACTCTTTCATATGAAATCAAAAACGAAAAATTTGAGCTATTTGCCCCTTCTCCAGCCCCCTCAAAATTTGAGTGATCCGCCATTTTGAAATTTATCGAAAAAACAAAAAAACTATTTTTGCGTATTTGCAAGAAGAGTTCCTCACCGAATTTTGAGCGAATTTTATCCACACCCGCCTGCGCAAGTGAGTGACACAAAAAACGCAATTTTCTCAAAAACAGGTTTTTGCTAACTCGCCTCAAAATGCACTTAGGAAGCTGAAATTTAAATATGTTGGTGTCCGTGACTCACTCTTTCATATGAGATCAAAAACGAAAAATTTGAGCTATTTGCCTCTTCTCCAGCCCCCCCTCAAAATTTGAGTGATCCGCCATTTTGAAAGTTTTCGAAAAAACAAAAAAAATACTTCTGCGCATTTTCAAGAAGAGTTCCTCACCAAATTTTGAGCGAATTTTATGAATACTCGCCGGCGCTACGCGTAGGGGAAATATATATACCAAAAAGTTGGACATTTGCCAGATGATTACAAATGGTCTGAAACGCAAAGATTTGAAGACCCCACCCTCCCCCGACCTTCCCTTCCCAAATCAGGTAGCCTATAATAGCTATCGTTTTGTTAAAAACTCAGCTAAAAATAAAATGAATTACAATTATTCTATTATTTCAACGAATATCCGTATGCGGAGAACTTTACCAAAAAAAAAAAAAAAAAAAAATGTTTCTTTATTTTTCCAGAACTCCAGAAAATATTTCAAAGCGTTCAAAATTTCTTATAAATTAATTTCTCCGAGAGAATCACAGTATAAACACCTACACCAATACTCCGTAAAATCTAAAACATCCGACACATTCACCACTTCAAAACCGAACATGAAAATATGAAACCGCCTCCGTGTCGCTTTGAAATACGTGAAAATCAAATTAAAAACATATTTACCACGATTCATTCAACTTAAAACGCGGACTGCTTGGGTTTTCGGATGTCTTTGTGTAAACATCGGCCGCGTTAATTCAATCAACGCACAGCTTAAATGAAACGAAACATGCAAATTATCTTTATAAATATTCAATGGTTTTGAAATAAGATTACCAACTATTCGCTAAATACTTTCAATTATTCCGGGGTTCGTCTTTTTCCATCCATTCATCTAAATCCTCGTCATCAGAAGAATACGCGGTCGATGAAATATTAACAATTCCAATCGAAAAAGTTATGTTTTCTGACATTCCGAATACCGACGGGTTCGTTAACTTGGAATAATCAAACGAACAAAAAAAAAAAAAAACCATTCGTTCACCACTTACAACTCAAACTTTGCACTCGTTAAGGAACTTTCGCAAATAAAAAACGAACGTTTCGTCAAAAAAGTAAAATTTTACTATCTCTTCAATCGTAACGCTTGTTGCTTTCGATATTTATAAAACGAAGTGCCCATTCTGAAATAACAAACTCGACCGAGTAAAGGCCACATCCAGGTATTTCCTCCCTATTGCGTCGTTGCATAAACCAATGTTTACAAAATCTTCGGTCCCGCTAAAACTACCAGGCGACAGAAAAAACCCTCTAAAAATACTCCGCCGAGGATAGCTTTAAAAAGATTTATAAAAGCGCCGTTCCATTTCCAAAGGATTACAGATTTTTTTCTTTTTTTTTTCCTAGCTAAAAAATGTGTCGCCATTCGCTTTCACTTTGAAACGTATTTAAGTCGATTAAACGAGTAGAACCAATAATACGAGTATTTTTTCAGATTTTTTCCTCCCAAATTTCATCATCGTTAGGTCGTATATAAAATAAGTACACAACTACACACGTGGAAATGCCTGATAAAGACGACGCAACCCTTAGAACTGCCCTTTTAATTATAAAGAGCAAACAAATAAATCGCCATTAAACAAAGCATCGCGTTAAAACACGCTCCACTCTTCTACCAAAAACCCGAAAATGTTTTACAGCGAAAAAAATGTTATCGCCAAGGAATTTCTCACAGAGCAATAGCACGTTGAAGAAGGCAACGCGAACATCATAAAACATTGTCTCCTAATGAAAGGCCTTTACAATAAAATCATCGCAGATTCGCTTCCGCCACCCAACAACCAAAAGGTTAAAAGCACAGTACTTTTGAAAAACACATGTACCACACAGCGGCGTGCTTCACATATACGAAACGTATTAAAAGAAAACGAAAAAAAGTATATATAAAAAGAAGCCAAAAAAGTACTCGTATTCCTCTCTATGAAAACGCTTGTCGTTTAGCGCTCGCTTTTCCATTTTCGAGCCGACCTTGGACACCGTGTCTATACAGCGAGGCTTCCTTCCATGCGGTTAAACTGATATAAATTCTTCGCAAAAGAGAGAGCCGCAAAAAAGGAAGAAGAACCAACGCACAATACAAAAAGCATCCTTTATATGAGAAGTTGGCGAAAATATATTATTTTTATTAGCGGTCATTTGTTACGGAATTCGTGTACTTTGCTGTAGTTCTCTTATTGATAATAGCGTCGTTGAATATTAAGAAATATAGGACGCCGTAAATTCGCTTCATAAAATTAAGGAAATAATGTAGAATTTTTCTTATTTGGCTACGATACTGTTGCTAAAATTGAATTTTTTTTCCTCCTTTTCGAACTTGGTACTTACAAAAACGGAGAAAAAAAACTTCCGATCGTTTAGGCGGGGCTGAATGAGAACGTTTTTCCGCAGTCCGATGCTCGATTCAGTTTTCCCCGTAGAAATTGATGGCGGCCTTTCATCGCGCCTATAAATACCGATATATCGTATATCCACATGATATACCAACGAGCGTGTTAATCTAAACGTTTATACAGGGTGTTCCACCTAGCGTTACATTTCGCGAATATCGATACCAATGGTGTTCTCAAGAAATATTTCGAGGGGAGGCTTTACGCAAATTTTACCAATTGACTACTGCAACCTATTTATTTTGTATTCTCAATGATTACAATAATTAAGTATAGTATAATGAAATTGTAAATGTAAAAAAAATTGTATTTCATTTTACGATTACGCCTTTAACTATATACCCCTGGACAGTTTGAACTGTAAGAAAAATTTCTGTCGATATCAAATGAACACTCACACCAAAATGCATCTGCGCATGCGCGAGTTAAAGATAACAACAGGAACAGCTGATACCAGTTAAAGTTGTTATACTCAAAACTTGAAATAATATTGATAACTTTGAACTCGCGCATGCGCAGACGCATTTTGGTCTGAAAGCGTTCATTTGATATCGACGAAAATTTGTGTTATTTTAAAGAATGAGTTCGAGCGGTCCAGGGGTATATATTAGTTGGATGAAGCCAAATTTAAAAAATGAACAATAAACATAGTCGCCGATAGGATCGCTGTGACCAGATTTTTTTGATATTTTATTTTTTTGTACTTTTTCGAGGAGCAGCTGAGCACCCCGAGCCCCTCTATGCGAACACAAATGATCGATACTGTTCCCCAAAATTCGATTCTGGAAATTTCAATTCGCAGTTCTTGAGAGCGTCGAAAAACTGAGATGTTATTCGGGTAACTTCGAACACCTTCTCAATTTAAAGGACAGAATTCGAGAGTAGGGGTTTTAGAATGTAGAAAGCTTGAAATTAATGAGATTTGATTGTACAAGACCCAAAAAAGGTGATTTTTAGGGGCTTCTAAAATATGATTTTTGAATACTATCTTCGCACAATACTGAGATACTGAGTGTTGGATATTACAATTTTGAATTTCGAAGCGTTTCGGGGTTCTTTTCGGAGACGGGAATTTCAATATATCTAGATGCCAATTAAAAATCTGAATGTTTTCAGAGGTAGTTACTCGAAAATTGATTTTTGAAATTTTAACGGGAATTCCAATGGAAGGATCAATTTCAAACTTCCAAAATTTACACGTATCACCAAAATTTGACTTTTAAAATTTTAGAGAATCCCATATGCATTATTTCAACATTGGACTATTCTTCTCCTGAAATACAACACTAGTGAGAAAAATGAAACAAAGTGTAAATATTCAGTTTTCATTCACAATGGTAGACGATGGCCAAAGAATACGAAACAAGAATTTTTTTAACAATGTTATATCCCGAAAATTTTACGCAAAGAATCAAAAGCCCTTTGACAGCAAATTATACTCGCACCCAAGTATTCTCGAAGCTAAATTACTCGTAACGTATTTAATATATTACACTGAACCTTTGTCTCTTTGTTGAATAGGTACAAAACAAATTTACATTCTTCGAAGAGTCTTTTAGGAATTCCGGATCCTGAGCAATTTGCTTCTTTGGTTTATCTCTTATTTTTCCTCAGATATTTTTATTGAAGCATAACTTACAAATAGTTCAATGATACCAAAGAAGAGATGAAACCACGATGCTGAAAATATTTTTTAGCATTTCAACACGAAAAAAATTTTATTTTTTCCTTCTTTTCCTTCTTTCTTTCTTTTTTTTTCAATAGAATCCATGAAAATTTTTTTATCATAACGTTTCCTTGCAATATCAATATGTATACATTTCAAGACAAAATCGAGCCGCTTCCTCGTCTATACATTTGGAGCCTAAAATTCAATAATATTTTTATAATTTGATTTTTTCAACTTTTCCAATTTAATAAAAGCGACCGTAGAGTACATCACACAGATGCGAAGATACACGCAACAAAGTGAACAGACAACATTTAAAAACGGTCCACTAAAAAAAATGATTTTTTCTTCACCCTTCAACAAACGCAAATAGAAAAATTTCAAACTTCGTTGAAAAAATTCACCGTTGACGTAAAACTTGAAAGCTCCATTTTCACCCTCGAAACAAATAAACCCCAAAATCAACTCGCGTAGCTTGAATGAACACCGCTAAATGCAATGTACGAAATTTCAAGGTGGAATTGATTTTTCGTGCCTCGAACCTTCCAGTTATTCTTTTTTCTTCATACGAGTAAACCCGAAGCGACGTGTTAGAAAACGGTGAAAAAGTAAAAGTCACATACTCCTGTACAACTTTTTTTCATCCTACACTACCTAAAGTGTGTTCTGGTAATAATAAATACGTGCTCGCAACCGCACACCAAATCTCTACGGTCTTACAGTTTTCGAATATCAACAAACACCGATTTTTCTCCTCCAGAATTCGATAAACTCGACTCGTGCGACGCGTTTAATATTTAGTCTTCTAATAAATGATGCGCCGCGATTCGTGTTCAGTTTAATGAGACAGACGGTATATATTTAGGAGTTTAATTTAAGGCGCAGATAGAATATTTTATATTCTCAATATGGTATTTCTTTTCGTTAATGAAAAATCTTTATGGATGCTTAGTCGAGGTGTGGGATTCGTATGGAAAACACGATCTTCTCGATAATTCTTCAAAAATATCAGAACATCAACGCACCAACCAGCAACACATTGGCCTCTGATAAAATTTTCAGCTGTTCATTTTACCTGAGTTATATCGATGAAACACCTTTGAAAATATCCACTCAGTAATCTAAACCTTGGATATATTAGTGTCTTCATTTCATTCCATTTTATGACGAGAATATTAAGAATTTCAAAACTATGAGTATTCCTTCAGCTTCCTTCGTAATTTAAATGAACCACTAATTTAAAATGATTCAGAAATCAAAACATTTCCACATCTCCGCAAGATAACACCTCAGACCAAATTTTGAGCGATTGTTATCCTAACTCCTTCACACTGTGAAACTGAAAAAATAAATAAATAAAAATTGGACATTTGCCATATGATTACAAATAGTCCTCAAATCCTGCTTCCATAACTGTTTTTATCAAAAGCTTAATTAAAAATCATTTTGGAAATTTTCAGAACTTGCAAACTGCTGACTTTATTTATAACGATGACGGTAAAATAAATTAATTATTATTAATGGAAGATCCGTGTTACCCCATAAGATAATAAAAACAAAATTTCGGTGCCGCTGCTTTACATTCCAACACAAGAAATATTTTGTATGCAAAAAATACACGTCGAATTCAAGCCCATTATTTAAAGAAAAAGGTAAGCAGCCATGCCATATTACTGGAGCTGAGTCTTTCTCCTCCAAACGCGGTTTTTTGCTTTAACTCCCCTCCAAATTCATTTGGAAAGCTTAAATCAGAATCAGTTACTTACTTGGGTTCATTTCATCACATGACACTGCAAAATAACATTTTCAACATCTCGTGTACCCCTAGCACATCCCCTTCTCCCCTCCAACATCATCTATGAAGGTGAGTCAGGGTTATAGTATATTTCTTATCATATGAGTTCATATTAATTACATTTTCACTAATTTGAAGCATCTCATACTCTACTCAAATTTTGATAATCCACCATTTTGGATCCATTTTGACTTGAATTCAAAAGGACATATTCTGCTCACCAACTAACCCTACATAGAAAGTTTGACTTTTCTAGATTCATTTGCGGAGGATATATGGTAGATTTCAGAAATTTCATGACTCAAAATTATCTCAAAAAGCCATTTTTCGCTCTAACCCCCCTCCAAATCCACTAAGGAAGCTAAAATTTGGATATGTTGGTGTCTGTAACTCGCTCTTTTATATGAAATCACAAATTAAAAATTTGCGCCATTTGCTCCTTCTTTAGCCCCTCTCAAAATTTGAATGATCCGCCATTTTGAGGAGTATCGAAAAAACAAAAAAAGTACTTCTTTTAAATTTTTCAGAAGAGTTTCTCACCATGTTTCAGCGAATTTTATGAATACCCGGTGGCGCTACGCGTGGCAAAAAATAGGTACCAAAAAGTTGGATATTTCCGAGATTATTACAAATAGTCTGAAACACACAGATATGAAGAACTTACCCTCCATCAGGTAGGTTGTAGTAGCTATTATTTTTATTGAAAACTCGTCTATAAAAAAATAAAAACACTGATTTTTCTAATTTATTGAAGCCTCAAATACCTTAAGCGACAAAAATAATTTTTCAAATTCGGGTAACCGACGCTCAAAAAGTTCAAACTACACATTATCTTTTACACAGTCAAAGTCCATTATTACACATATCCAATTCCAATTATTAGCGTTACCAGCTCAAGTTACCCGCATTGTCTGGTTAGTGGTTACCGGTACTTCCTTTCATTCTTATTATTCGAATAATAATCCAGATTTTTCATTCTTTCGTCAGATAAAACGCTAAAATCTTCAGTTTCTTGGCTCGCCATTCTACATGCTATCTACACCACATCACCACCTAAGTCTATGTCTCGCTCACCAACCTATTCGCTTCAAATTTTATTCGCTCAGAGCGCTTTTCAATTCAACCCAACGTACCGAAACACATTATTAATTAAAGTACACGGTTGCCAGACAAACCACAGAGAATTACATGCTTTCGTTCAATTCGGGCGACGTCTCACGCGTACGACTTCGATATACACGAATGATTCGGTACAGAATCTAGATTAATTCCTTTTATTTACCAAGTCTATAAAAAACATTCACTCGTCAAACCCAACGCAAAACAGGTTACATACATTTTCCCCTTTTCCCTTAACGTTGCCGAATAATCCTCGTGAATCCTTTTTTAAACGATACAAAAAACCATAACATTACGTGACTTCTTTTCCAATCATCTGAGCGCTTCAGATCGCAAATGAAATTATATAACTCTACCTCTACCCCTTCTTGTAATTTATAGGCATCAGGGCTGAAAAACCAACACAGAAATTCAACGTCGATAAGGCGACAATAAGAGCGATTTTAATTCTTTCACATAAATTCCCTACCTTACCGGTTAACTCCGTTATCTTGAAACCTTTCAAAAATTATCATCGTGGCACAGAACAAAAAACTTTCCAAGCCCCATTAAATGCCGGCTTATCTGCATCAGATAAAAATGGTTTACATTAAAACTTTTCCGAGCTTTTTTCAAGGTAACCACCTTCGAGAGAATTTATTTTTAAAAAAAATTCGCGAATATAAATTTATTTCATTTTTTTCTTTTTCAGCTAAAATAATAAAGTATCAACATTTAGCAACGCTTCGGTCGTGTTGATAAACTAGCATGTGAACAAGTCGACTGTTTCGAGCGCGCCAAGAACTTTAATACTTTTGTTTTCAATGGAAGCGAGTAAGTTATAAAGTTTAAATTCAAAACAAGATATGAATACTTTTATACGCGATGTTTGCCGAGCTTACTCGAAAAGGATTTTTGTTTTTAATACAGGCGAGCTCTTGTGTAAAAATACAGACGTAAAAATAAGCTCATACTTACCGACGTTGAAAATGCTATACATAGATACTAAATAATTTTCCATTTTAATATAAAGAGTTAAATTCATTTTTTATGCCCTAAAAATGTTTAAAATTAGACAACACTGAATAAAAATATTGGCATTCCTATTTTTGATTTTCAATTCAATACAAATGGTAGATCACTAACATTCAAAGTAGTAGAAAATGGTAAAGAAGTATCCTAATATTTTCAAACAATCTTTCACACGATAGAATAGGTGTAAAACATCGAGATTTTACACTTTCAACCTTCAAAATGCAACTGAAGGAGATTTATAACGGAATGTTAGCTGTATTGTGGGCATTATATCGAAGAAGCCGGCCTATTTCTACTTCTCTAACCTCAAAAGATCACCTACCTCAAGCCAAGTTGCTGTAAATGGCACGTTAATTTGAGTGAAAAAATGAAAATAAAAATAAATATGGAGAAATGGGCATGTTCAATTGCTCAAGTTATATTATCATAGCTTTCATAATTGAAAAATTCATGTGACTAAAAAAAAAAGTATTTTGTTATGTATCAGTCATTTTCCATCTAAGGATTATAAGTTTTGTGCGATTATAATTGATAATTTATTCATGTTTTCATACTGTAACCAACGTGAAGAGATTAAATCAACTGAACAAAATTAACACACTAATACACGACATGTCCAAATTCTTAAGACCCTGAACACTATAATGACCTAATGTCTTCTCAAGTCCCTCCGAGGTAAACATCCTAAACCATGCAAGCTAGAACGGGGTTTCCTACAGTGGAAACCCCTCCCAGAGTTGAGGCGGCTTTTATACCGAGAAAAGAAGAACCAATTTATGTTAGTATTTCGTTATTATACAAAATACAATACTATAAAGTATTTACAATACATAGATTTTATAGATAATGCAATGATACTGTAAGAACTAAAAATGTACAGTTATATATTAATATTGAAATTTGAATTCTATTACGAATAAATGAATCTAACGATAAGAAAAAATGATTTCATGGTAATTACTTTTTATACCAGCGTTTTTAGTTACTAGGACTATTATGTCAGCTTAGCCTTCATATTTTGGATAGTAATTTTGAAAGCGTCAAATGCTGGAGGATTTTGTCAATTGAATGAGGGTTGTCCCATAAGTTGTTCTCTTGCAGATTTACCAATGTTTGGATATTTTGAATTTTTCGCACATGAATATAAAATGATCGAAATAAAAAGCGTTAAAAAATTATGAAAATTAATTTTAATTGAAATAAAATAAAATTTTCATTTTGAATAAAATATTCAATGAGTAGTTTCAAAATTTTAAATATTTTCCTTTTTTATTATTTGTAACACGAAAATTTTTATGCTTTTTCTTCTTTTCTACATATTAATTTATTTAAAAGAAGAATAAGATTAAATATAAATTTTTGAAAAAATAAAAAAAAAATTCAAAAAAATTTACAATAATATACCGACACAGTATTTTAATCAATATGAAAAAGAAAAAATGAGTGAATTGAAATTGAATTTTTTTTTATCTTTCTCTCTTTTAAATTAAATATTAAAAAGTGAAAATATACTATTCTACAGTAAAAAAAGAATCAAACAACAACAACAACAACAACAACGTCAACAAAAACAATCATACACTCATATAAAATTTATTAAACTTTTGATAAATTTTAAAACCCTTTAAGTAATATTCGAAAAAAAAGTAGACAAAACAAATTTTTAAACAAAAATTAGGCTACATATTTTTTTTTTCAGAGATAATTTGAATAATTCACAATTTAAAAACATGCATAATAGAAGTACGTATTTTAATGCTCCCACAAATTTAGATATTACAAATTATTCCATAACTCAAACATTTATTCAACATTTATACAATATCGCAAAAAACCTGGAACGTTCATTTGAAATACAATATGTTACGTGGGTTTTAACCTTCGCTTCATCATGTCAAAATAGAGCCAATTATAAGTTTTCCTCCGAAAACTGTCAATTATGAGGTTTCAGTATGAGCTTAACCTTTAGTAAAGGAATGTTAACCTCACTTTACAGAAATTTTTGACGCACTTGAAATGAAAATATAACCTTGGATAAGTTCATTGGAATCTACATTCAACTTTAAATTCAAATCGATCAAAAAGTTAAAATTATGTTTTTGTTGTAAACATCCATCTTTTCATATACGTGATACAGGGCCGTAGCCAAAAGGGGTGGGGGTCGAACCACCTCATGAGCTCACTTTCTTGAGAATTAAATATTATTAAATTACATAATTCCTCAATACAAAAAAGTAATAGACACATTCTTACATGAAAGTTGAAACTTCAAATGAAAAATATAATTAATTGATAATGTTGAAATTAAAAAAAAAAAAACAAGCAATTATGCCGCATTACTGTAGTTGAGTTTTACATTTAGGCTTCTTCAAGTTTCAAGATAGCGTTCATAACCTCTTCAAGTCTAATATAAACTACACACAGTACAGACTCTGAAAAGCCAGACTTTATCCCTTTTAAAACCACATAAGAAGTTGAATTAGATTCCTTTGTAATATTTCTTCCTTGCAGCAATCATATGATCTTATATTTTTCAAACTCTCACCATATTTTGAGATCTATAATCCCTGCTTTTCTGGTCTACAATCCCTCCTTTTCTATTCCAACATCACGTGTAAAAGTGAATTGAAAATCGATATACTTCTTATCCCAGTAATCATGTGAGTTCATATGAATAACACTTTTAATTATTTGAGGCTCCTCAAGCTCTTCTCAATTTTTGTGAATCGCCATTTTGGATTAATTTTGATCCAAATTCAAGCAGACATATTTAGGCCCTAAAATAACCCTAAATGCAGAGTTTGACCTTTTTAGGTCGATTTTGATAGGATATAAGGAAAATTCATGAAATTTCATGACTCAAATGAACTTCAAAAAAAATATTTTTTGCTTTAACTCTTATCTAAACACTCATGGGATGCTAAAATTTGGATATGTTGGTGTTCTTGGTTGAGTTTTTCATGTGAAATCAAAAACGAAAATTTCGAGTCATTTGCTCTTTCTCCAGCTCTCCTCAAAATTTGAGTGATTTGTCATTTTGAGGCGTATCAAAATTTTTTTTCGCTTGGAATATTTCAAGATAAACCACAAATATATGGTGCAAATATGAGCCTTATCGGATTAGGGGTCCAAACGTTTTTAGAACACTGCACACTGAATTTTTATGCATGAAAGATTTCTAATATTCACAAAAAAAACATATTTGCTAGAATTATTTAATCACGATACTCTAATTGCGATGAATCATTACAAAACATTTTTCATTCTTTTAAATCATGTCCTGAAGTACAATTCATAAACTTCTTCCGCACTAAAAAAAATTACGCTTCTAAAAAAAATCCTCCACCGCATTACCCTGGCTGAAGACCTGCATAATACATGTTCTGAAAATAATTCATCAAAACTACCCCGGCGCCATCACACGCATATACCAATAAGTTGGACATTTTCCATATTATTACACGTGGTCTGAAATGCAAGCATATGAAATCCCCTCTCCCCCAAGTTTTCTTTCCCAAATCAGGTAAGTAGGCTGTAATAGCTATCGTTTTCAATTAAAAATTCAACTAAAAATTAGATTTTCGTTAAAATATCGATAATTTTCGCATACTTAGTATTAACGTAATAAAAAATCGAAGTCTTGATTTTTGGAATCATCGACGTCGAAAAATATTATAAATAGATTTTTACAGCGATATCGTAAATTCTCCGAATATCCACGTTGAAAAATTGAATGCTTTATTTCATAATCCAAAGAGCAAATATTTTCGATATCAGACATATATACTTATTATTCCTATAATACGAATTGCCATTGGGGAATTACTTGGCATATAAAAGTACACAACCCTGCATTAACTTTTCCTATACATTATTAGCTTGAAAAAAATTTCACCAGTATGAAATATCGAACGTATTTCCAAAACTTAAAATATTGCCAAAATTTATTGAGGGAAAACGCCTAATAAAAGGCTTTTAGTGGTACACGAACTGTCAAAAAGGCGGCATTTTTCATACCTTATAATACTGAAAAGTTATAAAAATAGTCAATTTTCGTAGCATTTGCACACTATGCTGGAAAATTTTATAAAAAATAAAACTACATAATTTAACGACGAAAAAAAAAATCGATACCTCTTAACTTTCCTATTTCTTTTTAAACGCTACAAGTAATAAAATAAAATCCACCGAGCTTAATTCCACGCGATCGGCGTGTGGTCTACATCGAAACGAATTCTCTCTGCTGGAATTTTTTCCAAATTAATAATATAAAAGATGAACGTTTCGATGAAAAATAATCCACCATTTCAAAAAATATAAGAGCGATGCTTCGAAAACGAAATTACTTTGCAGCTTGTTCTCGATGCCCTTTTGAAGACGAATTCGTCATTTCGTCGGTTATCCGGGGTGATAGTTTTGGAATTAGTTTATCTTCGCGCCACTTTCCACGTTGGCACATCTTATAGTATCGCAAAATACTACAGAGCTTTTTGCGTTTCTTATATTGTATGGGTGGAGAACTCAATCTCGACCTAATTTGACGCAATGTTAACTCGAACAATGATTACTTCAGCAATATCGTACTCGGTACATTAGTGCAAACTAAACAACAATATGTACGAACTCGTTGGTTGATTTCTAATCAAGATCCACACCGAGATAAAACCATATGTAAGTTCCAATTCGGACATACTCGTCTACTCGTAAACGAACGAAAAAAAAAAAAAACCGAGATTGTACCGGTGACCCAAATAGATATAATCCATTTCGCTTGAAATTTAAATACTCCTAACGTCGCCTAAATAAAACATCATCTCAACAAAGGCTTAAATAATTTAAACATCTAGTTTGACTCGTCGACGCGTAAAATACACGTACCGTGAATCCGCAAATCCTAATGCTTCCCGTTCGTCCAAACTAAAAGCATTAATTTCTGGTAAATATTTCACACACTCAAATCGTAACATTATTCGAAAAACCGAATCATTACTCGATAAATTTCAAACAAAAGTGTCAAAGTTGCTATAAACCTGGGTCAAACGTATGATGCCGAAGTGAAAGCTAAAGCTATACCAAGAACACTCACCATCCAGCCGCTTCTCGTTTACCTTCTTATGAATATTTATAACGTTTCTTCGACGAAGTAGTGTCTTTATATTTCGCGAAACCGCGCACCATACATTTCCAGGACGCTAAACGACACGAATCCACGACGGAAATCATCTTAGATACCGAAAATTAGCCCTTTCATGTCGTACACGTTCGATGACGGCTCGCCGCACGTGAACGTTCAAATCGTGCCTACCTCTGTATTCGCAATCCATTCGCACATCGATGACGCGTGGTATCCGATAAATAACACCTGCTTATATAATTTTCAATCATTCAAAATGAAAAAAATTCCTTCCGAAGTAATCCGATTCCTATAGTCTTCACGTATCACCGATTTGCGCTCTAGCCAACCTACACTGTAAGGAATTCCGACCGAAGAACGTTTCGCACCTACGCTCATCTACTTTCATTACTTCACCAACGCCTATGAAAAAAAAAGTCCTCGGTGCCCCCGCTACTACAATAAACTAGCTCGTGTCGTGTTACCCTTCGGAGACGAATTCCGAATTAGAAAAGGTATAATGGGACGTTACATTATTCAAAAGTGACAACATTTCGTTTCTAGAAAGAGAAAAAAAACCTCCGAAGGTAAATCTCATAAGATCGTTCGTCACGTTCGCACTTCAAAAAGAGTTTATTTCGGCCGCTTCGCGATCATTATAGATTACCTAAAGGGTATTTTCTTTCGCCCACTAACTTCAATCTGACCGAAAACGCTTTTACATTTCATTAAACATTAATCGAAACCATCATTTACCTATTTACCGGGTAAACAACGTTACGCCGAAAATTTTCTACCTCCAAAGCATACAGGTCCGACATTAATTTAGAATTTTTAATTAACCACCGTTGTACCACCGAGTCTGTGCATCAATCATGGCAAACGGCATAGTAATTTGACGTTCTCCAGAGACGAATAAATTTTTCTTCCTTTTCCATCGTCCACCGTTCACCCTTCAACCTTCGACTATCAAATTCTCGTCAATTTCAAACGCGAAAGGGTCTTTTTCAGCAAAAATTCAACCAAATTTAATGCGACTTTCGTATTAAATTATAAAGTTGAAAAGGGCTTCCCTATACTTCGGATCAATGGGAATTCAAAATTTCATTTTTTTTTTATTATTTTGCATAGCGAAACAAGCCAACCACGTTTAAGAACTAGCGCGCATTCATTTTCTAACAATGAAGCTCCCAATAACATTTTTTCATCGAATTCACACTGCAGTACAGATCGGAGGATTTCGATGGGTTTCTGTTTTATTTGCTTTCGAATTTAAAGCTAGTGTTATGCATTATATCATAGATTAACTATACCTAGATAGCCCATCACGATGTAAAAATTTATCATTCACGAGAAATTTTATTGAAAACATCGAGTAAAAGTAGTTCTACACTTTTCATATAGATAGCGTTTACCACATTACATTTGATTCAAACCTAAAGTTATACAGACACCAAGTTAACTGTACTTTGAAAAATAAACAAAAAATTGGAGTAGGGTCATTTGCTCATTATACAAGCGTTGCTATCTACTATAGTGCGGTCCACGAAACTAGACCCTCCTGATAAGCACTTTGTTGCCATATTTATTACTAATAATTATGGAGATAAAAGTATGGTAGCCGTATGTTTTTTGATTGAAAAAATATAATTATTCAAGAAAGTGCGAAATCGTTCTCTTTTTTAGCCAGCACATGATTATTAAAATGAATGATGAGCGAACCTTTGATGCAAATCACAATTCGATTTCATCAAATAGCTGGTTAATTTGAAGAGATTTGGCAACGTTTTTTTTTATAAACACAAAAATTTTATTTTTGTATATAAACATAAGGGTCTAGTTTCGTGGACCGCACTATAGACACGAATCTCAACACTGACTGGTTGTTATTTCAGCCAACAATTAAAGATGTGCTTTCTAGATTGTAGCGCGCCTGGCAATCGTTTCTGAACTAATTATATTGCTCTTATGGAAGTATAATAACTTGGTACCTACATACACTGTGTCTAACTGATTTTAACACCCACAAGCGCCAAATTCTCTTCATCCACAAAAAACTATTCATTATTTCATTTCTTTTCATATCTTTTCACAGAATTAAGAAATTAAGAAGAGAGGTAGGATATAAAATTTTTTCTTTGAATGTATACAGTACACAGGCGGACATGGCATAAAAATAATTTTTTCGAAATCATGAATAAAACATCAAAATTTCAAAACTTTGACCCCAATATGGGAAAGGTAAATATTAACCTAGAAAGTTGAAATTTTTTGAGCATTCTTTTAGGACCATTTGACAACTTTTTTTGCCAAAGGGTCATCGATTTTCGAAAAAAACCAAAATTCGTTCCACCCTAGTGTATAATCCTTCCAAGAGCTTTTTTTTTTTTTAGGTATTTAAATCAACTTTTTAATCATTTAAACATTTACTATCTTTCCCACTTGACTTTAAGGAACTGACCCCCTCCCCCCCAGTAGCGATCCTAAAACCGGCACTGATCCGTCTTTATAAAGGATTAATAAATAAAATATAACAAGCCGAAATCATTTACATTCATTTTTCGCCATGAAATTGCGGATCTGAATTGACGTTCAAACGAACCTTTCTACATCAAAAATGTAAGCAAAGAGCATCCACCTCAGCGTATTCTTGTATAAAACATTTTCTCTCATTTTCAACGTTTTCAAACGATTTCCTTCGCTGGCAGTCTTATGCAACGCATACTTGATCAACAAAAAATTTTCCTTTTATTATTCATTAATTTTTTTTTTTTACGTGCCACGTACAGCAACAATGGCTAGAGTTCTCATCGTTATTTTTTATTATTCATTTAATTTTCTTCTCATGGGTTATTGTTTAACCTGAAAAAAATACATATTGTGTATTTGTTCATGCTATGAAATAATTTTTTCTTTCAATATCATTGTATTATAATTCATGAAACAGGTCATTACTACAATTACTCGTTACTAAAGAAATGACCAAGCACAAATCATCTGCAAACTGGGAGTGGAGTAAATAAAATTTTTTCAATCTTTTGTAAAACTGTACCCTCAAACATTACATCGTCAAACGAAAAGCATATTTGGTCAGAAACGCATACGTGTTTAGTTCCATATTTCAAAGGCAAAATCTCGAGAACATTTTATTTGAAAAACAAATTATCTGGCATCGAGCAAGTTCTCAGTTTTTTAACGTGGGTACTGTTTCATGAAATGTCGATATAAAGATAAGCATGATCTTCCGATAAAACTTATAAAAGAGAAGGTTTTCAAACATGAATTTCCTCAAAAGATATTCTCTGCTTATAAATTAGACATGCTTCGCTTTTATTGCGGGTACTTAAACGCAAACAAAAATCTCATCAAAAAGGCTCACTCGACTGTGAAAAATGTAAAACGGCGGAAAACTCCTAATTTTTTTCGGTAAAACGACGGATGTACATTTTCAAATTTTTAAATATTTTCATTTATACAATATTGAGTTTATAGTGATAAAATAAATTGAAAATTATTTCAATACATCTAAAAAAATAATAATAATAATAATAATAATAAAATAAATAGAGATATAGAAATCCATTTTAAATTTCATCTGTCTATAGAGATGAAATCGCTTTTAAAAATATTCCAAACCGTGTTTCAAAAATATTACTTCAACGAAAAAAAAAAAATCCGCTACACCACTCATACTAACTTCATTACAATACGATCACAAATATCATCATAACTACAACTCACCAAGCCATAAAAAATAAAACCTCCATATTTCACGAATTACCGAATAAAACTCAAAACGATAAACGCGTGTATGATTAATGACATGAAAAAACTCCCCAATTGTCGCGACAACTTGGTCATCACTCATTAAAAAAATCGACATTCTACGCGTAAAAATCGCCTCTGAGAACCGACGGAGGACTTTAGTAAATTGAAATACAACAGAACTTTCAACAGCTATATCGTCCATCTAATGAAATTGAAACATTGAAAATGAATCCGACAGACTCGAAAAACATAAATTACAATTTCAATAACGTAAACACACCCTCAATTCCGTTGATTTAGTCCGGAAAAATCGCGTACAAACAAAGCCGAAAAATTATTAATAAACCAATTTCCTTTCAACTTTTTCCCGCCAATTGAAAGAAAATCACGACAAAGGGGAAAAAATGCTTCATTAAGTGACGAAATATTCATCGTGGAATTTTACTCACGTAGCTGTCGCTTCGATGAGAAAAACATAATAAATATTTCGTTTGATAAACGCGTAAATATTTCACTAATTCGTCCGAACGCAACGAAACATTTTCGACTTTCGATGGAGTGTAAATTAACTGTCTTGCAGGACTGTCACAAGCAGGAAACATAATTACCAGTAGCTTCAAAAGTTACTTGTAATTTTCCGGAGGATCTTTGACGTGGTTAGTATTCCGTCGCGGGATACGTATAAGAATTACATTTAAATTAACATCGCCGGGATAAACTGCGTTATAGCATAACTACGTTCTACGTATTCCGAACGCCTCGCCTTATGGAAACACCGTCCGCCTAGACGCGTCTTACCAGCTGAATCGCCGAGATATACGTATAAATTGTATTTCGAATGCGCTTTTGCTTATATAATGGGCACGTATACATGTCGGCGTGCATGTGTATACTAATTTTCGGTGCGCTTGTTAACGGTGATAAAATTTGAATTAGAAACTACCACCAACGCGGGGTTCTTCGCAGAGATAACTAATAACGAACATCGTCTATTTGTCGCTTCGTTTAATTTACACAGCGCTCATTATAAAAGCGCCGCCAACGCCGCCAGCGCAAAATTGATTCCACGCTTTTTTCTCGTCGTCGCCTTCTTCTCCATCGGTATCCGTAGTTTTTCTTCATTTGGTAAACGAATTCGACGCGAGGTGTATATTATCTTGTTGATAAAAGTGAATAAATATTTATACGGTGGTCAACTTTTGAGCGAATGTAATCTCCTTCCTTATTGCAGTTACGTGACCTCATCCACGACCTATTCCAGTTAACAGGCCGAAAGGATAATTCTGCAAAATTGCAGCAGCTGTTTCTAGTGGTTCTATAATCTATCTGCACAAAATTTTCAAATAAGCATCCTCCATTATCTGACTGTTCGTTATTTGACGCGAAAAATTTTCTCCCTTTTATTTGACCATCTTCTGTATAATTTAACGCATAAAAAATCAAAATATCAAACAGTTGAAGGCATCGAGATGTTCTATTATGAAAAAAAAAAAAAACATTCATGGTAATGGTCAATATTAAGAATTTATATTAACGAAACATGAAAAAAAAAATCTTCTACGCCAATATGTAAATCATGTGATATAAGTACACTATGGCTGTGGTGAGGTTAAATTGAAAAAATATATAAAGTAAAAAATACTAAAAACCCTTATGAAAAAACGTGAATTTTTTTAAGTTTTATTAAAGCAACTTTTGAAATTGCCTTACATCAAGGAGGCCTTTGAAAATTTCCTAATGATAAAAAATGTATTAACCAACGAAATTCTGTAGCCTAGCATCCTTCCGTAGCTTCAATATCGAAATAAGAAAATCAAAAGAAATTGGAATTTTTTCCAGTTTTGCATAGAAATATTGAAAATTTTTGTACCTACACCCAATATCCTTTGATCACGAAAACTCTTACATAATAGCATCGACGTTAAATTTTTACGCTTGAAAATAAATATAAAAATCAAAAAAAAGTATGCAGATATTTTGCTGTTAATTCCCTCATTACTGTGATACTGATAATATATCCTATATTTATATTGA
Organism: Phenacoccus solenopsis; assembly: GCA_009761765.1. Classification (NCBI taxonomy): domain Eukaryota; kingdom Metazoa; phylum Arthropoda; class Insecta; order Hemiptera; family Pseudococcidae; genus Phenacoccus; species Phenacoccus solenopsis. The sequence continues at coordinate 11,495,876 of CM019753.1, forward strand.
TCAAATACACCTGTTCCTAAATCCACCAATCACAACTCGCAATTAGGCGTAATCACAGGTTAACTGCCTAAACTCGAACAGTTGAAAATATTTTATAGGTGATTACCGATATTTGACTTTTCAACTGAAGGTATGACTGAGGAACCATAGTTAATTGTAAATAATAGTTAAGTATTTAGATATGAAATATTTATATGAACGTGTAAACTGATTAGAATTTTTTTTACGACGTATTTAACTGCTGTTGGATTATCATGTCATCTTTCGGGGGATTTAGATTTGGTGGAACAGACCTGAGCGGTTCAGGAATACTAAGACTTTGCGGGTAGTGGAAGTGTTGTCTGGGATGTTCTGTTCGGAGAAGGATATAGATGCGAGCGAATCGCCAGCACCAAAGAGCCACCAATAAAATTCACGCATTCTATGCATCAATGAAATGAGTGTACTGTTATTTGTAATCTCCATCACGCTAGTTTTTTAAAATTTAGAAGAGAGTATCATACATTTTGAAATGGTCTTTCACCTCCGTTCCTAATTTAATTATATTACTAAATTAATTGAAAATATAAAATATAAACCCACAATTTTCTGTTATAATGTTTATTTCAAAATTATATGGATGAGATATAGATTTTCTTACAAGGCCAAGTTTTGTGCATCGAAAAAGAAGTTGGTCTACTGAGATCGAATATTGTACAAAACTGAGAAAAAAATTACATTTACTTCAAGATAAAATGAAAAAATAAAAATGTTTCAATAATTGAAATAAATGAAAAATGTTAAAAAAAAATTCAATAATGAAGAGTGTGCAAAAGTAAATCGGTTGAAAAATATCGTGAAGCGAAAAAAAATTCTGATCATAAGAACAGAACGTATCCAAAAATAATAAACAAAAAAAATAAATAAATAAAAATAAAAAGTAAAAAATTTCAAAAATAAGGAAAATTTTTATTAATAATATCAAGATTATCAGTGACGCAATCAAGGGAGAGGGCTAGCGGGCTGAAGCCCCCCCAAAAAAAAAATTCTTTGAAATTTCAAAAATCAATTATTAAACATATACGCGTCCTAGATATTAATAAAAAAACTTTCTGGCTCCTTTTTCAACATTTATGAGTGATAAATTCGTATATACGGAGGGGCTATCTATGTATGGTTAATCTACAATACAATTCATTTTGCAGTTTTTTCAAAAAATTTGTACACGTCATAAAAATAGGTGGGTATCAACTAGAGTTCGAGCCTCCTTGTTTTTAGCCCCCTCCAAAAAAAGTTCTGGTTGCGCCACTGAAGATTATCCTCGCTCTAGACTCAATTAAAACTCACGCTACTCTCACACCTATGGAAATTTTTTAGCTAACTTTTAAATGAAAAAGAGAGTTATTCAGTGAAGTAAAGCAGGCATTTAATTAATTCTTCTTATCCTCGAGAAATTGAAGGAATTCAAAATTATAACAAAAACTCCAGCTACGCCATTGATTTTTTATTTCTCGTGGAGTTTCAGCAGGGAAGAGCTAATAGAAGATTCTATGAAAATTCAGATGACTACTCAAATGCCATTCAAGTCGTTGAAATTTTTCCTCAGCTATCCAGTTTCCTCGCCGAAATAAATTCCGGAATTTCTCGTCCAACTTTCATTTTCCTCCATTCGACGTGTAACAAACAAGGAAAAAATGTTAGACATCGCGATAATTTCACTTCAATTAAAAAGCTATGAAGAGCTCGATGCAAAAAACCAAAGAATACGAGATCCCATTTAACTTTACTTCTCGGCATTTCATGCACACATTCATTTCACGCAACGATGAAAAAAAAGAAATGCAACTCGTTTTTTCCGTTCAAGATCTAATTACACGACACGATCGTCAATTACAATGAAGCAGACGAGTAAAAAAATCCTATAGGCGTACTAGCAAATATCCAATTAAAATTGTCGCCGTCGACGCGAACCTCCAATAAAAAATAACGCAGCTGTTCGAGTATAAAATAACAATAAATATACAGACCGAATCATATCGTAGACTAGGCCGACGCAGGCGAACGATTTTATTAAATTTTTACAACTGTTTTATTTTTCTGAATTTTTTTTCATCTTTTTTCAAAATTCGCCGCGGCATTCTTTCGCAGGAAGCTAACCGGAGGTATTTGTACTTCGGGTAATTTTCCAGCAGCAACAACCCGAAGCAGTAAAACAAACTTAAAAGTATTCAACATAGTGACGCGAGCAAAGAAAACTTCCAAAAAGCCATTATCTTTTATTTTTCCTTCAATTATCTTATAGTTATTTCAAAGTCTCGAATTCCTTTTCGCGAAAACGCCTCCAATTAGGCTATTTCGTAGTCTACTAATGGTCCAAACGTTTCCAACGTAATGGTATAACCCGTTTCGGCCACTTGGACGAGTATTCCATCCGCGCGCCTTTATACTACACGAGTTTATACATAACAAGTTCGCTTTTTGGCGTATTTTGAACTTTACTAACTCGCAAAAAGCTTCCCAATTAGTGACCGCTTTCGCTATTATGAAGCTCGAATAAATGTTTTCTTTTTGCACCGACGAATAGTCTAATACGTGTCTGATTTGCTTTACGTTCCTCTCGTTTCCAAGAACTTGTTCGAGCCTTCATTAAAGCAATAGAACAACCCAGTAGATTTTCTTTACACGACATACGGATTCTTCATGTGTTTCTATTATTTATCCCAACCTATTTCCTCAAGAACTTCTATTTTTTATCGGTAATACTACATAGTATATTTTAAATTTTAGCATAAACAGGATATTTTCATTCGAATGGATAATGAAGTAAAACTTTTCTTAGTTTGGGCATTACTGAGGTAATAAAATATTTTTCAAACCTTTGTATAAAATTAATTAAAGCTTCGTATTACGGCCCCTTCGGCAGTTAGAGATTTCTATTTCAAAATTCAAGCTAAGTTAGGAATATGTGACTGGTTCTGATATATATTCGTGGTGTACCTAATTCAGTACTACTGATATGAAATTGGTATCACAGTACGAAGTAGGTGAATGAATCTACGAAAAAAAAAAAAAACATTGTAGTTTATTTTTCATTTTTCATAGAAATTTTCATGTTGATCATCTAAAAGTACTCAAGGCGCACGAATCTAGAATGTGGTGGAGAATGAAGTCATGGTGCATAAAAAAATTTAAACTGGTAGCACTGACTAAGAAATTTTCAAAATTATCTGCAAAAACTTTATTTCACTATTAGTTCATTATTTCTCCTCAGCAATTCTTTCCACTGTCAGCAATCTCTTGTCAACTATACGAAATGAAATATTACACATTTCAGAGCAAACCACATATTCTTACCCACCTTCAATTTTGCAATGAAAATTTTCAACCAAAATAAAAAAAATTTAGAACGAGGCAAATTTTCTTCCGAGACATCCAATGAGAACATGTGCTAAAAGATGGAGTGGGAGTCTATGATACTTTTCAAAAAAAAAAAGTCAAAAGTCAACCGACGATTTCTCAAAGTCAGTAGGTATTTGCAAAATAAAAATAAACATCTACTTTTTTTGTCACTTTTTACGTTTTTTTATTTTCTCCCTAACTTATCCTTTCACTGCTACTATTTTTTTTTTCAACAGTAGTACAATATGTTCTACATTTTGTAACTAATAGCATATTTATGTCTTATAAGCAGGGCAAGGCAAAATATGCTTTTGCATATTTTTCTAGTTGTAGGTTATCGAGCATATCGATAATTTCTTTCCGAATTGGAACATTCTGATTAAAATAAGCCCAACATGTTAGCGCATATTTTCGCATATTTTGGTGAAAATTCCGTATTTTCGCATAAAATGACTTTTTTTAGGGAATATTTGAGAATAATTTGCTACTTTTCCTTAAATTTGGCCCTTTTTCGGGAATATTTCGATTATCGATTAATTTTCAGAATTTACCAAGATCAAAAATTTTCTGTTCTAAAAAAAAATCTAAAAAAAAATTGAATACATACATTTTCTATTTTAAACTTTTGTTCTGTGGTTTACAAAGCAAATAATCTTTGTTGGTATTTTAATCTGTGCCACGAATTTGTGAAATTTATTTTCTACCTGGTTATTTAGTTGAATAGATATTTCAATTTTACAAAACTGCTTCAAAAATCCTCTATTTTTGATACCCACATTGTATGGGAATATTTTCGCATATTTACCTTTTTTAGGGAATATTTAGTGCATATTTTACCTCTTTTTAGCGCATAACATATGCGCATATTTCACTGTTTTTAGTGCATATTCTGCCTTGCCCTGCTTATAAGAGTTTGTTACGAAGTTTCGCAATACGCGACCTCTACATATAAAATTAAAAAGTAGTAATACTCTGGATTTGGCAACTCCGCTTTTATATTAGTTTTATCAGGCAACGCCGCTTTCATGTTAGTTTTAAATTGTAACGGTCGTTTTTAACGGTCTTTATTGTTAGTCTTTGTGTTTTTTTTTATCATAAGTCTTCTAAAAAATAATGTTTCTGATGTACTGATGTAAATGTAGTCAAGTTAATAGAATGATAGTTGAAACATTTTAATCGTGCTATTATTTGTGTCTTGTGCCCGAACATAAATGATGAAATAAACATTTTTGAAATTGATCGTTACTAAGGTACAAAAATGTTTTTCAACCCTTCATATCTCAGCTCCTTCAATAGTCAAGGTGGGCAAACTATCATGCGTAACCGCATATGTTGCATGAAGGAGATCATATTGAAACGAAGCACCCTGCATATTATGGTATAGCACTGCACACTACCATTACCGTAATTCAGTGCGGAAGGGAGAGGAAATTACATAATATAGGAATTTTTGTGGACAGAATCCAATGATGATGTAAATTTTGAAATTTGAACTTTCTGCAAAAATTCAGGGATTCCTAAAATTTAAATTTTGAAAATACCATGTTCAAGGCAATATACAAGGAGAGCTGAGAATCAAAACTCATTTTTGTCAAGTGAGTTGACTGCAAAATAAGTTTCAAACATGATTCTGCGCTATTCCGGACACCTTCAGGAATTTGCAATATTGGAGGAGGTTTAGAAATAACTAAAAAATTTTTTGACAAAAATGTGAGTTTCGATTCTCAGTTTTTTATGTTTAGTGTATTTTATATAAAAAATTTAAGTTTTGATTTTCAACTATTATGTAACAAATTTATAATGACGAATAGTAAGGAATAATGGTGGGTAAAGAAACATAATCTATGTTAAATTGTAAACCTTGAAATACTCGATCAAAATCCATCAAAAAACACAAATCAATCTCTGGCAAAAGTGAGTTTTGATTCTCAGCTCCTCATTATGGGTTTTCAGGAATGGGGACTTCAATGGTAACGTCACTTTTGAATTTCAAGTTTCCGTAGAGAGGTTCAGAGGTTTCGACAATTTTCATTTTAAAATCCCATGTTCACGTCGATGTAAGAGTTTTCGAGAATGGGGATTTCAATGGTGATATCAATTTTGAATTTAAAAAATTTTTCAAGGGTTGCTAAAATTTATTCTAAATAAATTTAATAAATTTTAGCTGACGACTGAGGCTTGAAAGTTGAAGAGAACTTCCAGTACCCATTACCTTGCATCATACTTGTTCTTTTTTACTCTTTTAAAATATCTAGGTTAGTTTTTTCCCGTTATTTTACTCTGTTTTCTTCATAGTGCAAAAAAAACGTAAGCAGCCATGCCACATTACTGGAGCTGAGTTTTTAATTGAGGCTTGTTCAGGTTTGTAAATAATACTGATAACCCCTTCATGGTCTGAAACGCATAGATTTGAAGACCTCAACTTCCCCGACCCCTTTCCCTAATCAGGTAGGATGTAAAGTTATCGTTTTTATTAAAAACTCAGCTAAAAAAAGGGAATGAAAATTTATTTAAAAAAAACTTAATGAACGAAGGAACAAATAAAAATTAAATAAAATATGCGATAAACAAAATTTATGAACATCAAAAAAGGGTAAATCAACGAAATTCGAAAAATTTTCCGCTATTAATTTTAAAATATGCATACTTCACGGTTACTTTTCTTTTGAAACGTTTATTAATATTTCTTTGATCTTTCACGTCCCTCATCCGAACTAAATATGAATATAAGCACTTCATGTAATATTATCAATATTATTCATTCACCATCGGGCCAAGTAAGACTCATCGATTTTCGAATTCTGCGTTCTATTTGTACGTCACTCGAGCGCAGTGAAGAAAGCACGAGGTATCAAAAACGAAACGCAGTTTTCGGCGGTATATTTGTAAATCGGAATGTAAACGTTGAATAACCCTGTATTTGGGAAACGAGGAGTTGGCGAGGCGCGTAAAAATGACGAATCAATGGAACTGAAAGTAATGTATCGAAATCTGATTGATGAGCTTATATAGATGGTGTAACCATTTGGAAAAGTTTTCTTTCATTTGCGACCGCGTAACTTTTCAAAGGAGTAATCTCAAAATGTCTTATTTATTTTACGCCGAATTGGAATTTATTAGGTATTTGAGCGAATTCGAAGAATTCCAAGCATTAGGATGTTTGGATGGCATTTCGTTACATGAAGTTTATGTAGAAATGACGATACAAAGGAATCAGGCTCGTTTGGATGAAAATCTGGGGCTTTTCGAGGCTTTTTTTAATAGGAGTTTCGAAATTTCCAGAAGAATGGTAGAAATGCGCTGGAAACCGATACAACGTAGTAATTCAGTTTAGGTAAAATTGTCGCCATTTGTCTTCCGTAAACTGATGCGTTGTTCGGCTCGGCAATTGTGTATGGTGAAAAAGGGAGTCGCGAATGAAGGCGTCGGAGACGAGCAGACAGCCTTCTTAGTTCAGTTATAACGAAAAAACATCGCGTAGAACAATTAAACGCGAACGGAAGTTTGAAAAGAGTATTACGAAAGTGAATGGGTATAAGTGCAGGAAAATGTGCGCCTATGTCTTTCCAATAAGATGAACGACTCTCCAAAGCATGAAAAGTTTCTTGCCATAATTCAGTCGACGAAGGCCAAATAAAAATCGGGACATGTTTGCACAACCAAAATGAAACTAATTTACGTGCCTGACCGTTTGATGGAAGCGCCCAGCTAAACTGAATTTAATATTATTTGCTTTTAATAGCCATAATTTATTCGGCAGGTCTGAAAGATATACAAATGGATTGAGAATTAAAGTGGAATTCGGTACGGATGAATAGTTACAGAGACTTATTGAAGTTAATTTGTTTTTAATAAAGTTCATTTTATTTTATTTTTTTCAGAAAAATACAAATAGTAGAAAAAGGCCGGGTAATTTATTACTCGCCGATGTCGTCATTTATGTGTTAGAAAAGGCAGTATATAGTAGGAATTTATTAATGGGGAAACCTGACGACAGCTTTAACAATAGAAGGTGCGAAAAAATGCAGCACAACGAAATTGGCGGTTAGATTGTTGAACAAGGACACGCCAGAAACCTTATTTCATCGCGTCTACTATTCTGGGTATTTCATCTCAATGTGAAACTCATGTACCTATGATGGTAAAGAATTCAGGCATTTTATTAATCTTGTAATAATAATATTGGTTTTAAATTTTGGAATACTGAATTTTTATTATGATGAAAAATTCCTTCAATTTTCGTGTAAAATAATGGATAAATTACAGGTTAATGCGTGATATAAGTAAGGCCTACCTCGTTCTACTTTGTAAAGATTGCGGGCAAATTACGGCTCCAAATTTAGACATTTTTAGACGTAATGATTACAATAATTTACTTTTGGCGTATAAAAGAAGAATTTTCCAATTTTTGAATACTTTTGGAAATTATCAAAGATAATGTCATAGCAGACTTTTCAAGCATATTCGGTGAAACCAAGTGATCTTTGCACTCGTCAGCGCAAAATTCTCAAAATCAGCGTTACAGAGTATAAAAGTTTTCTGAACTAGCGCCACTGATAACGACGATCCATGGCAAATGGAGAATTTGTGCATTGATAAAGCACAAGTTTGTAAATATTGATCAAAATTATGAATATTTTCTACTTTTGTTTTTTATTATCAAAATGCAATACCTACCTATAATAGAACTTATCAACTTCTTTTGTAGTTAGTATCATACAATAATACCTTAAGGAGACGGAAGTAGGTAATTTCAACTTTTTTTACTTCCACACCTATAAAAAAAGTCAATAAGATTATAAAATAATCAGGTCAACGTTAAACTGAGTTTATTATTTTCTTCATTGGTTCAAAAAACAATGAAATGACCATTTCTGTTGATTATTTGCCTTATTTTTTTTCGAACATCTATAACAAAAAATTCTTGAAAATAAATAGTAGATATAATACTTGATAGAGTTTAAATTATGAGTTTGTCAGAACCTTTTTTGATATTTTTTTGCTTTGAATCTGGTTATAACATAACCGGACGACAAAACGAATTTTTAAAATTTCTTTCTCCCTGCATATTGTTATTTGTAAGTTGCTAAGTTCCTTTCAATTTCTGAAACTTGTGTTTACTTAATCTGATGATATCACTGTGGCCAACTTACCGAAGAATAAATTACAAAATTGTATCGTTTTTAATAAAAATAATAGGTATTACAGCCTACCAGATTTGGGATAGGGTTTTCGAATCCTTGCGTTTCAGACCATCTGTTATCATCTGGTAAATGTCCAACTTTTTGGTATACATATTTTTTCTCCACGCATAACGACGGCAGGTATTGATGAAAATCGCTCAAAATTCGGTGAGATACTATTCTTGAATACACAAAAAAGATACTTTTTTGTTTTTTAGATACATCTCAAAATGGCGGATCACTCAAATTTTAAGGGGGGCTAGAGGGAGAGCAAATCACTTATGATTTTCCTTCTTGATCCCATATGAAAAAGCAAGTCACAGATACCAACATATAAAAATTTCAGTTTCTCAGGTGCATATCCAGAGGAGTAAGAGCAAAAACGTCTTTTTGAGGGAGTTTCGAGTCATGAAATTTTTTGAATCTTCCATATCTCCTCACCAAACTAGCCTACAAATGTCAAAGTTCGTGATTGTGATTACTCGGTGAATAGAATATGATCTCTTGAATTTAGGCCGAAATGTATCCAAAATGGCGGATTATCAAAATTTGAGTAGAACTTGAGGAACCTCAAATTAGTAAAATTTTAATTAATATGAACTCATAGGATTGTTGGAGTTGAAAAGTATACTATAGCCTAAATTCACTTTCAAACATGATATTGAAGGGGAATAGGAGGGGTTATCAACCTCAAAATGTGGTGATGGTGCAGAAAAGGTCAAAAAATTTGTATTATGGTATCATATGATAAAACGAGCCTAAGTGACTGAACTATACTAATTTTAGCTTCCTAAGTGAATTTGGAGGGGAGGTAAAGGATGAAACATCTTTTAGAGGGGAAACTACAACGAGAAATTTCATGAATGTAGCATATCTTCTCACCAAATCGACCTACTTTGGTCAAGCTTTGCAAAGGGGTTTAGTTGATGACCAGAATATGACTTCGTGAATTTAAGTAAAAATGGATGCAAAATGGCGGATTGAAAAAATCTGAACAGCCTCAGGGCTTATAATTTGAAAAATATGAGTTCATATCATTATTGAATGGCAATATGTACGGACTACAGTTGTTCTAAATTTAGCTTCATAAGTGGTTTTGGAAGGCATAGGGTATGGTTTTCTGACTCGATATCGGGTGTGGCCTGTAGACATGAAAGGGTTAGTAATGTTATTTCCAAACCTGAACAAGCTCTAGTCGGAAAATCAGCTCCAGTAAAGCCACCTAGCTGCTCACTTTTTTATTTATAGTAGCCTTCATGGGGCGGAAACTCTGACTAATAACACGATATTTAGTTTAGTTCGCGCCTGGTACCACTTATACAGCTGTTCTCGAATTTTATTTGATCGTTGTTGTTGTTATTGTTTGAAGTTTGAAAGCACGAGACGATATGCACTAGTATAATGGTAATCGCCAAATTTTAGTACGTTTTAGTAATTAATTCAGTTAATAGTGTTGAATGATGTGTACTATGTTATTTAAAAATGTTCAGATTATTTATTTCATTTATTATGACTAATATGTCTATGGTAGCCTTCATCTTGTTGTTCAAACTGTGCATTTATCGCTTTCCCTACTCCACAATGTGTCTTCAACACTTGATATAATATTCCTTCAACACAAGCCCTCCATTTTCAAAGTTTGTTTTTTCAAGAAAAAAAAAGCATTCGAGTATTTTTTAGCCACCGTTATTGTTCCATGGAACGACGTAGTTTGAATGACAAAAATCAACACTCAACGAGATCCGCGTTTACCCCGACAAACGTAATTAAAATGGACGACAAACACGACCGTTGAAAATTGAATACATTTAAAGTCTTTCGGTTACCGAACTTCTTCAAAGACCGTCGATTATCGAGTAAATTTATAATTCGAAATAAGTTATTCGGAAAACTGGCTTTTCATCTAATACAATGCTAAAAACGAGCACGAGCGCGTTCCAACGACCATTAATCAAACCTATTTATCATATTCCTCCGAACGCCGAATCAATCACGTTTGTTATTCGTTTCAAATGTTTGTTTAACATTCCAAAGTCGAAATTTTTCGCAACTTGACATAATTCTCTCCTTCGACTTGGGATTTCTCAATTCGCCATGTCAACACATTTAGCTTAGCGAAACGCATATTCTCATTTCGTTCGCATAAATACTTATAAAATCGCGTATATCAAAGCGAACCATCACGCTGTCGAGCTGACATCGGTGATGCCGATTGTAATGGGAAAATTCGTCGTATCCATCCTTCTGAAAGACGTCATAACATATACGCATAATGAATAAAGAGAATTTCCCAATGTTTTCTAATAAATTTAAATTTTATTCCGCGCCTGTACCGAATTATATTCATCTAAAAGCGCGAATTTATTACACCCACACAACCAAACACGCACAGTAACGAGCGGATTGCCAGCCTAAGCGAAATTTATACACCTAACGTCGCCTATGTACGTGAAGCTTAAATAATTTCTTAGCTGGTAATACATTAAACGGATATATGAGCTTTTATTTACATATCTATTTTCAACGAATAAGTATAAGTAAGAAATACGACTTCCTTCTAAAACGCCAACCGTTTCCACATTCACAAGGAAATGGGAAACCGTCACGAATATTACAAAAGCATTGTAAAGTGACTGAAAAGCACGACAAAAACAACGGCCACCGTCATAGTGAAATATAGTTCTTCTTGTTAAGCCCCACGCCGTCTCGTATACGATCGTCCAAATTTACGTTCTTATCGATGTTAGAATGGCGAAATTTCCAATTTACTTATTCTCATGCATTCGTCTTATTCGTAACTCAGTTTTTGCGATCGTGTGATAATTCATTCTTGCTAAATACAACGCAACGGTGTCGCAGACGATTAGAATTGAAACGCACATTTCACGGTCAATCACGATGAAAAAAACTCTTCTCCAATGTTTATACGAACGACTAAAATTCAATCTCAAAATACACCTGCAAGCCAAACTAACCGACACGTGCAAAAATAATCAACAATAGCGAAAAATTCCATTTATCTCTTTTACCTTTGCATTTCGGACTAAATTACTTTTACGTCGAGACGAAAAGTCATTTTTGAAGAAAAAACCAACTCGGCTTCCATTTTCACTGCACGTACCAAGGTGCCCCCGCACAGTCTCTTCCAAAGTAATAATACACCCGTTAAAATATCATCCGTAATAAAAATTTCAATCCTTCACGTCGACATTACCACGAGACAACTGTTCCCATTCGACGTGCAACATTTTTATTCCTTTTTCTCGATTATTCGGACAAATTTTAAACTTTTTTAAGTATTTTTCACGCTTCTTAAGCACCGTCGAGTTATTTGTAGACGGACAAAAACAATATACCTACGTTTACTCGTCGTTTATGGAGGATTTCCGCTTTAAAAGTCAAATCTCGAGCAAAGTATTTGTGAAATCAAGTATTCAAAAAATCACTTACCTGGGATGTCTTTAATCACTTCGGCGTTTTCGCAATCACAAGGTATTTTCTTTGTTTTGTTTGCTTGGTAAGGACACTGAATAGTTTTGTTTATCATACTAGCAAAACCTGAAAAAAATAAAATAAAATGCCAACATTTTTTTTTATACTCAATATAATATTTTTTTTATCACAAGGAATACATACATATTGGTACATTAAAATGAACTGATATTCAAATGAAACTAGTAAACGTGTAAACTTTTTGGTATAACTATCTCGATTTTTTTTTCGTATTTGATCATGAATCTTTTATTATTCGTTTTTTTTTTTTTCAAAATTTGACGAACCCATTTTTTTATTCAGCGATAAAGTTTTTCAGATCCACATCGTTTTCCATTTAGAATGAAAAAATCAATTTTACACGTTATACATTAAAATGAACTGATATTGAAATGAAACAAGTAAACGTGTAAACTTTTTGGTATAGCTATTATCCCACTTTCTGTTGATCAACTTCCCCCTCCTCACTTGAAAAAAATTTGGAATAGTGATTTTGTTAATGAGATGTACTTAAAATTTAGCTACATTTGTGAAAAAAAATCGAGATAATGAATAATAAGATTTATATTTATTTTAAAATTTTTTAGAAAAATGAGTTATTGAAGGTATGAAATTATGACTCTCAAAAACTAAAAAAAAAAATAAGATTGTCAGTTTTATTAAAATCCATAATATTTTTCATCCATTTACATGAAAATTATCCAGCTTTCAGACACTTCAGAAAACGTTTGAATTTTGATTTTATAATTTATTGTTGCAGGAAAACATGAATAATTAATTTAAATCATAGATTATATGAAATAAAATCAAATTAGAAAGATGTTTTTCACGTTGAAAGCATTTTTGAAAAAATAACAGTTTGATTTTGCATTATATTTCAGGATATAAATACGACCTAAAGCATAAACAAATTTCAATTCATATAAAAGTTGTAACTCGATATTTTGAGAATTGAAAAAAAAAACTTAACAATTTTTCAGACTTGCAATCAGCGTTAAATTTTCTGGGAGTTTATTTGTAGATCAGAAGAACTATGTTTTATTTCGCACCGTCAAAGAAAAGTCAAACATCATTTCGCAAGTTTCATTCTAGGCTTTTTTATTTATTATGAATTCACCTATAATGGACGAAATAAAATTTTGCAATTCTTTCAAAATCAGAATTTAAATTGGAAAATTATCGAGCTAATATTAGTTTAGGTGTATTAAATAAGTATTTAGAAAAAATTCGTGCATGGTTTTTGTTTTTGCTAAAATAAAGCGTTAATGAAAAAAATTTTAATGTATTAGATTTCGAATTACAATTTTGTTTCTCAATGAAAAAAGTATCATCAAAGTCCAATTAGAACGAATAGATTTTGATACGAACTTCCGAATCTGAAAAGAAACTAATGATATTAAATGTTGAATAGTCAGTAACTAAATTTTGAAAAATTTGATCATCATTTTAGCAAGAAGTTGATCATTGAATTTAACAAAAATTGATTGTTAAATTATACAAAATCGATTTTCCAAATTTTGAAAAAAAAAAAAGTTTTGGAAAAGTCGATAACCTGTAAAATTGATTTTTTCATTATAAAATAAAAAGATGTGGATCTGAAAAACTTTATCGCAGAATAAAAAAATTGGTTCGTCGAATGTTGAAAAAAAAAAGGAATAATAAAAGATTCATTACCAAATACGAAAAAAAAATCGATTATGAAATTTTAGAAAATCGATTTACCATATTTGGAAGAAATGGCTATCAAACTTTGTACAACTGATCAAGATTTGAGAAAAATTCATTGTTAAATTTTAAAAAATTGATCATCTAAATGGAAGAAATTACAAAGCCAAGAAAAAATTATAGAACATAGAAAAAACAAGGAAAGATACTTTGAAAACTCGATAAGTAAACCACAGAAAAATTGATTAAATTTTGAAAAAATCTAAGATTACATTTAAAAAAACTGTTTCGACTTGAAAAAATCGATCAGCGAAAATTTTGTAAGAATTTATTTGTTAAAAAAATCACGATAAGGTTAAAATTGATTACTAACTTCAGGAAAATGCATTGACAAACACATTAAAAAGAAATCGTTCATCGAATTTCAGAGGAATCCATTACTGGAATATCAGTAATCGAATATGGAAAAATCGATCATCCAATTCAATAAAAAAAAAAAAGCCCGAGAAAATTCGCTTTGAAAATTTTTTTTAAATCGAGTTGTAAATTTTGAGAAAATTTTTTGATGAACTCCTCTTTCCAGGGATGTAAACATGTCAACTTACACATCTATTCATATATTATTGTTTGCTTCGAGAGGAAGAGAAGTTCCTAAATATTAATTCAGTGCTAGAAATATCGTCTCGAAAGCCTCCGTCCGCTCAAACCTAATACGAAACGATTAAAGAAAGTTCGAATTTCACCGAAAACGTTCAAAGATACGCCACCAAAGTTCTCGAACAAATCAAAAACGTTTCCATCATCTCGCTTAATCCTTTCACAGAGGATTAAATCAATTAAGCGAATAATGAATGCTTAATAGTTTAAAACACTCAATTATAAACGTCTCATCGGTTAAGTTGTATAATCGGTATAATGACCAAATAAATCAAAATTGAAGTTATCATAGGCCACATCCGATTACACGATGGATTTCAAAACTTCAAAATCTTAAACATGTTTGAGAACTAATATGTTCAGTTTCTAGGAAAACCTAGACAACTCCAACAACAAACTGCAAAGCAGCAAAATAACGCTTCAAAAATTATTCCATCCATTTTGTATATTTCGGAATCACAAGAAAATATTTCATTTCATCAAAATATTTAAAACGATTAAAAACAAAATGAAAATTTCTCAAACATTCCATAATTTTGTAATTCCTATCCGAATTATTCTCCACTAAGGAAACAAATTAGAACGTTACATTGTATCAACATTTCCGAAAAAGCACGACGCAACATACGAATAAAATTCAATTTCATCATCTCGACAAATTTACCGGAGAAAAATTCATCAAAAAAGTCGAAAAAACAGCTCCTTCGTAATTTTACAAGCGAACCCCCACCACAACCGTACAAAATATACGTTGTAACTTGTAAACAAAATTATCTTAAGCCCATCAGGTACGCCAAGTGAGTTAAGTGTTTTCTATTCGATACATATTTTGCATATTTAATGAATTCGTTTGGGGAAAGCTTGAAAAAAGGAAACTTTATCACAAAAACTGCCAAACGATAAGACAAAGGCGGGTAAAAAGTATACGTATCGTGTTTTCATAACGCTATACGAGCGAATAAACCAATTTGCCAGATGCTATGTATGAAAACGCAGCTGTGTTGTAAAATTTTCAAAACTTCTCGAGTGATTGGTATAGATACGCTTCGGCTCATTGAATATTATTTTCAGGGTCAATCTAATATACGTACGTTCGACGTGTTCGTTGAAAAATCGACCGCGCATAAAAACTTACCGATTACCCAAGTTTTTTCGCGTCGAGTGTACGCGTGAATTTTAAAGATACTTAAAAACTGATAAAAGAACTTGATATATCTGCCATCCTTACCACCTATGCGTGGTGTAGGCGAGATTATACCACAGTGTTGCATAATGCATGTGTAATAACGTCATAACTATGTAATACGAAATAAGGGTGTAGATACAGGATACAACGTCGATTCGAGCCCACCTGCAGAAAGGAAAAAATAGGTTTTCCATCGAGCCGGAAAAATTTCGACGATGAGTTGAGAACTCGGGGAAAAATATAAATATGCTTAATATTAGGTCATCGTTGAATGAGATTTTATAATCTGAGTAAATGTTCATATTCACAATCTCTTTTATCTTAAACAATGATATTCCTCACGCGACTTCTTCAAAAGTAATGATAATTTTCTTCCTAAATTACATACATTACCGATTTAACAAAATATTCGTTTTTTTTTATTATTATTATTATTTTTTTTTTTCAAAATTCAGAAGTCAATATTTTCTGTAATGTGAAAATTTATTCTAAAAATTCAATTCTCAAAACCTGATGGAGTACGCCTATTTTCAGTTTCATCATCACTTCTAAACATAATAATGATCAACTTTTTTCAATTCGTAGTTTCCTAGCTGAGTTTTCAACTTAAAAACGATAGCCATTACAATCTACCTGATTTGGGAAGTGGGGGGAGGGGGGAATCTTCAAATCTTTGCTTCTCGGACCATTTGTAATCATCTAGCAAATGCCTAACTTTTTGATATTTTCTTCCTAACGCGCAGCGCCGGCGGATATTTATGAAATTCGCACAAAACTTGATAAGAGACTCATCTTAGAAATGCGACAAAACTACTTCCTTGTTTTTTCAATTCACCTCAAAATGGCGGCTCGCTCAAATTTTGAGGGGGGCTGGAGAAAGGGGAAATGGCTCGAATTGTTTGTTTTTAATCTCATATGAAGAATGATTTGTGGACACAAACATATCCAAATACATTTTGAGAAGAGCTAGAGTAAAAAACTGATTTTTGAGGAATTTTTGAGTCATAAAATTTCTTGAATCTTCCATATCTCCTCTTCAAATTAACTTAGAAAGACCAAACTTTGTGTGTGGGGTTAACTGGTGATCAGAATATGAACTCACGAATTTGGATCAAAATGGATCCAAAATGGCGGATCATCAAAATTTGAGTAGAGCTTGAGGAGCCTCAAATTAGTAAAAGTGTAATAAATATGAACTCATACGATTATTGGGAATAAGAAGTAAAGTACATCCCAAATTTATCTCCATACATGATGTTGGAAGGGGGAAGGAGGTGTTATCGAGCTCAAAATGTGGTGACGAAAAAAGGAGGAATTGCAAAAGCGCGCAAATTTATTTCGTCTTTTACACTAGGAATATTGCTGGGCCCATTTTTTTTTTTTTTTTCAAGAAGGAATCAAATCTAGGTTACTTGCTTCTCGTCGAAAATTTTTATTGTTAATATGTGTAATAAATTACCAAAATAATACAGTGATAAGAGGGTAAAGTTAAGGTAATTTAACATGCGTTTATACAGTAACCAGCTGTTTTTAAGGAACGCTATGTTAGGAATATGCCGTAAACAAATCAAGAGTATCAATCCTATGATAGGATGAATTGTTCAGTCTTATTTTTCAAAGAATTAATTCTGATTGCCAGAATTAAGGTCGGAAACGCTAAATTTCGAACAGGGGGTACATGAAATGTGAAGGCGAATCATTTTTCACATAACTATATTTTTCGTAAATATCATATTTACCGAGATGAATGCGAAAATATTTTTAAATGACCACTTCGAATCGCCAAGTTCGAGAAATACATACATAGGCGGATAAGGAGCTTATTTTGCTTTGAGAAGCTTTTTTCCAAAAAAACTGTCAAAACTTTTTTGTTCAAAATCAAGAAATAGATTTTGTTCATAATGTTTTTTTGTAAGGTGTCATATCTAATGATGTACGTACATGCCAAAAACTCATTATGGAATGGTTTTTAGACTCCATGGAGATCACACTAGAGACTATACTAAAAAAATTTCAGTATGTTATTTAGGGTCATAGTCTTGCCCCCTAGCATCTAAGAATTTAATTTCTCTTGTCATTTTTAGTGAAAAATTACGTTTACTTCAAATCTTCGAAGGGAACTGGTACCTCATGAATCAATAGTGAATTTTGAAATATTGCAAAATCATCATCTCTGGGATACCCTTTGTTAAAAATTCGATGTCTCCACGGTCACCACGAAGTACTTCCGTAACAAATTTTGATCCTTTGAGAGCCTCTCACACCTCATCGATCACACTTCAGTATTTCTTTTTTACCCTCCTCTGCAATCTGAAAACTTCATTTTCTATAACACTTTTTGGCACAAAGAAACAAGACTAAATGATTCTTTTAGGAATACGATGTTTTCTTATGCAGTTGAACTACTGTTGTAGTGCCTTAGTTTGCTAATCTCTTCCTTCAAATTCGATGATAAAGTTTTTGCAAAACTCTTAAAGAGAGAAAAAACTTATCTAGACGCGAATAATAATTTTCAAAATTAAAATCCTTTTTCCACCATCATCAATTTTGAGTAATTAATTATGTAATGCTTCTATGAACAACGTCGATAGAATCAGAATACTATTTCATTTCTTCACATACACATACAACGAAATGGGAAACGATCTCAAATTACTACCTATCATAAACACTTAAACTTATCATTCTTAACACGTGTACAGTGCATTATAACTACCAAGATTTTTTCCCGCTTGTATATATCGTATAATAAAAATGAAAAAATATCGATAACTCGACAATACGAAGAAAAATTCGCATAAATAATTCGCTTCGTCTGTTATTCATTGTAAACGTTTCGGGAAAATGTTCCTCCCAAGACGCAATACCAACAATAGCTAAAATAACTACATCATATTGGGATTGGGTCACGCATTTCAAAATACTACCACACAACGAACAAATTACGTGACGATGGTCTACTTACCGAGGCTCTGGTTCGCCTTGAGAATTTCACATTTCACCCCAGTATATCTCTCCGGGCAAACGCATAATGCTGCTGTTTCTCCAGCGTGTCTAAAAAAATAAGCACGAATGAAAGTTATAAATAGAGCGAATTAATTACAGCAAAGCATGATGCGTGATAAAGGATTGTAAACAAAAAGCGCTATTTTTATCAATTTTCATTTAACGATTTGAATTTAGCTATTAAGTTGAAAAAAAAATTACTTTGATGCAAAATTCACCGAATGGAAAAATACCGAAATTCGCGAGAAAGAAATCACAGTTGAAAAAAAATCTATTAAAAATTTCCAACATTCGAAGAAATTTCACACTGCGAATAGAATCAAACAAAAATAAAAAAATTGCACGAACAACTTTAATTCGAAAAACGAAATAAAAAACCGAACAAGCCGTCTCGAATTCGTTTACTCGGGAACCTACTGTAAATCAGATGGATTTCATTGTAGCGCCGCACTAATCCGAGAAATTCCATTACTCAACTCAGAGGATTTTCTAGCCTTTGAAATTTTTTCTCCAACTCTCGGCCAAATGAAAGAGGCAGCATAAATCATCGGAAATTAGACGAGATGAGTGAAAGTTTAAAAATTGCCCGAACATACGACTCACTTTTCTTATACTTTAATTTACCTTGGGATATTTTCAAACAGGCCTTCGCCGAGCGAAGAACGACGTTACGAAAACTTCGGAGACATTACCGCGCGTTCGGTGGAAATGGTGGTCTTAATTAAGACGCTGTATGAAAGATGTTGCGAACTAGAGTTATACCTAACGGGATCGTCACGAATACTTTTTCCTTTTTTCCGCACAAAACTTTTACCAAAAAGATAGAGCGTTTCGGTGGATAACTTTCACCGAAAATTGTTAAACGAAGACCGCAATGTCGCGTTTTTGAACTGGTATAGAGTTTTTATTTATTACATTTTGTTCGCCCTATCGTCAAGTTCAAAATGCTTTATATAATATCGTTTCTGTGTTGTAAATGCGTTTTAGATTCATTGCCTTATTTCTAAACATCTCTTCGGATTAAATGTAAAATTTAATATTATCTCATCCATTAAACTTACTCGAATACTTCACAATATTACAGGCATTGTAGACATATTTTGAAACGTTTAGGAAAATAACTGTTATCACAATGATGTTTAGCATAGATGGTGGGAGTCGAACGGAAGTAATCTCGCAAACAATATGTTAAAGGTACTGGCATAAAGCTAAAACATGTAACCTACTAGAGGGGATTTAAACTCCTCAAGAGCCATATTGACTTTCTTTCGTTTACAATAGCAGTTATCAAAGAAAATTAGTTTTATAATAAAATATTCTAGGCCTCATTGCCTACAAATTCAGTTCGTTGCTTTTATTCCTATCGCGCACTCTTCATCTGTAAAATGACTTTGAAAATTCTTCGAGTAAAATGATCGGGTAGCTAAAATCTATCTTAAACAAAATTAATCTACATCTGATTTCTTACAAACATGTTGCATTAGCATCTTTCATTGCTCAGCAATAATACATGCTCCTACTTTTGCAAGTTCCTTCATAGCATATATCTTTTTTTTGCGGAATTTCTTCTATCGCACACGACACTAGTTGGTTGGGAACCGCTTGTGGCATTACTTCCTCCCAAGTAGGGGCACCTTGGCATTGCCTCTTCGCAACTCGAATTTCCCTCCTCGAGGGCGACGGCGCTGCGTCGTCTCCTCGACCCCCTGGAGGGCTCTTCTCTATCTGGCAACTAGATCAAGAGGTGGTGCGGCTGTCAGTACTGATGCAATTTCCAACAAAATGTTGTAGTACCCTAATATTGTGCGCAAGGTAGCGCATCTCTAGACTCTGAGCAGAGTACGCTGGCAGCTTCGGGTCTCCACTGCATTTCGGTATACTGGTGCAACATACATATGGACCGAATTCACCACGTTGGTTAGTAGCTTCCTGCGTGCCTCCTTCGGTCACCGCGCGACTCGCTCGGCTTTCTCAACCGCCTAGCTCAGGTGGTAGGCGAACCACACCAACCTGTCCACGTGTACCCTCAGATACTTGATCACTTTCACCATCAACGAAATTTTAGAGATCTTCATAATCTAATGTAGTATTTTTATTGGCAACTGACATCAAAGAAGCCGCCATCTGGTGGCTACTGTACGAATTAACGAAAAGGTGATGGGTAATTCAAAATGTATGTACTCTTATGGAGAATTCATGAATTTCAAAAATTCATTAAAAATCGTACAATTAACGTAAACGGCTATTTTTCTTCCAATAATTTCAACATTCTATTTTATGAAAAAAAAAAAAATTTCCAGCATGGAGTAGTTTCAACTTTTAATGAAAATGTAAATATAATTTTACTCTCTTCAGCAGTCAAGTTATAACTGATAACAAATGGCATCTTCTCTTTTCAATGATAAAACTTAAGAAATGATGTTTGAACAATCAAACTTTGAACTTTTGAAGATTACATTAAAAGGAAAGATACGATTATTGAAAATCACATAATATTATCAATGTTTATTTCAAAACCATCACCTTTTCGTTATCATTAACAACGCCCTCTACTGGGACTGTCGGTTGCTAATAGTTTCTCTCAGAGTAGACTGATCTGCCTTCTTCAAGATCGTAGCCATTCATAATTAGTTGGAACACGTCACAGTTTAAGCTGAAATTTTTTGTGATGGTCATTTTCTAAGCAACACCAACTATGATTAAATATAAAAACGTGATAAAACTTTTTTTATATAAGTACCGTGTGCAGCCACTGAGGCTAGAGGCGTGTGCTTATGAATTTAGATATATTTAAGGAGCCTAGTTAACATGAGAAACCTGAAAAGTGATCGAGTGGCCGACTCTGAGTCTCTAAGGAGATCAGAAAGGGATTCGGGTGGAAAGAATCTATGGGAACTATATTTTGAATACTCTAGGACATGCCTTGTTGTCAGCTGGATAGAGCACACAGGACACAGAGGTGGTGCAGTTTGAGAAAGAAGATGAGAACGAGTCAGGCCACAATGACCTATATGAAGTCTGCAAAGAGAGACCTCTTCTCTACCATTATTTCTAAAGGATGTTTTATGCCAAGGCTCAATGTTATCTTTGATAAATCGAAGTATTTGTAGATGGGGTATGTTGCCATACCAAGGACTACTTGTCCTGTATGTGAGATTTAACATAATAACGGAAATCTGAGGGTGAAATGGGAATGATGGGATACAGGAAACACTCAGCTGCGCTTTAAGCTGCAAGATCAGGTGATTCGTTACCAGTAATGCCCCTATGTACCGCAATTTAAGCTAATACTGTTTCATCACAGCCTCGAGAGAGTAAAGATATTATTTGCATTGCGTATGGATGTTGCTCTTTTGTATGACAGTTTTGTTAAGGAATCATTCACGATAGGAGGTAAAGAATAGATCCTCTCAAGAGCAATTTTTCCAAATGTGGCATTTCAACTGAAAAACATTAACGTAGATTATTATTACAAACTAATTTTCTTGTAATGGTAATTGCAAGTAAAACAAATTCAAAAACTGGTTCCGGAGTTCAGAACCTCTCCCTTTATACCAGGACCTTTAATATTATGTTATTTGTGGAATTACTCCTGACAACTGAACTAAAAATAAATGACATTACAATTATTTCCATAAAATGCTTGAAACCATTCAAGTATAGCGACCAACATAAACCGCAAAATATCGCGAATTCCTCGTTCTACTGTCGACCAAAAAAATACGTATACCTACTCCTTTCGCAACTCCCTGTATGGTCAATTTCGCATCCTAATGGATCTCATAGAATTTAATATGAATTGTGAGGTACGGTAAATAGAGATTATTTCTTCTGGGAGGATTTTTTTATTACGCTTCAGGCATTCCCGAGTGAGACGTTCAATTGTGTTTTCAACGTTCGAAACCAGAACAAACATTTTGTTTTATTTTTTTCGCAGACGACGCTTATTGCGACCGAAGTCTACGAGAAGGAAAAAACCACCAAGAAAGGATAAACAAACATGTCGTGTCGAAATACACGTCTTATACGTACCTCACCTTATCCGCCTTTCGAATCTACCTAGTTGTCGAAGATACCATAATTTAACGATTTAAACTAAATTGAAAAGCCTAAGTATATACTATGCATAGCTACGGAAACGTTTTCGCTATATCTCGAGGGTTATTTCAGACAACAATTGGAGTTTAAAGGAAAATTACTCGTTTTAATTTTTAACTTGGAGCTCGAGAGGTGGAAAAATGTACCTCGTTGGAATTCAATTTCAAGCGGAGCGACAGGATTGAATTAAAATTCCACAGATTTATAGGTAACTAAAAGAGGTAGATCTGCGACAAAATTAGCCTAATGAAGAAACGACAGCAATTCGCTTTCTCATTCATTTATGATTTAAATCATTTAATTGTTCACCTCGCGACGACGATACCATTCTTTCCATCACAGTAAACTTTTTCGCGCAAATAACACACTTAAATGTTGTAATTTTCCTCTCTCCAACATCGCATCCTCGTCGTGACTTTTAATTACTCTTTATCTGCGACGCGGTTTTTAATAATTTACAAAGTACCCCATTGAAAAAAGCAACTCGTAGGGAGTACAGACAAATGGAACCGCGACGCTTACTTATTATAGCCATCCGCGATTGTTTATTCCGCAGACATAACGACTGCATATCGAAGGGTATATCGTTTTGTCGATACTTATTTTCGCATTAAAAAAGAAAACCAAACCGTTCGTTTCGAATTATAGAGTGGAAAATTTTTTCCGCTTTTGCTGTAATATTTATCAAGACAATACAAGCATGCAATTCATAAACGAACCATATTACGTAGAAAGACTGACTTAAGCAGCATTCTCTTGCTGAATATTACTCTGTATGAATAACATGTTTCATTAACTTTCCCTTACAAGTATATTGAACAATGTGAATGTTTTCTTTCTAAGGGAACTTTAACTAAGCAAATAGTTAAGTACATAATAATTATATCCTTAAATATTGTCGATTCGAACTTTCTCGAAAAATTTTTAATCACTTTCTCCTTCTAATAGACTTGAGGCGTTCAATATGTTGCTCTACTTCACGATTATTACATCCATGTGAGGTAAATCTCGAAGAAACGATGTTCGGTTCAAGGGTCTTATGCATATCCATATTGCGTAATACCCACTGAGTATCGATACTAAATCCTAGTATCGGTTCAGTATCGATATTTTTGGAATTTCTTTGTTATCGCTGTAAGTGGAAAATGTTGTTCATCTATACATTAGTTCAATCCCAAAAAAATTAATTATTACTAAAACTGACGAAATTGGCTTCAAGGCGGAATAAAAATAATTAATGTGCCATGTGTTAGCTATGAAGTGTGAAGTGTGGATCTCGCGTTCAAGATCAAATAAGCCAATAATACACTCAAGATGTCTCGTTTTGGAGGGGTATCGATATACATCAATATTATCGATACTGTCTCCAAAGATATCGATATAAATATCAATTCCGAAAATTCCTTCAAAATAAGACCCTTGGTTCAGTTTCAAAGAACGAAGAACCTGAAGAGCCTACTGGGTCATGGTACATCAAGGGGGGGGGGGGGAAGAGAAAAAGCGACACCTAAAGAAAATTCGTGGAAGCGTGAAATACCTATTTATTGATTCACCATAAGAAACAGATATATATGACATGAATCTGTCAAAATATAACTTCGAATATTTCAGATAAATGAAAAATAATTATCCTGAAAAACTCGAGCCCTTATTCCACTTGGGTTTTTTCGTTGTTCGACTTTGAACTTGAATCCTTCTCTAAAAAATTAAAGTGAGTTAGTTTGTCCATTGATGAACTAGTGAACAGATCGTGGTAGAGCAGGTTTTTAATTTGAGCTTCTTCAAATTTCAAGATAATATATTCATTATCCAGTGTAGAGTTTAACCGCTCCCTCATACCTTTTTCAAAACCATCGAAGAAGATGAATTTAAAATACGTAAATGAAGTACCTCTTGTCAAAGGGAATCACAATCCATATTCATCAAATTTCAGTCATTTAAGACTCATCAAGCCTTCCTCAAATTTTGATGATCAGCAATTTTGGATCCATTTTGACCCAAATGCAAGAGTTGTTGTCTTAATACCATACAAGCTACATACATGAAACTCAAGATTTCAAGTTCGGTTTAGCATGAAAAATACGTGGAAGGTACATGAAGGGGTATGGTGGAATAAGAAGATCGAAAATGCTCCTGAAAGCTTTTAGAACGATTCCAAAGGCAAAAGGCAGACCTCATAAAGAAAAAATTCTGATCAACATTTTAAGTTCTCACTCAACCTGTTTTCCAAAATGTAGTCAAAAACTCGTTTTTTAGTTAAATTTTATTCTTCTTATCTCGTGATTGATACAAAAAGTTGAAATTTTGTTTGTGTCCTCTAATGAATGAAAGGCACAAACAGGAATTTTTTCAATTTTTCCAATTATTACTTATAAAGTAATGCGGTTTTGAAATTTCCAATATGGATTACTCAAAAACTAGACAAAAGTTCCACGAAATTTTTTTCAGAAAATGTATGTTTTATATGGGAATACCATACCTATGTAGTTCCAGGCTTGGCGGAACCCACCGGGGAACCGAGGAAACCTGGGTGGGCCGCCCACTGGTATTCGTTTTAGGGGCCTTGACGCCAAAGATATAACAAGTGTAATTCTATAAATATTGAAAAATCCCACAAAATACACCTGAAATTTTTACACAAAAAGAAATATCTATATATTCTAATTTTACTAATCAGCATTGTTTTTCATTACGTAGACTACCAAATTATTTTTAATTTACAAAATCAATTTTTTATTTAGGTTTGTTTGCATTTTGGATTAAAAAAATAATATTCTCGAAGTCAAAATATCAACTACAGAATCGCAAATTTGACAATTTTTAATTTTTTCTGGGGGGGGGGGGGTACAATTACTTCATGGGGCCGTTACACATGTTTTTCCCCGGGCCGGTCCAGAAAGTTCGGCCAACCCTGTAGTAGTCCTTTATGCTTATAATAATGAAGATGAACACTAAAATAAAATGAGAAATTTAATGAAATTCAAAATATTTCACATTTTATAAAAACAATGAAAGAATATATCTTCATAGTTCATAATTTTCCTCCACATCTTGCGAATAAATTTTTCCAAGCAGTTTTCACGTAGGAAAATATCTTTGGTTTATTATCAATTTAAAAACCGAGAATCGGAATCCCTTAAGCACGATTTGCCTGAAAAAAAGAATCCGATTCGTACGATTCCTTCGATTCGAATCGCTCCATCTCTGGAATATACCATAAAAATTTCAGAATCCTAAGAGTGATTGGACATAGTTAAAAAATTAAAAACTGCAACGGGGCATAGTATGATGCGTGGAACAATACTCCACGGTGGTGCGTGTAAAATACAATGCATGAGTAATTCGCGCTCAAAATCACACATGATACGTTGATATTCTTATTCTCTGCTATCTCAATCAGGAATGGGACGAATCACTTTTTTTTTTTTAATTCGAATCACGAATCATTTAGACTTTTGGATTCGAATCACGAATCAAATTATTATTTTTATTCGTTATTCGCGAATCATTAACTTCGAATCACGAATCAGAATCAAAAATTGAAAAAACGGAACTAATAGTGTGATTGTTGTGCTAAGTCGCTAAGTACACTAAAAATCATATTTCTACTCGTAAAATTAAATTAAATCATTGCATTTTAAAAGTTAAACATTTATTTTTCAAAATATTTTTGTCTGTAATATAAATAACACCCCTTTTTTATTAATATTTTCTTACTTGTAAAATTAAATTGAATCATTACATTATAAAGTTAAATTCACTATTCAGTTTATTAGTTTATCAGTTTGTTTTTTTTAAACCGCGTTTTACTTTTTTTATATCAATTTTTTTTTAAATTTTTTACCTATAAAATTAATTTTTGAGGTTGTCCTAGTGCAGTTTAATGCAGTGTTTAAAAAATTTGAAGAAAAAAAATGATTCTGATTCGCGAATTGATGCGCCTAAAGAGGAACAACGTTCATGATGATGAACTGAAAGTGGGAACCTTTCTTCTAAAATTCGGAGTAGATAAAAAAATAAGAAAATTCCTCCATCTTCTTACAGCTTACCGAACATGAACAAACCAAGTCTTTCGGTTTGACACTTACATAAAGTCATTATACAACGAATAAACTTCCGACCATTTGAATTATTACCGCGACTTTGGCTCCGAATTCACGAAAGGAATAATGTTGAATTTCGAATCTAACCGATTGCGGTTAAAAGTCAGTTTTCATTTCAGTAACGTTCGACTCGCTAAGGAGTCTACAGTCTCGTAACTTAGTAAAATTAGAATAACCGATGCTAACGCTTAATTCGGTCGTTATAAAACTCAAGCCAAAATTCTGCGGCGAGATGTATTTCCTCTCGAGTAACACAAGATCAAACCAACAACTGTAATACATTATCGCCTTCCAAACCTATCTTTTTCATCCGAACAATGAACGTCTGATTGCAATTTCAATGCAGATATTTTTTTTCTTGAAAACAATCCCTCTTTGTACACGGCGAATATCCTGATAAACCAACTAAATGTTCACTTTCGTAGAACTGATTATCAAACAAAATGAAAATAATTAAATAAGCCTGAAGGGTTAAGTGCGAATACAAACAAACGTTAAATCTCATTTAAATAAACCGAGCCCATTCGCCGACGCGTAATCTCATTATAATCGCGTTACCATTTTATCCGACTAAGTACTTAAAAATCATTCACAACCGAGCTCATAAAAAACGCGTTAAATTAGTGAAAAATTGTAACACAAAATATCAACACAGCGAAATAAGCGACGCGAAAATTTATGGCAAACATGTAAAAGGTAGAATCCCCAGTTCCAAAAGGAAATGGAATTTTAAATCAATTAGGCCAGATTTTTTTTTTTTACAAATTAGATTGAAAAAAAAATGCACGGCACTTACGTTTAAAGCAAATGGGTCAAGCGGGATTTTTAACGATAAAAGGGACAGCTGCGATGTACCATCGAGTAACTTAAATATTTATCGGGTTACGAGGCCGTATCAAAGACACAATGTGAGTTACTTAACCTATCTAATAAATCTTTACACGTAGACAGGGGTTTTCTTTTTTTTTTCCGGCTGTTCAGATTATACCAGCTCGTCCAACCAACATACGAAACAACGTTTCCCAAAAACTCGTTTAATTTCGAAGTTGAAACGACCGCGTGTACATGGCGAATAAACTGGCAGAATTTTACGCAAAAACCTGACACCTCTTCGCGACTTTTCTCTCCAAATGCTCGACACAGTAATCTCAATTCTTGCACTTGCCTGAACGACATGCGAGTAATATTAAACACGAAAATGTATGCTACCGTTTGCCACCCCCTCATCCAAGCGTAAAAAATTTCCAATTTTACACGCGGTTAATTTACCAACAAATACGTAATTCATATCGAACGTTCGAACTAAGCGTATCCGAGATTTCGACGACACCCGCAATTTCGGGCAACCGGGTATAGATTAGCGGCGAAAATGAGCGCAAAAAGATGCTAGAAATTATACGTTATAGAGCTCGGCTCATTCGCACAACACGTAATTTAAATAAATCATGCGCCTCATTAGCTTTTTATCGCTCCTTTCTCGTCTCACACCTCAGATACGCGGAAAGCGTATTCATAAAACGTGAGTTAGAAGCATCTGCAATCTCGCTAGCGTTTTTTCGGCTTCATCTTCTTTAGCTCTTTCCCTTTTTCGGTGTACGCGCGTTTTTCTTAGTTTCCCTATACGAAGAATAAGGCCCTTCTTATTTTATATTTATTTTTTACAATCTTATAACGAGTACATATTTCATTTCTTTCGTCTCACTCTATCGTGTTGGCTTTTTGAGTTGAAATGAAACCGACTGTTTTTCTTTTTTATAAATACACTATATCAACTTGTTTAACGTTTTCGTCTCGTTAATTTTCATCTTGAACGGTATTTTCATAGAGCCACGTGCGCTAAACATGCGTTGTAAAATAACCCGTCATGATAGCATGTACGATAGATACATCCACCAATTCAACGAATTTATATTTTCCTTTTTTTTTTCCCCTCAACCATTAGAAATAAATTTTGAAAATTCAACTTTTTTTGTATAATTCAAATTTTCCCTTAAAATTAATCAAAACTTCAGATAACATAACTTCCAAAATAATAAGTATTTAATCCCGATACAAAAATAATTGTTTCTAGTTTCAATTCAATTTAACGTAAATAATTTTTTGATAATTCTCCAGTTCTAATTACCATAAAAAATTTTAATTAGAAATTTTTTCAAAAAAAAAATTGAATATTTATAACAAATCAAGTGATTTTTATTTTCACTGAAAATAGTAAATTATTATAGCCGACGTTCTTAATTAAAAACGAAGATAGCCACCGCAGCATAGTTGATATAGGAAGGAGGGGTCAAGGGAGGAGAGAGTAGTGTCTACTTATCTGTTTTTCATTCATTTCTTACTTGAGAACAGATGGTTCATCTTTGAAACTTCATTCCTTTAGATTTCTCTCAAAGCCTTTATCTCAGGATTTCGAAATGAGCCCTGTTATGACCAAAAAATCACAGGGGGAATATCACCACGCACTCTGCTAGCCATGGCCACGATTTTTCCAATTTCTAAGCCTATAAAAAGGTCAAAAATGTTAATAAATGTTGAAATATACCAAAAAATCAAGAAAATTAAAAAAAATATCAGTCATTATTTTATACTTGGATTTATAAATTTCCTTTGTGTAAATTCAATTTTTTGTTATAAATCGTAATTTTCAAAAAAAAGGCATATAAAAATTATCATAAAATGTAATTTCAGAATTCCAAAAACGATATGAAAAATATAATTATAAGTTAAAGTACACGTACTATGAGCTTTAGAAGCTGGTTTGTTTCATTTTGTGAACAATACGATTCTTTTTACTGACGTTCATAACGTCAGAAAGTAAATTAAAGAACCAAAATTTCATTCTAAAAATTACCCCAAAGATTTTCAAGAAAATACGCAAACTGCAGATAATGGCTATCCAAAATATAAAAGAAGAAAACCCGAAAATGGTGGAAACACATGTACAAAACAAATTAATGGTAATTTTATAAATATAGATAATCGATGGATAGTACCATATTCTCCATTATTATCAAAAGCGTTCAACGCACATATAAATGTAGAGTATTGTAACTCTGTTAAAGCTATAAAATATATATGTAAATATATAAACAAAGGACATGATGCTGCTGTATTCAACTTACAAAACAAATATGACGAAATATCGAAATTTCAACATGCTAGATATGTTAGTACTAATGAAGCTATTTGGCGAATATTAGATTTCAACATTCATCAAAGATACCCAGCAGTATTTCCATTAGCTGTGCATCTAGAAAACGGTCAAAGAGTATATTTCAATCCTCACAATATTCAAAACAAAATTGATGATCCACCAAATACGACATTAATAGCGTTTTTCGATTTATGTAAGAAAGATAAATTTGCTCAAACCTTATTATACCATGAAGTCCCATCTTATTATACTTGGAATAAGAAAAATTTTGTAAGGAGAAAAAAAGGTGAACCAATAGCAAATTGGCCAGGTGTGTATAAAGATAACGCATTAGGTAGAGTTTATAGTGTACATCCTAATTATACTGATTGTTATTATTTACGTATAATGTTACACACAAAACGAGGTCCTATATCATTTGATGATTTAAAAACTATTAATAATATTAAATATAACACGTATAAAGAAGCTTGCATAGCTGAGGGTATAATATTTGATGATAATCATTGGTTATTAACTCTGGAAGAAGCTACTGTAACAAATAATGCAAATAAATTAAGAGACCTATTTGTAACATTATTATTATACTGTGAGTTGGCGGAACCTATAAAATTATGGAATAAATTTAAAGAGCATTTAAGTGAAGATTATAGTAGACAAATTCAACACAATAATCCAAATATAAAAAATATTTTCAACGATAACATATTCAATGAAGCATTAAAAGATATACGAGAAAAGTTATTTCGTAGAGATGGACAAAAATTAGAATTTTATGGTTTACCTGTAGTAAATTTTAATGAAGAACTAATAAACGATCAAATTTATCTTAATGAAACCAGTTACAGCAAACCTCAACTTCATGAATATTTGCTTGAAAATGAACCTAAATTGTATAATGAACAACAAAACATTTATGAAAAAGTAATGAACAGCGTTAATAATAATTTAGGGGAGATATATTTTTTAGATGCACCAGGTGGAACAGGGAAAACGTTTTTAATAAATTTAATCTTAACAAAATGTAGATCAGAAAATATTATATGCATGGCGGTTGCCTCATCAGGTATTGCCGCAACATTATTGCAAAATGGTAAAACTGCTCACTCCGCTTTTAAAATACCTTTAAACATAATAAGCAACCCAACAGCAGTGTGCAAAATTTCCAAACGGAGCACACTATATAAATTAATTAAAGATTGTAGATTTATAGTATGGGATGAAATAACAATGGCTCACAAATACTCCATTGATGCTTTAGATAGAACATTAAAGGACATTAAAGAAACCACTGATAGTATGGGCAGAATAACAATATTATTTGCAGGAGATTTTCGGCAAACATTACCTATTATACCAAAAAGTATAAAATATGATGAAATCAATGCAACGATAAAGAATTCATGCATTTGGAATGAAACGAAAACTGTATCATTAACTAAAAATATGAGACTAATAAATGATTCAACAACATCTATCATTGAATATTCAAATTTATTATTAAAAATTGGAAATGGAGAAATTAATGAAGAAAGAAATATTTTAAGAATAACTAATACAATTGGTAAAATATTGAATAAAGAAGAAGATTTAATTCATTATGTATATCCAGGTATACAAAATATAAAAGAAAAAAGTATTCAATGGTTATGTGAAAGAACTATATTAGCAACTAAGAATGATATTGTCGACAATATAAATGAACGCATTATTAATTTAATTCCCGGAGAAGAGATTACTTACATATCAGTTGATTCAGTAACAGAACCAGAAAGTGCTACATATTTTCCTACTGAATTTTTGAATTCATTAAATCCACCAGGAATACCACATCATAAGATATCATTGAAAATAGGTACACCAATAATGCTAATTAGAAACTTGAATCCACCAAAACTATGTAATGGAACACGTTTACAAGTGATGACATTACATAAAAATTTAATAGAAGCAACAATTATGTCAGGCATTGGAAAAGGAGAAAAAATTTTTATACCTAGAATACCACTAATACCTACTGATTACATAATTCCAATAAAACGAATACAATTTCCTATCAAAATAGCATTTTCAATGACTATAAATAAATCTCAAGGACAATCATTAAATACTGTGGGAATAAATTTAACAGAGGAGTGTTTTTCCCATGGTCAGTTTTATGTGGCATGTTCTCGCGTATCGAATCCATCAAACTTATATTTATATTCTCCAAAAGAAACCACCAATAATATAATATACGAAGAAGTCCTTTAAATATGTTATTATTCTTATCGTTATCATTATTATTATTACCTATTATTATTGTTATTATTATTATTATTATTACTTATGTAATATAATATGAAATAAAATAAATAAAAATACAAATATTGATAAATAAATTTTTTATTCACAAAAAAATTATACAAATAAAAAGCAAAGAAGAACTATTACCGTCGAAGAAGTTCACAATAAATATAAAAAACCCCTTTCAGTGTATAAGAAGCACATGCTTAAACACCCCGTCCGAAGGACGGGTATGGCTTACTAGTTTATATTTATAAATAAATTTTATTTTTTTTAATAATTTTCAATTTACAAAATTAATGTTTTTTGTTTAAACTAAAATTTATTTTTTTTTTTAAATATTGTAATTTAAGTTAGAAGCTTAATGGTTTTATCTTTTTATTTAAATTTAAAATTTAAGTCGAAATCAATTTTTTTATTAATTTAAATAAATTTAAATTTATATTAATTGGAATTATATAATTCTTTTTATTATTAACAGTAATAAATATTGATTCAATTAAAAGATAAATATAATTAAATAATTTTATATAATATATTATTGCAATCCACTGGAGTAAAACTGAACAGATCGAATGACATTTTGGAATATAATAGAACTGTCTAGTTATATCAGCTGATTAGATTTTGAAGCCGATCTAACACACGGTGGTGTGACACCATGTGTGTCCTAAAATGAAACAGAAGTACTTGGAAATTTTGAGGATAAACTGATATATAGGATTTGTAAGTCTCAACAGTTCTCTATGGCATGATGTTACCTCATTTTTGAATTGATTTTTAGTAGAAAATAAAAAATATTAATTTTTTTTTTCAAATGTTAGATAGTATAAATATTGTATTTGGTTAATTTTCAAATATTCATAAATGATTAAGTTCGTAAATTTACCCTGGAACAACGACTGGTTTTCTCCCATTTTCTCTAACACGAGTCTATAGTTGATCCTCTAGCTTTTCTGTAAATTTTTTGATTTCCTCCAAATAAAATACATATCAAATACCTGGACTATTATTCAGTTGATATACGATGTTCTTGAAACTTGACTCAACAACATTATACGTCACTTCGCATAAAATGATATGAATCGTTCAAGACAAAAAAGCAAATGTGAAGTTGCTTAGGATAAAGGTCTCTTATTTCGAAAATAACTTTTTCATAGAATTATGTGTATCAACTATTGTCACAACATAAATAGGTATAGATGAAGGTTACACTCAGGCTCAACATACTGGGCATCTCTTAGTTCTCATTTTCGAATTATTTATTCAATTTCCTAGCGTTTGATAAACATAACAATTTTTCAAAACGAAGATTCATCATTTTTTCAAAACTTATAATTTCTGAAATAGAAACAATACGACGTTTCATTTTCTAGAAAACTGTGAAAAAATCAGACATTCGATTTCAATCACATTTTCATCACTTTCATCGTTGAAAAAATTTCCTCATCTTTCGCATACCATGAAAAAAATTTTAAATCTTCGTTCGCTCGTTATGAAACAATTAATACGAATTTGTTTCTTCACATAAATGCTTTCATTTAACAATACTGCTCAGTTATGGTATTTTTCAGCGATTTCTTCCTTGTTTCTTTTTCGCATGAAAATAAAAATCAATGCTGTCAACACGTTACATTACTCATATTTATTACTATTGGGGATTAAGCGTTTCCGCTGTTCATATTCTGACGGGTTGTACGATACGAGACTGCTGATGAATTCAAAACGGACCACGAACGGCGTCATTGACATCTGGGACACGAGGAAACTTCAAAATTGAAAACTGAGATGCTGGCGATGATAATGTTGCCGCTACTATTTCGCCATTCAAATATGAACATACCTTCGGTCGTTCACGTGCATACTGGATTTCTTGATGGTTACACTCTAAGTTCGAGCATATTAATAAGAGAGCATCTTATTCACTGAAACTGCGATTTACCTACTCCACTCGTAACGAACAAATGAATTAATTTCCCTGGTGCAAAATTTGCTTCGTTCAATTACACAAAAAGTGTAAATGGCAAATCCTCGAATTGTTTAATGAGATCAACACCGAAACCATTTAATTACTAGACTCGAAGTACTCTGAAAATGAATTCGAAAAAGCTGAACACATTCGCTCGACGAAGCTAATCCATTCAACTTATGGTATAGAATAATTTAATTTCGTCGAATCGTCGAATGGAGAATTATCGTATTCCGCTATTCCTATAAACTCGTGGATTTTTACGAAGCGAATCAACGATCATCTGCGAACGTACTTATGCAATACGTGGCGTTGTGACGGTAAAAGAAACATTTTTTTAAACCGAATTCGCACATGTTCCATCTTATTTCTCGTAATCCGCTTACTCGGCTACACTCAAGTGTTGCCGCTTCCTCGTCTTCGCTTTTCCATTCGCATTCTTCGGATTTCGTAAAAAAACAAAAATAAGTAATTCTCTGTCCAGAGTTTCGTAGCATTTACTATACCAGAGATTCTTTGAATTTCAATTATCTCGCGACTCACGCTAAAAACGAGCGAAAAAAATCCAAATTGAACAATTTCCACGAATATCCGGAGCGCGTACTACGTCGCGAATTACCGCGTTATTTTCGTTTCCAACTCAATTTTATTTTTCGTTCCTGTCCAATGCACACTGCGAACACGACGACGTTCATGTCGCGTAATGTTTTTTCATTTAGAACGCACGAAGCGATTCGAGAAATTTTTTCACTCCAGTTTAAATTTCCAGCGACGTGATTTCAGTAATACGGGCCCAGACAATGGAATCGATTAAATGCTAATAATCATCCTCGCTACAGATGCCACCGCCAGCGTTCCGTAATGAGAAAAATTTCACCTATATGAAACGGCAACGCGTCGTCATATATACTATACGAATATTATCACGCAGTAACACACCGCCTTCAAAAATCCACCGAAGAAAAACACGTTTTTTTTCTTCTTTTCACCAAATTCTATTCTCTGAAACCACATCACGTGTTACGTGAAATCGCCTTTCGTTGTTTATACCGGTAGATAATATATTCTTCCTGGCTCAGTTGAAGATTTTTCAAAATCCTAAAAGTTCTACCATTTCCATAATGAATATTTTGTAACATATTGCTGATATTGTGGTTATGCACTATCGTTACTCCGTATTATCGAAATTTCTCGTGATGTTGGAAAAAAATAAACTCATTTAAAACGCGAACTTGATTTAATTATTTT
Organism: Phenacoccus solenopsis; assembly: GCA_009761765.1. NCBI lineage: Eukaryota > Metazoa > Arthropoda > Insecta > Hemiptera > Pseudococcidae > Phenacoccus > Phenacoccus solenopsis. Next base: position 11,531,301 of record CM019753.1, read on the forward strand.
AAAAAACTATAAACAACAAACAATATCGATGACTACCGCGCTCCCCCCATGGTGGTAAGAGCTGAAGAAAACAACAACTATTCGCACATTTCGATTTTCGCCAAAGGAAAAAACTATAACTTTATACTGGCGAGTTAAACAGCAATACTGAAGCAATGTCTAGGTATCAGCGCACAACAGACAACGAACGACACGATGCACAGTTTTGATTTTCTTGTTATTCTCCGATGCCTGCGGGGAGGGGGGGAGTGGTGCTAGTTAATCTGGCAATAGAATACTCTCATGCTTTTAATATCTACTTTCATAGATAGTCAAACTGAAGGGAATTAACAGAAATGTATAACTTTACCGGAGAAAAATTATTATTCCAATTGTTTGAAATTCAAAAAAAAAAAAAAAAAATACAGATAATTTACAAAAATTTGATAAAAAAAAATTGAACATTTTATGAATTAACTGCCTGAAAAATTATAAGGTAATGGTTTAATTTCGATTAAAAAATTGTAAAATATTTCACGATAACTTTTATTAAATTTTGAGACCTTTAAAAGCGATGAAAAGTGAGTTAAAAATTGAGACATCTTTAACTGCGCCAGAAAGAATACATCATACATACTTACACCATTTTCTTTCATTTGTCCTGTCCTCTTTTGCTCGTCTACAATGCCGGAGTTAATAAAGCCAAATGGTGAAATCGCTCTGTATATTTAAAATGTTCATAGCGAAGGCTACTTTCGTTACGTAATTAAACGCCAAGCGAATCGTAAACCCGCAGCAAGTAGATTCTCTGATGTAAATCGCAGACGAGAAAATAACACGGCTTCATTTTTTTTGCCTTTTGAAAAATATTCGTTAATGATTTTTTAACAGCGAATTTCAGTTTCTCTTGCAACAATTCGCCTCTAAACCGCTAAGTAATCTCTTGAGGGTTATTCAGAAATTTTGCCGTATTTTTAGGCCTTTCTCATGCTCTCATTTAAACGATGTGATTTGTAACACTTTTACCCGAGTTTTTAGATGTAACGCTTCTTTACAGCCAAACATAATACGTAGGTTTTTTCTTCTAGACCTCAACATAGATTCATTAATCGTTAAAGCAGGGCGTATTCTAACGTGCAGTTCGAGACATTTTGTGCAGCTCTGAAAAAAAATTGTGCAGTTCCAAAAATTTGAACATTTTAACAATTTTTATTAAACGACAAAAAACTTATAAACAAATGATTTTTTTTCTCCACTTCTTTTCCAATTTGAGAATTAATCGCCTCTTCATCTCCCATATTCGCATCTTCGAAAATGTATTTATACCACTCCTGCTACCTCGGGAGCAGTAAAAAGTAAAACATTTCTCAACGGAACTATGTTTGTACAGCTCCAAAATTTTCTTGGAATATGTCCTACGTTACACTATCATTCTTCAGGACTAGTAGTACCAACTCGAATTACTTCAGGATCTAGTTAATCCTGGATCAACACAATTAAGATGCAATAGTACAATACTGGATTGCGATTTAACTCTGATTCAAGTCAAGTAATTTTAATCTTGCGTTCAGCGATGGTTCAAATAGGGAACATTAGTAACTTGAGGTTTTATTGATCAAATTTATTATCACTGTTTATATGGCACTTGATAAGAGGAAAGAATGATTGTTATTTCAACTTGTGAGAAAATTGTTTGCATTCCTTTGATGTTTGCTATCAATATTTAAAAAACTTTTTTATTAAAACCATAGTCGATGTAGGCTGAACATTTGAACAATTATCACACGTATAATTAACCAGCTTGAAACTGAATTGAACAGCTCATTCTCTAGTATGAAGCATATTTCTGAATGAGTTCAGTTAATCTGTCTTCTTCATCAATGCTAATGTTTTAACAATATTCTACAAGAAGTTATGTTTGAAAAAAGTGCCAAAATTACAATTGTTGACTACGTTGTTATCATTTCTTGCTTATTATACTCATTCACGCATCCTTTCACCGTGAGTGGAAGTGTTTGGTACAAGTACATATGCACAACTAATTTCAGCTTGATCCTAGATTTGAAATTAAACCAGTATCAGATAATTAGAGTTTAATTTTTAATTAGTAATACAACAAATAGAAGAACAGAGAAATACGAGTGCTACCACAGGAATGGTCAAGTCACCTAGACGTAGGAATATACCTATAGTAGGGTGGCAGTGAAATACATGAGAAAAAATTTTTTTCTCCTGATCAGATAACGAACCCCCTGAAAAGTTTCATTTTACTATAAAATTATGATTCCCAACATTTCAAGTCGATAGATTAATATTAACACGTGGCGCGGAGTCGTTAAAATTGAGTACATAATATCTCTACTATGGTTGTCCAGCCTTATAGAACGGAAATTCTTTTTTCATTTTTTCGGAGTTCTCACCCCTGCATTTTTTTCTTTATGCTTCTACATTACGCAGAAAAAATTTCAGCCCTCTCGAATGAGGGGAGCACGTGCCACTGGAGGGCTAAAGTTTCCCCCTTTTCATGAAAAATCATCTGAACGCTTTCCAGCTCCTTACCTATGGGAAAAAGAGGTGGAATGAAGAGGACCAAAAGTGTTAGTCGTGTCTTGAGCATTCCATACATGTCACCGATACCTTTGAACCTTAATTAGGGGCCGCGTTAGGCAAAAAAACGAAGCAAAGTATCGAAATATAGGTAAAATACACCAACAAAAACTTGTTGAAAAATTAGCATATTTTTCAGTCAAGGAGACACCGCGTTCGGCATAGTCGTTGCAAACAGTTATGCTTGCAACGATCATTTTTCCTTCTAGAAAATCGTTATCCGCACTGCATTCTGCTAGCTGCTTCTCTAGAAATCTACAGCTTATCTCGAAGCGAGCGAGAAAATTTTTCGTAGATTTCGACGCGAATTTATTTATGGCTTTTGGTCAAAGGTGTCTGACATTCTGTTTGGGAATTTAGTTTACGCGACCAATCGCTTTTCTTCGACTGCTGAATCCACTTCATTCATTGTCGATACAATTATGACCTTTTCATCTAAAGTGGTATTTTCTTCATCATCAAATAAAACTAATGACATCATTTCTTCGGTAAGATAACGCAGATGGCCACAAAATTTCACACAAGCACTTTTTGAGATTGAGATGATCGATTTGTGATTTATCAACATTTTCAAAAAACTTCAAATGAGAAAATTTCCTCTTTGTAAATCTAATGAGAGATCATATTTTTGCTTTTTCGCTGATAAAACTGAAAGTAGATACCGATATACTACAACTCCTGCTTAAAATTCACAAATTTACCATGTATTGATCAGCCCATATTCTTTTCTCTCTTTTATTGTTTCTAACTACATTCATATTTTTTTAGATTTTATGTAACAAATAAATACAAAAAAAAATCAAATATTTTAGAAATTATAATTTAGGCACTTTGGTATTTTTCAATCTTATTAGGGGTGTAATTAACTCTCTAGGTCTTCTCGGGGGATAAATATAATTATTTTCGTGAAAAGTTCGCGAAAATGAAAGAAAATAATATTTTCTTTGTTGGTGTATTTTACCCATATTTCGATACTTTGCTTCGTTTTTTTGCCAAACTCGGCCCCTAATCAAGGTTCAAAGGTATCAGTGACAAGTATGGAATGCTCAAGACATGACTAACACTTTTGATCTTCTTCATACCAACTCTTTTTCCCATAGGTAAAGAGCTGGAAAGCGTTCAGATGATTTTTCATGAAAAGGGGGAAACTTTAGCCCCCCAGTGGCACGTGCTCCCCTCATCCGAGAGGGCTGAAATGTTTTCTGCGTAATGTAGAAGCATAAAGAAAAAAAATTCAGGGGGTGAGAATTCGGAAAAAATCAAAAAAAAATTTCCCTTCTATAAGGCTGGACAACCATAGTAAAGATATTATGTTCTCAACTCTAACAACTCTGCGCCACGTGTTAATATTAACCTATCGACTTGAAATTTTGGGAATCATAATTTTATAGTAAAACGAAACTTTTTAGGGGGTGCTGCACTTCAAATTCGAATTTTTATTTTTCATTGCCACCCTAACCTATAGGTAACACAGATCGAAGCTTCATACCAAATTACCTATGAAGTAGGTACCTGCTTAGTGAATAACTCAGTATTCGAAAAAGTTAACAAATTATCTTTCAAAACCACACAAAAACATATCGACGATAGGTTACAACCAGAACATTCACCTGCAGCATGCACGAAAAGAGCAACACAGCGTATTCCGCTGTCATCACCACAACACGACCGCTCACAGCAGTTCCATAATGTACTTCTAAAAACGAGGAAAGACGAAAAAAATGAATTTTGATTTGATACGAACTGTGACGTTTTTGTACGGATTCAAATGAAAATAAAGTACTCGACACATCCATCCGAACAATATTCATTGGAAAATTATACGCTATGGAAATATTCGCCGTTGATGCGCTTATATTTCTCGAATATACATTTGATAAATTGACGCATCTTCATTTTGAAGAGATGTATTACCCGAATTCGTAACGTGCCGATAAATTCGTGTAATTTTACAACAGGTAAATATATTCGGAAATTCGCCAACGTGAAATTCACTTACACGCGTACACAACTACACACATAGTTACATACGAGTTATTCTCGTTGATTAAGCTAGTTTTAGTAATATCATGGATTCAATTTTTATGCCATTGTAGCATTTTTGTCCCCAAACCGGCCTACGTACCCACGCATTTGTTGAATAATAAGTCGATAAGTATGCGCAAAAAAGTTCATTACCAGCGTGCTTCATCGAAAGAATTAAATATAAATGAATCATTTTGCCTGCACTAGTGGAAAGCTACAGCATGAAATTAAATACCAACGACAACGGTAACCTCGAACTCTCGAAATAGCACAAGCGTGACTTTGAAACGTGAATACTACGAATTAAATGCTACACTTGATAAAAGATAAACCGAGACCAAATTGCCACTTGGGTGTATTCCACGCCATCCTATTTTCCATACTTCGATCACCCAACAGTAGCCTGTGTTTCTTTTATAGCAATAAAATAAACAATATTTGCAAGACATGATGGTGAGCGAGAGGACACAAAGAGGATACCAACACTATAATCGAAGAATCACAGGGAAAAATAAAACCATGTAGTCAACCATGCAGTATTATTAGAGCAGAGTGTTCAGTTATACCTACCCTTAGGATCCCCAAAACAGATCTGAGAATTCAACACACATTGAAACAACAACATTTGATGCCCCCCCCTCCCCTTTCACTCTTCCCAAATCAGGCTGCCAGTAATAAGCTTAGTTTTTCATTAAAACCACACGCTCTTCGAAAATCTACTCAGATCGCGAATAATACGCGTCATTAAAATACGAGCAGAGTACGGCGAAAAAATTCCGAACCGGAAAACGTCGCGAACGAAAACAAATTAAACATTCGCCCGTTATTTTACAGTATTAATAGTACTTTCTAATAACATTCGACTCTGTATTTAAGTTACTTTTTTAATTATATGCTAAAATTTACCGTAAGTATTCCCCTCGCTGTCGCGTCTATCGCGCAGTGTATTCAATTAAAACGTGGGCGAATTCGATCGGAAACGTTTATAGGAATCCAGAGGGTAGAAGTTTAAACAATAGTGATTATTACTGCAGAAAACGCCCCGTAATCTTCAAAAGTTTTACCTTTTTAATGGACAAATTTCAAACGTGCTCGGCGCGCAATAACCATTATACACGACCAGCTTCGCCTAGGCACCATAAACGCCATCGTCCGATGTTGATTACTTAATTTCAATGAGACTACAGATGATAATAATTACTTTTTAATCGAAAATTTTAATTACAACCACCAAACTTTATCCGGCACGTTGCGAATTGACAAATTTCAAACGTGCTCGGCGCGCAATAACCATTATACACGACCAGCTTCGCCTAGGCACCAGAAACGCCATCGTCCGATGTTGATTACTTAATTTCAATGAGACTACAGATGATAATAATTACTTTTTAATCGAAAATTTTAATTACAACCACCAAACTTTATCCGCGCACGTTGCGAATTGTGAAGCGCCAAAAGTCCGAGCAGATATTAAAAAAACTTTCTCGTTATAGACTCTTGGTATATATGTAACGCGATAAGCGTTTTTAACCCCAGCTTTACAATGGCAAGAGTTTATGTTCACTTTTAGGCGTAGATCGAAAATATTAGCATGAAATTAACCCAACCAAGTGAACCAAGAATAATCAGTTCGTTCGTAGACAATCTTTAATTTATGAGCAGGGAAGGTTGACGATTGAATTTTGTCAAATTCGAGAATTCTTTCTTTCCACGGCGCTCCTACCGTAAATAGTAATAACTGTTGATTTAAGCCTTGCTTCCCTTATCTCAAGTTTCAACCATGTTGAGACAATTCGTAAATGAAACGAAAGAACAAATCGAATTTCAAACAAATTTAATATGCTCCTTTTGAATTCTTCGACGCCATACTCAGGCTGATATGAAATTCCAACTTTTAAAACCGGCGGATAAACTAAAAAAAAATAACAACAACAACGACAAAAAACAACTCAATAAACACGAACATGATATCATTTGTTTCTCTATCCGTAATAAAAACGTATTTCCTCCTTTAAAAAAGCTAAAGTAATATTGTTTCGGAATCAAAAATGAGGAAAAAATGAAAATGAAATTTTTTTTGATTCTGCATTTAGAATGTAAATACGAAATTTTAGTATGTACTTTACTGTATCTCATCAAAATCTCAGGTCGATATTGTAAAATCATTCTGATGAAGAAAGATGGCGTCGAAGCCATTACTTACGTGAATTTTCCTAACATAATAGAAATTTCTTCAAAATAATAGAATTGCTGATCTGTGCTTCAAGATGGTGTATAATCAACGACAAGAAATTTTTACGAAATTCGTTATGTAAGAAGAATTTCAAATGTCGTATTCGAAACACTCTTTTCAACATAATTTGAAACTTGAGATACATTATTATTTTTCTACTCAAAATTCAAAACAAAAGTAAGCAGCCATGCGGCATTACGGGAGCTGATTTTCCGACTAGGGCTTGTTCAGGTTTGCAAATAACGTTGCTAACCTCTTCATGACTACAGGCCACACCGAATACCATGTCTGAAAACTCCTACCCTATCTTTTCGAAAACCACATAAGAAGTTAAATTTAGAACAAATGTAGGTAGTATTTCTTGTCATGCAATAATCATATGATCACATATTTCTCAAATTATAACCACTTAAGGCTCCTTAAATTATCTTCAAATATTTAAAATCCGCCATTTGGATTCATTTTGACCCAAATTGAAGAGTTCATATTTGTTGATCAACTAATCATACACACAAAGTTTGACCTTTCTACGTCGATTTGGTGAAGAGACATGGAAGATTCATGAACTTTTTTGTAGCGATTTCCCTTCCAAAAGCGGTTTTTTGCTTCAACTCCACTCCAAATTCACTTGGGAACCTAAAATTAGAATGGTTAGTTCCTTGGGCTCATTGTATCATATGAAATCACAATAAAAAATTTTTGACCATTCGTGCATCCTCCACCACATTTTGAGTTCGATAAGTCCTTTTTTCCCCTCCAACAACATGCATGGAAGTGAATTGCGGTCACTGTATACTTCTCATGTATAATAATTATATGATTTTATATTAATTAAATTTTTAGTAATTTGAGGCTTTTCTTCAAGCTCTACTTAAATTTTAATGATTTTCCATTCCGTCTAACCCCACATACAAAGTTTGACTTTTGTAGATTGATTCCATGAGGAGATATGAAAGATTCATGAAATATTCTACAGTAATTCCTCCCCCACCCGCCCCCCCGAAGACGATTTTGCTTCAACTTCCTCCCAAATGCACCTGCGAAGCTGAAATTAGAATGGATTAGTCACTTGCGCTCATCCCGCCACCCCATTTAGAGGTCGATAACCCCTCCTTTCCCCTTTGACACCATATATGGAGGTGAACTGAAGTTATTGTAAACTTCTCATCTTCAATAATCATATGAACTCATATTCATTATATTTTTAGTAATTTAAGGCTCCTCAAGCTCCACTCAAATTCTGATAATCCGCCATTTTGTATCCATTTTACCAAATTCATGAGGTCGTATTCTGGTCACCAACTAAACCCACATACAAAATTTGACTTTTGTAAATTGATCTGGTGGGGATATAACCGAAGATTACAAAAATTTCCTGATTCAAAACTTCCTTAAAAAGCTGTTTTTGCTCCAATTCCCCTCCAAATGCACTTAGGAAGCTTAAATTGGGATATGTTTGTGTCCGTAACTCACTTTTTCATATGAGATAAGAAACAAATAATTTGAGCGATTTGCTCATTCTCCTGCTCCCCTCAAAATTTGAGTAATCCATCATTTTGAGTTGTATCGAGGAAAACAAAAAAGTACCTTTTTCGCATTTTTAAGAAAAGTCTCTCACCAAATTTTGAACGAATTTCATGAATACCGGCCGGCGCTACGCATGGGGAAAAATATACCAAAATTTGGACATTTGCCAGATGATTACAAATGGTCTGAAACGCAAAGATTTGAAGACCCCAACGTTCTCCGACCCTCCCTTCCCAAATCAGGTAGGCAGTAACAGCTGTTTCTTTCAAGTAAAAAGCTCGGCTAAAAAAGTTTATGGAAGTTTTGACCCCCAAAACTACTGCTTGGGTACGGGCTTGCTATACAATAGTTACCAAAATAATGTGCAAACGTATTCAGACTGAATTCATCGTATTAATTTCAAAATGAAAAAAATTTCTTTTGTTCTACTCCTACATGTAAACATGGCTCCTTTTTCACCATTTATGAGTGATAATTTGTATATTTATATAATTATGGTTAATTTATGATGTATATAAAAAATGATAATATTTTTTTCGATACGTACAGAGCAAAAAAGATGTTTATGGAGGATAAATTGTAAAATATATTTTGCCACATAATTATATTTGATAAAGATTTCAAGAGACCAAAAAATTAATTTTTTTATGCTTTGTGTTTGCTTTTATACTTCAAAATTTGGATTTGATTCATTAATTTTGGCTTTAAAAATGTAAAAAATATAATTACCCAAACACTAACAAACTAGTAATGCAGATAATTTTCGACATTTGAATAAAAAAATGGTAATAACCAAGGCATCCAGTAACTCCGTTAAAACAAAACTTTTACATTTTCATTGAAACTAATTTCCGCCAAAAAATACTCGAAAAAAATCGCATTCGTTTTCGCAACCGCCATGAAGAAATAAACACGAAAAGCGACCTGCGAAAAATGTAGGTACACGAAAAAGGTTTCAATGATTTTCTCAAAACATGATTGCACACTACCGAAAATACATTTCAAAGAAATAACGAATAGATGAATTGAAAACGTGTTTTGAATTACGAGACGGATTTATTAGAAACTCATATGGAAGGGGAAAACCTGAAAAATTGCGAATGTCAACTTGTGATAGGTACTTCTTTTTTTCGACAAAGATACCTATTAAAAAAAAATCAATACTCCTACTTTTCAAAAATTCAATACAATTTTTGAATAGATGAAAGAAGAAAAAGTAGAGTATTGAAAGAATATTTCTCGTGTAACTCTTCGTTCTCTGTTTCTTTTGAAATTTACCAACATTACAAATTTTAAAAATTTCATATGTAAATTCGTTCACAAAACCAAGAAATATTTTTCAATAATTCGCGTGTTACTCTGACAATGACCACGCTAACGTACTTATCGTTTAGTAAATTAGTCAATGAGCTATCGACGCGCAAAAAATCCATTCACTCGTACACCATAACACGGATCATAAGCACATTATATCACCGCAATAACGAAGCATGAATTCGCCCCATCGTATACGCGCCAGCTTCGTTAAAACACCAAACAAAAAATAATTCCCGCCGTGAAATCGTTTTCAAGAAAATTACGCGGTTTCAATTTACACCCGGAATAAATTTTATTATCTCCATCGAAGCGGTAATCTGCTTAATTAACGGTCGTCAATTAATATTCAACCGTTTTTATAAATTGTAACCAATATTATTAAATACGAAAAATCAATACAAAAATGAACTGCCTTTTTACAATACGTGTGATGAGTTATACCACTCATTACTTTTTCGACGTCCAATCTGCTCACTAAATAAAGTAAACGTATCGTTATTACCTCAATTTGTGAATCACGAGTATAACACTATATAAAACGCGCATGCAATTTCATTAAAAATTCACTCGCTTTGAAATCCGTACATAGTTCATTCGTGAAACTCGACGAACTCTCAATTTTTCCAGACTTACTCGAAACTTTTTATATGAGGAAAAAAACGTCCTTAAAGTAATACGAACCGTATACACATTATCGTTCATTAGATCAAAGGAAACCAAGATTTAAACAACGCTACGACGATCCATTAGAAGAACGTAAAAAACACATATAAGAAACTCTCGTATAAATTGATTTTCTTTCATTTCAATTCGTTATAAGCGACTAAAAGAAATATATACGCAGTTTTTCATTATATACACCCAGAACAGCGAAACATAAAGAAAAAAACCGTGCGTAAAAAACCCATCCTATAAACCCAATATAAAACTTCGTCGAAAAGTTTTCTTTAATTTCGATAGAATTTTTAAAATACAAATATAATCTTAAGAGTTAACGTCCTTTACCAACTCACGATGTGTAAAAACTCCATAAGTGTGCGACAAAGACGCGGAACGGGGAGCGTTAAAAAAAAACGCATCGTGGAAATAACTTTTATTTTGGCAAATGTCCTACACAACGTATAACACATCTAACGAATTCCCCTGAAAAAAATTTTTTCTCCACTTGAAACGAGAAAAATAAAATATTCATACTTCACGTCTGCTTTTAATTCCGCTCGTGAACCCGTAAATTTAGCTTTACGACGTAAATTTTATCTGGATAAAGCACACTTTTCTAATAAATAATTCGAAAATTAAAGCAAAACGTAACATTAATAATTTCCGCAAGAGGTGAGTATTATTAAATATCTGCCTTTAATTATGTCGCTGACGCGGTTCTGCGATCTGCATAATAACCGGTGTTACGCCGGGTAGGCGTAAAGGATGGAAAAAAATCGCATCCAGATATCACAACGCGTACATTTTATATAAAGTTAACCTGAATGTCACCTACCTGCACGTCGCTCCGTTCTGACAATAGTTTTTGTCCGGCTGGCATAAAGGTCCGTAGCCGCAGTTTTTACCGAAAAATCCGTCGAAACAAGAGCAAGTGTAACTTCTGCAAATACATAATAGGATTTTGTTAACGAATTTGGATTTCGAATAATCGCACAACTCATGGATGAATATCTTGAAAAAAAAAAATGTGTTGCTCAACAGTACTTCTAATTTTTCCGAAAACCACCAGTTTTCAGTAAACCATTCATCTGTGGTATTTTAATTTAATTTTTATAATTTCCCAAATTTATCCACAATTTTGTCTTAGTTTTCAATGTTAAAATTTTCATCAGCACAAAGGAAGTGAGCTTTTTCACTTCATTTTGGAAGAAGCGAGGTTGGAAAGAGGCTCTAAGGATATTAGAAACAAAGACTTGTTTTTGAGGCTTGATGATTTATATAGTAAATACGAGGAATGTAAAATTGAGTACATTAAAGGCCATGATTTAGATCACGGTAATTGTTCAGCAGATAAACTAGCATGTAAAGCATTAATTTTGAATAATATTGTCGATTTTGAAACAGAAAACATATATAATGATACTGATGAGTATGGTGATGTTGGGCTTGAGAGTAATAATTTAGTTAAAACGTTATACCAAAAGTATCAACACTTGAAAATTACCATTGAGGGCATTGAGCAAGAAGTGAAATATGTTAAACAAAATCCCAGTGTGACTGTTTATGCTTTGGGTGAGCTCGTTACTGTGGTGAATCATCATTTGTCCTCAAAAGGTTATGGTCTTAATAAAAAATTATTTACGAAAAGGGAAGGACCCTTTGTTATTATAAAAAAAGTTAATCAAAATTGTTATCTTATTGAGCATGTCGATGATCCTTTGAATCGTAAGATTTGTAATGTGCGTCAAATGGTACAATTCAGGTGTAATGAGGAATGATCGGAGTTTAGAGTAGCTATATTGCTTGGCATGTTATTTTAAATAGAGTGTTCTTTATATGTGATGTTTTATGTTTTGTGAAATTGCATTTTTCTTATTTTTTTTATTTTATTTTTAAAATTTTTGAATTTTGTTTTATTTTATTAAAGTTTGTAGGGCCACCACAAAATTTATTTTATATAAATTACGTTTTGATGTCTTATCTTCATTTTTTTTTAAATTTTTGTGACCCTACAAGGGCAAAATGTGGTGGTACCTGTGTGATATCTTTTGTCTGTTTACTGTGTAGTGTTAATCGATTCACTTATTCTTTGTGGCAGTAGATGTACAACTCGCCTTGAATAAACATGATGTTATATCATGACGTTTTTTCTTGTTTTGGCCCGTAAATGGCATCACGCAACAAGATTATTCTTGAAAATGCGAAAAAGGTACTTTTTTGTTTTCTCGATACAACTCAAAATGATGGATCACTCTAATTTTGAGGCGGGCTGGAGAATGAGCAAATCGCTCAAATTATTCGTTTTTCATCTCATATGAAAAAGTAATTCACGGACACAAACATATCCCAATTTAAGCTTCCTAAGTGCATTTGGAGGGGAATTGGAGCAAAAACAGCTTTTTAACGAAGTTTTGAGTCAGAAAATTTTTGTAATCTTCGGTTATATCCCCACCAGATCAATTTACAAAAGTCAAATTTTGTATGTAGGTTTAGTTGGCGATCAGAATATGACCTCATGAGTTTGGGTCAAAATGGATCAAAATGGCGGATTGTCAAAATTTGTGTAGAGCTTGAGAAGCCTTAAATTACTAAAAATATAATGAATATGAGCTCATATTATGATTATTGAAGATAAGAAGTTCACAATAACCTCAGTTCACCTCCATATATGGTGTTAAAGGGGAAAGGAAGAGTTATCGACTTGAAAATGTTATGGACGGTACACAAAGAACTGAAAATTTTTTATTGCGGTGTCATATGATACAATAAACCCAAGTGACTAACTCATTCTGATTTTAGCTCTCAAGTGAATTTGGAGGGGAAATTTTATGAATCTTCCAGATGTCATCACCAAATCGTCCTATAAAGATGAAACATCGTGCGCAGAGTTAATTGATGACCAGAATATGACCTCTTTAATCACAGTCAAAATGTAGTCATAATTTGTGGAAATATGTGTTCATATGATTATTGCATGGCAAGAAATACAACTTTTGTTCTAAATTCAACTTCTTGAGTGGTTTTGGAAGGGTTAGGGTAGGGATTTCAAGACTTGGTAATGGGTGTGGCCTCTAGTCATGAAGGGGTTAGCAATGTCATTTATAAACCTGAACAAGCCCCAGTTAGAAACTCAGCTCCAGTAACACGGCATGGCTGCTTACTTTATTCTTTTTCAAACATCAACAAAAAATTTGAAGTAATCTGCTTCAGTATTTCAAAAATGTTTGAATATAATGTTAAGGCTTTCTCTTAATTTACAAATTTTCATTAAATTTCTGTTATGAGGGAACAATCTCAAAAATTAAAATTATTATTATTATTATTATCATCATTTTTTTTTTTTTTTTATTAGTTACAAAATTTTATTCGTCTTCTATATACGTACTTATGGTTATACGAAATACCTTCTATAAATGTTTGATTTTTTTTGGTTCATTCTAATGTCCTCCAAGACAAAACAAAACAAAAATTATAATTTTCAATTTATGAAGTATTGAATCAGAGTTTGTTCCATTGAGTGGGAGGGAAACCTTCACAATCGTCCAAAAATATATATAATCATAGGCCAATGCAACAAACTGAATTTAGTCTAGGTAGGTTAAATCTATAAATCCGTCACTGGGTATGCTGCACTACTATAGCTAAGTTACTGAGTTTTCAGTGGGAATTCATAAAGAAAATCAAAGTGGCTGACATGTAGCTGTCGTTTTTGGAACTGTCTCAAAAGAAGATCTGTACAAGTTTTATTAATTAGAGCTTTGGGCTTCGGATGCACGATGTACCTACTGGGTGACGAGATATTGATAACATAGGAAATTCTCCTATTCGAATTTCTCTTTAAATTCACGCAGAAAAATGAAATTTGAATGTTGGTAATTTTCAAACTTTTTTTTACCTGCACCACATTTTAAGTACGATAATAATTTCTTCCCTCTTCAATATCATTAGTTAAAGTACATTTGAAATATAGTGTTCCATTCATCATATAAGACAATAATTAAAAATTTCGAAGTTCCTGAGATTTTTTTAACTTCACTCTTTACTTGAATTAATCAAAATGTTGAGTCGAATCAAAGTCTTGACCAGTATTATTCACAACAAGAATTATTTTTCATTCATTTCTTCAATCCTTCATTCACATTTACTTCTTTTTCTTTCACAAAAAATGAATTCCTTTACATTCGCGAGTGAACTAAAATAAACAGGTCAGCATATGCCGCAAATATCGCAAAAAATTATTCACAGCTTGACTAACACCCTACCAAAAATTAGAGAAAATTTCCGCCTTCAAAAACACAATTAAACTCGTTTAGCGCTAACACATCGTGAACGCTAAAGAATTGCATTTGACGTGACGAATACAGGGTATAGAAATTATCGTTCGAATAAACTCCTTCAAACTCCCAACTACAATACTTAACTCCATGCAAAATCAGATAAATTGGTAAAATCAACATCAAACATTGCCTAAGAATCGTATCGAAACCTTTCGCGATGGAACAAAAGAACTAGTATAAATTAAACTTCGCTTTTCATTTACACAATACTGCTGTTTAATGGGAAATGCAATATAGAAAAATGCTGCTTTAAACAAAAAGTTAAAGGAAGAGCGAAAAATTCTAATTATTTTTTAATATCCTTGCTTCGTTTTCCTCGGTAGCGCTCGAAAATAAGCAACCTATTTAATTTACATTAGACGACGAAAACAATTTCAAAATAATTCATTAAAGTATACGAATTATCAGAACAAGTTGAATTTATACACAATTAATAGAGACGATTTGAAATAACTTTGAAGGTAAAAGATGAAACTACCATCGTTCATTAGCTCTACAACAAAGGAACAATTTAAACACAACTCGCGTTCCACTTCTACCCTCGTTAAAAATATTAACTGCAAAATAATTACACCGAAGGATGCGACGCCTTAACATCGAATTGCATGATTTGTAAATACAGTTAACGTTAGTAAAAAATAATTCGTCGTAGATACTCCGACGAGTAATATTCATTAACCCCGATAACACTTACCAAACAACCGGCCTCTTTCATTTTACATTTCGTCGCAGTAATGAATGCCAACAAACTTTCTAATGCCGAGAATTTCAAATCACTCTTCAACTAGGTAAGTGAAAAACACGCGTTCAGAAATTGTTTACTACCATACCGAAGACGTTGAGACGTGAGATTTCATCAAACGAGCGAAGTAACTCAGCCTTTTCGACGGTATAAAAAGTACGAAAAGACCTTTAATACGAATAAGACATAAACAACTCATCAAAAGTTCAAAACATTAATTCAGATGCGTAGATCAAGAAGTAAAATAAATTGCTTATTTTCACAACTCCATTGCGCACGTTAGCCTTTCCTTTTTTCCTAAGCTCAACTTCATGTAAATACAGAATATGATTACTTTTCGTTCAAAATTCAACGACTAGAACTTGCAACATCGATTTGTACCTTTCGATATTTAATGCTGAAAGATGGAAAGAATATACAGGGTATTTTAGTTCAATGAAAGCTTCTCCATATTGTGTTTAGGGCACTCCAGTGACACTCGTGTATAATGGTTTGCCTACCCTACTTGTTGAAGAAGTTGATGAAACCTTAAAAATATTTTTTTCACTTTGATGATGATCGACTTTGAAAGTGTTTATATCATCAATCAAGGCAGATGAAGACAGACAGTTTGCGCCAAAATGTATGAATTGTAAAATAATATAAATGGCAAAAAATTGGTGACAATCCAAGTGCATGAAAATAAATTATGAAAAAATGTGAAAAATTAGTCATTCCTCATATTTTTTACAGATGACTTCGAAATATGCTCAATTAATTTCGCGTTTTAATAATCTTTTCATTGATCACCATACTTCATTCTTCGCCTCGCAATCAGGGAGGAGACTAGGATGGACCGAATTTATATTTTTTTACAAAAAGTCAAAGAGGTGTTCACAATAAATGCTAAATGACATCAAAAGGACGTCATAGGAATTTTAGCCATTCAACTCAATTTTTAGAGCCCTCACAATGAAGTCCAAGTTATATAACATTTTTTAATTTTCCAAAAAACGAGTTTTCGAACAATTAAAATTATTTTCAAGTTCCAAAGTCATATTTTGTTATTCAAAGTCAAAAAAATATGTAGGAAGTCTAATCCATTTTGAAATTTTATTCAAAAAAACAATAATTTTGGTTATTTGCAAAAATGAACGACGATGAATGGATAATTAGTAACGATTTTTTAAAAGACAAAATACTCTCGATTTCTGTTCTACAGAGATCTAAAATCTGAGCTATTTGATGATAAAACATCTATACGAAGTCATTCGGAAGCAAGTATGTGAAATTTTGGGAAGCTTTATACTGTAAAAATCCAGCATATTCTCGTTCTCGAGTTTGAAACAGCCTAAATTAAATTATCTATTTATCGTAAATTTTTGATAATGACTAAAACTGTTTTTTTTAAAAAAAAAAAAAAATTAAAACGGCTTAGACCCCCTGAATAAGCGAAAAATTGGTGCTATAATATGTTTTTAGCTGATCGACAATATATAAATCAAGACTAGTGAAACATTCCAAATCTCCAAAGAATCTTTTCCGGGTAGGAGAAGAGAGGGATATTTTTCATCGATTTGCATTTTTCAAAAACAGAAGGAAAAAAAATTCTAGTGTTACTTGGATCGGGGTTGCAACTGTAAAAGTGAAAAGGGAATCTCAATATATATATGTATAAAACCAGAAAGTTGGACGTTTGCCATATGATTACAAATAGTCAAATACGCAAAGATTTTGAGACCCTACCTTCCTCTGACCCTTACTTCCCTAATCAAGTAGGCTGTAATAGCCATCGTTTAAAATTAAAAACTCAGCTAAAAATACAAATTATATGAGTGAAAAGCAAATCTTATACTTACGAAAAATCATAACTCGCGTAACAATGACCAGCCAGCGAGCAATCTAAAACCGTACAATAATTCTGCGGCCCATTCGTCGTTATCTCATACGTAATATTAAATCCGTACACATTCATCAGATTATGCAAAGCTCTAACGTGATTCCCTTCTAGTTGGTTTAGCTCGAAATCTATCACCATGTAAGAACAATTAGTTCTTGTATATTCGATATCCAAAGCTTTATTCGATGATAAAACGAATATTGTCTTCTCCGCGTATCCCACGGCATTCTTATAATCGTAATACGTGTATTCGGAGATATGTAAACCAGTTGTAACGAACATCTGCGTGAAATACACGTAAATAGTTGGATTACTGTAGTTCGAAGCGTCGATCACCCAACGACATCGTATCGGTACGGCGAAAGCTTTCGGAAAATTCGGCGTATGAATGATACCGTGTGCGTCCCGCAGTTCTTTGTGGTCTCCGCAGTTTAGCGTCGTAAAATTCGACGTTTTCACTTTGAACACCGACATGATAAAAAAAATCAACAAAAACGTAAAATCCACGCTCATCTGCATTCTCTAATCGCGCGATTTTACTACGGTCCAAACATCATGGATCCTTGTGGTTTTTTCGGTTTTCACTTTCTCGTTCTTTCACTTCGAATAAATCAAGCTTCTTCGCTGGTCCATGATTCTCGTTTCTGAAAAAAAAAAAAAAAAAAAAGTAAATAAAAAATTTTTAATTAAATTCAATTTAATATATATATTTAATTAAATATAGTTTCAATATTAAAAAATATATATATATATTCATTTTTTTATAATAAAATATTTAAATTAAAATATTAATTTGAGTTAAAATCAATTTCATGCCAGCAATACTTCCATTAATTTTGATAGAAAAATAAAAAAATTACATTCGTATTTATTTTCAGTGAAAAATTGTTCAAGTCGAGTTTCATTAGAAGTAACACTATCGTTTTCTATGTAAGGTTAATTTAAGACTACAATATGATCACTGAAGTCAAGGTCGAAAATGATCCGAAATGTTGGACGAACAAAAATTGGTGAACTACTTAGAGAGCTGTCTTAACCCTGGACTGACAATCAGTAAAAAACAACCGGTGCCAAAAACGGCACCTCTGTACATTTCTACCAGGAAAAACAACCGGGTACCAAACATGGCACCAACATGCATTTTCATACACAGGATGTTCCATTTTGGGCGCACCACCCGCAAATGGCAGATAAGTCAACTCAAGTTACATATATGTATCATGGCTTGCCTGCCTAAAAATTGGAAGGGGGCGAGATATTTCAGCTATAGTTCGTGAAATAAAAATTTTCAAACGAATTTTTTGAAAAAAAAAAAAAAAACTTGTAAAAAAAATTAATTTCTTTCAAATTTTTTTTTTTCTCATTATCTAAACTATATAGGGGGTACTCACCACTATATTTTGTAGGGGACACATTCCTCATCAATAAAAAATTTTTAAAGATGGGTCTTGATAGGACAATTTCAAAAGTTATTTACAAAAGATTAAAAAATTCCCCCTTCTTTCGCATGTTTTTCGGTTCTAATTTTCTCATATCTCTTCATCTAGCTATCCTAACCCCACCATTTTTATACCAAAGAAACTTCATTGTATACCCCACATGCCAAAGCAAGCCGCAAAGTGTTATCGTTTATAGTTCGTGAGATATAAATTTTTCCATTTCATGATCATGTGAGCAAATCTTTTTCTCAAGCTGGCATATCGGCCCCTTCCGATTTTTAGGCAGGCAAACCATGATACATGTATGTAACTTGAGTTGACCTATCTGCCATTTGCGAGTGGCGCGCTCGAAACAGAACACCCTGTACGTAGGAGATTTAAAACCTGTGATGTACTTAACTACGTACACACGTAAATTTTGTCAAGAATAAAATATATCATGGTAGCCGACAACTTAAAATCTATTTG
Organism: Phenacoccus solenopsis; assembly: GCA_009761765.1. Lineage (NCBI taxonomy): Eukaryota > Metazoa > Arthropoda > Insecta > Hemiptera > Pseudococcidae > Phenacoccus > Phenacoccus solenopsis. The sequence continues at coordinate 11,550,514 of CM019753.1, forward strand.
AATCCACTTGAAGAAAAATCTGATTGTGGGTAATATCCTAATATCTAAAAATACATTAAGGTGCCGTTTTTGGCACCACTGTCAGCGCAGGGTTAAATAGCTCAAATTTATTAACAAAAGATTCAAGTATAACATACGTCAAATTCCCCTAATGGGTTGTTCTGAATTCGGAAATAAGTGAAGTAAAAAAGAAGGAGTTTTTAGCCTGGATAGAATGTGGATGAAAAAAGATTAACACCATTGTCTGCAAGTTGAAACATGCTTCCAATAAAAGCTCAAATTCACCATTATAGCATGATTCCTCGCATTCTTTTTTTTTTAATATAAAATTTTTCCATTAATAGCACTGGTGATGGTAAAATTCTTGAATATTCAATAACAACAAAAAGGCATAAAAATTCAATTCCCAATAAGGAAAAAAACTCCAACATCGTGCTCATCAACATAACCCATCGAAGATTTATAAAAATAAAATACTCAATTAAAAAAAAAATAATAAAAGCAAACGTTACCGGATTCCATCGAAATTCGTTTGTCATTTCCACGTTTCAAATAAAATCAACAATTTGAAATTACAAAAATGAAAGGTTTCGAAAAAACCAACCCAAACGAATACTTTCCGTACGTACACTTCGCAACCGAAAGTATTTTTTTAAATACCATTTTAAAACCGATGAAACGAAATGTATATCTGGTTGCGGCAAATTTCCAAACCCGGCAAAAATAATACAACCGTATTTCGTTATACAATTCCGCTTTTGTAAATTAAATTCCATCTCATAACTTAATCCGATATCGACATTTCAACGCGCGAAAAAAATAACCGGGAAAAGAAACGCAAATACTCAAAGCTGAATTAATTTAAGCCCATGCCTTCAATTTACCAATTAACGAATACCAAAATACATCGGTCCAATTTCAATAATAGTAAAAAGTTTTCTAGAGAAAGCAAAAAAAAAAAATACATCCCTAAGCCAATACCATTCGATATAAACAAACGGTAACAGAGCTGCTCAGAAAATATTTTCAATAATAACGAATCGCTACCAAATAGAAAAGCCTTTCTCACCTAATCCAACTCCCAAAACTGTCACGCTTCGAAATTTTCGTCGTCAAGTTAACTTTTTAATAAAGTCATTTTTCGAGAAATAAAAAAGAAAACGTCGAAATTTCCAAGTACTAAATTAAAAAGATACCGGGTAATTTTTTGTTACACTATAAACGCCATTTGCGACGACGAATTTCAAAAATAAAAAGCGAAATTTATTTATTTTTTCTCGAAATTCGTCAATTAATTTTAATTTTTTCGTTTCTCGTTATAACTGCGAGATGGTATTTGCTCTTCTTTTTTTTTTATACAGCCACTTTGCGCACACAAGGTAACCCGATATCCGAGGAAGTTACGAATTTAATTAGTAATTCTTCGGTACAACCCTTTTTTTCGGCGGCCCTTTTGTTGGACGAAAAAGCGGAAATGGGTTCATTAGTGGTTTGAGATGTGCTTCGTCTTACTTTAACGAACTTAGCCAGCTTTCGAGATTAAAAATTAAAATATCCTTTTTAGAATTTTTCTTCAGCGGTTTCCTGTTTCGACGACGTAATAAAGTTGTTTTGATTTTATACTCGCTCAATACAGACGCCCAATTTTTCCTCACTTGGAGGATTTCGTTGTTTATCAACATTAATATTGCAAGGCTTTTAAAATACAATTCAATTCGTTGTATTCAAATACGAGAGTAATCGCCTCCCGTTCTTTTACGCAAATGAATAAATAACCTTTTACCTTTATACAACGCGAATTAAATTCGTTAGGGTCTCTTTTGTTAACTCACATGAAACGGTTAATAAGTGATACCCCTAACAAAATGTAATTCCAAACGTGTATCTAATTTGTCGGAATTTACCAGTCAAAGCGATACTATTGGCGATAATGAATAACGTAGTCGTATTAGGCGATTCCAAGAACACCGTTCTATTTCCAAAGTTGACGCTTCTCTTCGGATGAAATTACGTAAACGGATACCATCGACGAGAATTCGGAGTAAATTAACGATAGTTAGCGATGTCGAATTTTCCATCATTCGCATCCAAACACTTTTAACTTTTCGCCTTATTCTTCATGTTAGATGAGAACAACGGTTCTGGTTTCTTTTTGCGAAATTATCTCATTCTTTCGCCGCGTTCATTCCATTGAAAAGAAATAGCCGACGAGAAAAAGCCGCCTTTGGAGATTCACTAATGCGAGCTTTTCTCCTTTTAATACGGCTCGCTATTAAAATTAAGATTATCAAGCTCGAAGCCCACAATTAATTAAAACGAGTCCGGATTTTTTTCGAGTAATAAGCAAGTAAGGCTTCGAAATTAAGTACTTCTCGAAGGTCGACAAATTTTTTTTGTCTACATTGTTTTGCTGGCATGCTTGGCAAAAATATCGAAAAAAATTCAGGCACGTGATTACGTACTTTAATTGAGCACATTTTCAAGTATCACTAACCCAAATCCGCACTGATTCTGAAGTCGTGAAAACCACCAATTAGAAACAATGTATTGAAATTATGAATAATCAGGGATACCTCTACACTAACTTGATTATGAAAGACGAAGAATTCAAATTCTTCAATAAATAAGTTTTGAAAATGCGAAATAAAAAACCTTGATGAAATTCCATCTCGCAGTCATTCCTTCAAAAATCACAACAATTTTTTACATAACATTATCCCCAAATTATCGATGAACTGTCGAAAGATCTGCGATATTTAAAATCGATTTTTCGATAAATTTAATCACGAAAATTGTTAACACGTGCTCAACTCGATCACAAAATATAATAATTTCATCAAAACAGACCAAGACTGATAATCAAGTACTAAAATCTTTCGGCCATAAATCATGATATCATTAATCGATTACCAAAAATTGATTATCGATCAGTGAAACTGTTCATGGATCGCGAAGTCAATTATCGATTTCTAAAGTGGACCAACATTAAAATTGAAAATCATTTTTTTTTATATAATTTTATTCATCAACAATTAGCCATGCTCATCATAACCCAAAAAAATAATGATTGTTAAGAATTCAAAAACAAAACAACACAATGAGTACCACAAACTTCATCAAAAATTTGTCGGCTTACCAGCGCTAACCAGGCCTGAGCAGAGAGAGGGAAGAGAGGGCGGGTTTCACTCTCGGGCCCGAGTTTTTTTTTTTTCATGGCCGGCGACTTGACGTATCGGTGCCACAAAGCTGCCTTTACCCCCACAACTTTTTTTTTGCTTTTATAACTTTTCCTGGTGCTAACATCTTTGGTTATGAAGCAGAGGATTCATCTCTCCCCCTAACATGGCAACCTCACCCTTGATTTATTTTTGAACGAAGCTCCCGGCAATGCCAGTGACCATACCGAAGTCAGCCTTCACACAGTGAGCGAGAGAGCATCTCCTCCGAGGGCGAAGAGGTCATCAGTGACTAATTTAATGTTGTAAGACCACGTGGATATCGTTAGGTCTGAGTAATTGATTACAGGGGGAGGGGGGGGTTATAGGACGCCAATTCTCCAAACGATAGAAAGGTAGAATGGTATTCGCCAATACTGGTCAAGAAACGTACAATCCAAAAAGATATTTGCTAATATTTAATATCGTTCTTCTAGTAAATGCCCAGAAATCGAAAGTCAAAATCACCAGGTCGAGTCTTGCACCTATCGAAATGGCCCCAGCTGTACCTAATTTCGGCAAATGTAATCGTACGCACTACTTCGTGAGCAAATGGCCAAGAATCCATTTAATATCGATTTGAGGGATTATCGATTTTATTCCGTCAATATCACTGATAATAAGAACGTTCCTGCGAAGGTGAAAATACAGCAAAACATCCTATGTCCAATAACCACCCATAAATTAATGGACACCTTGGAACCGACACCTTCTCCAGCAGAAAATCCAGCTGACGAGAAGGTGAAGAAGACAGTGTCATTTCCTGAGGAGACGACTCAGGTTACATTTGAGGAGTTCCCTTGGCTACTGTGACGGAAACTCCAGCAGAAACGCCACCGAAATCGGCTCTGAAACCGTCCACACCCCCAAAACCTTGCGACGACTCTCACTTCGGTATCGTGAAACCAGTCAAAGCAGTTAAAACATAGGAGGTGCCAACGTTAACGTATCCAGAAGTATATGGGATCATATACGTGGAAGGCGATTTGCTCTAACTCCCCTTCAAATGCGCTTGTGAAGTTAAAATTAGAGTAGATTAGTCACTTGGGCTCATTTTATTATATAACACAAAAATAAAAATTTTTTGACGTCTCGTGTACCCAGACCACATTTTCAAGTAGAAAATCCTTCCTTCTCCCCTCCAACATCTTGTATGGAGGTGAGTTGCAGTTATTGTACACTTCTCATCTCCAATAATCATATGAGTTCATATTAATTACATTTTTACTAATTTGAGGCTCCTCAAGCTCTACTCAAATTTTGATAATTTGCCATTTTGGATCCATTTTAACTCAAATTCAAGAGCTCGTATTTTGGTTACCGTCCAACTCCACACCCGAAGTATGACTTTCCTACGTTGATTTGGTAAGGAGATATGGAAAATGCAAGAAATCTGATAACACAAAGGTTCCTAAATCCCCTTAAAATGCACTCAGGAAGCTGAAATTTAGATATGTTGATGTCTGCGACTCACTCTTTCATATGAAATCAAAAACAATACATTTGATATATTTTCCCCCTCTCCAGCCCCCCTCAAAATTTGAGTGATGTATCACTTTGGGGTGTATCGAAAAAACAAAAAAGCGGTTTTGTCACATTTCTAAGAAGAGTCTTTCACCAAGATTTGAGCGAATTTCATACATACGTTCCGGTACTACGTTTGGGGAAAAAATATAATACCAAATTTGGACATTTGCCAGATTCAAACGAAAAAATTTGAAGATCCCACCCTTCCCAAAGCAGGTAAGCTGTAATAGTTATTGTTTTCAAGTTAAAAACTCAGCTAAAAAAAATTATATTTCCTGTATTCTGAGAATCAGCGACCTAAACTGGATTATTGTAATAGGCGTAGGTACAATTATAGGTAATACGTTTATATATGAGTTTCCCCGCTAATGAGTACGCAGAACTAGCATCTCAGTCTCGATTTCCACAGAGCTATAACTTTTAAACGAAATATGGTGTACTGCCTACCAAACCCAGAAAACAAAATTTCGCACCTTTTTCGTACTTTTTTCGTTCGATAAATAAAAAAATTGTCACTTTTTCGAATAACTTTTCTTTAGCATAAAAAAATCAATGTTTAAAAATTTTTCAAGCATGGCTTTTTTCATTCAAATTCTGACTTTTTGTCTTCATTATAAAAAAACATAATTACTTTCTTTTGAAATTTCGTAAATTTCGTACAGTTTAGACGGTTTTTCGTACTTTTCTGGGTCATTTTCAAATTTCGTACCTTTTTCGTAATTCCGTACTTTTTTCGGCTGATAGAAACCATATGAAAGTAGGAATAGGTCATAATTCGACTGCAATGATTTTGAATGGTAACGTCTCATGAAATTTTATTTTCCAGTACAATTTTAATTCATAATGTCGATTAATTAAGATTAAATAACAAGTTTTGGCTTTATTAGAAATAATGAAACTGAAAGAGAAATTGCTTTCGTATTTAAAAACCATGAAAAAATGGAAAACGCAAACTATCATATGTATATGGGTGTCAAATGAAATGAAAGAGCTTAAATTAAGGTGAAACACCCTATATAACTGTACATCTCAATCATCTCTCAGATTAAAACTTGAGATTGCAGTTGATCTGTCACTGCACCAATTACTATCAGAAATTACGAGAGTACTAGCCAGCTAAAACAAAATCGATTAAAATACTATTCCACACATAACGCAAACCCTCCAATAACGAATTCAGGTATTAATACATCGTCGACTGCCTCGCCAATAATTAAGTACCGACGAATTCGACCAATAAATAAATTATCCGCTGCGTCGGCCGCATCAATCGGATAAAATTAATAACACTAGACCTTAACACAAAAACACTCAGCAACTAACAAACCACCACTGTTATGAATAATGCATTGACCGCGAGTATAGGCAAAAAGCTTCGAACGGGGCGACCGATTCACGAAAATAGTATTTTCGTTGGAACGGCTTTCGTATCATTTTTCACCGAATCGAATTTCTCTATAACTTAAAAATCTGTCGAAAGAACCAGAAAACGGAAATACGATATTATCCAGCGAGACAACAAAAAATTTCCCTCTATTTCGTGGCGCAGCCTATGCCTACGTACGCGATATATAATTGATTAAAATTCCGCCAACGTTTCAGCGACGCAAAATCTAGAACAAATAAATACGTTCGAAGCATTTACAAATGAAATTAATTTCTGCGGTATTTTGATTTTATTGCCTACATTGTAATGCGTGTCGCGAAACGCACCACTTTTTACTTTCGTTTTCGATACGTTCGTCGAGTCGAACGTAACAAATGATGCGTTCAGACAAACCTACTGGGATTAAAAAATTTCAATTTTTTCAGAGACAACTACACGTTCACGCTGAAATTAAACGATTAACGTTCGTTTCGAAAACTATGCGGAAAGATTCCCCACACAGAGATATCTCATGTAGTTCACAATCACAACCCTCTCGTTTCGATACAACATTTTCGACGAGCGCAGCGACCAAGCTGGGCGCGCCGTATAAGATGATAATTTTTATCGTTTTTCAAAACTTTCTTATTTCGAATAACGAAACGAGCAGCCGCTGGTACGTAAGATTCGTTAATTTGTTTTTGATTTCTACTCAGACTGTTTCCAGTCTGTTGCGTAACGGTTTGCCATCCTTGTCGCACGCATTCGCCAGACGTACCACGGATTCTATATTTACTACTGTTATTTTCCTGTTGTTCTATATTTCTTTCGAATTTATTCCAACATAACTTCTAACCGTATGACACAAGTTGGACGTTTAAAACGGTATATAGTTGGTATCGGTAATGTAAAATACGCTTTTTAAACCCAAGGTATATTTCTTTCCCTCCGGAGTCGCCGTTTCGCTACACTAAATATCATTTTTCTATCTGCACTCGTTTCATGTTTCTACCCCTTCAACTAGGACCGGAAGTGAATTTTCATTCATGTATGAAACTCGACAACGCGTTTTATGATCCCTAATCAATTTGCTCGGTGTTGTACAACTCTTCAATATGGTCGCAACTTCGGAATAACGCTTACGTCATTTTAGTTGAAACAACATATAATATGTTAAAAAGCTCAAATCATAATTTTCAACGCCTTTGATTTTTTTTTTTTATTATTATTAAAAATAAATTATGTAATCCGAAATTCAAAAAATTAAAATGAAATTCATGACTTCAACTCGCTTTGCATTTTTCCAGTGAAGGGGTAGATGGGTAGAAAGGAATGAAAAAGTGTAAACAGTGATCCATGTTTATAGTAGATAATTTAAAAAAATCATACACTAACCCCATGTGATATGTAGTTGTAACTATTTATTAAGAGCCATTCCACCCTTTACCGAACAGTAGATGTAGGTGACCTCAGATAGCTCTAAAAATAGAGAAAAAATATGATTTCTCAACAACTCCAAAACTTAAGGTGGATAAGAATAAATGGTTTACATCAAAATGAGAAATATGCAATTTACTGACAAAAAATTGATGGAGATGGGAGACTTAGATGAGGAGAAATAACAAAAACAGTGCGAAGAATGGTAGGAGGAAATTCTCATACCTTATCAACTACAATTTACGGTTTTAACATACCATCAATATTGCATCAGCATGAGTTCATGAATCAAAACTTCTTTAAAAACCACTTCTTTACTGTAACTCCCGTCCAAATGCACTTAAAAACTTAAGATCAGAGTAGGTTAGTCACCTGAGACTCACTTTATCATACGACACCACAATAAAAAAATCTCTCGTGCACCAGCACTACATTTCAAGGTCAATCATAACCCCCTCTTTCTCCCCTCCAAAATCACGTACGGAAGTGAATTGGGTATACACTATACAGTGTACTTCTTATCTCCAGCGATAATCATATGAGTTCATATTAATCACATTTTTACTAATTTAAGGCTCCTCAAGCTCTACTCAAATTGTAATAATTCGCCATTTTGGATCCATTTCGATTCAAATTCGAGAGGTCATATTCTAGTCACCAACTAATCACATACACAAAGTTTGACCTTTCTAGGTTGATTTGGTAAGGAGATATGGAAGATTCAAGAAATTTCATGACTCAAACATTCCTCAAAAAACCATTTCATACTCTAAATCCCATCGAAATGCACTCAGGAAGCTGAAATTTGGATATGTTGGTGTCTGTGACTCACTCTTTCATATGAGATTAAAAACGATAAATTTGATAAATTTTCCCCCTCTTCAGCTCCTCTCAAAATTTGAGTGATCCGCCATTTTGAGGTGTATCGAAAAAACAAACAAGTTGTTTTGTCACATTTCTAAGAAAAGTCTTCTACCAAGTTTTGAGCGAATTTCATGCAAGTAGGACATTTGCCAGATGAATTTCAAATGGTGTAAAATGCGATAAAAATTAACGTGAAAAATGAAAAAATATCCAAAAATTCAAAAATAAGAGAAAGTCCTGATTTACATTTTTTTCAATTTTCATCGAGAATATTCATAATTTTTCGATGGATTTAAATGAGCTAAAATTTCTTGATTCTTTTCAACCACCTCCACTAATGATTAACAACATGACACATAATAGGTTTTAAGATATAATGATCAACGCAGCAAATGAGTATTTTTTTGCTCAAGATATAATCTCAAAATTTTCTTTCACGAAATTTTTTTCTCAATCGTTAAGCCTGGAGAGAAAATACTGAACAGAAAGATTTAGTCGTATTTTGTTTCAATTAAATAATAACATTAATTACAAAATAACATTATACATACACGAAAAAAGAATCAATTCTTCTACAAGCCTTCAAATTAGAAAAAATTCTCGATATAGCCCTTTAATGCGAATATCAACCTCATTGACATAAGCATTAAAGCACAATGGCAGCCAAAGTTCCTCTCTTTTTTTCGAAAAATACAATGACAAGCTCCAACATCACCGTATACATCAATCGTAAAATCGTGTATCGTCGGTTACCAACCCTGACGAAATTCAAGCAGGCAGCCTATCAATAAACGCCTTCATATTCGTATCATTTTCGTAAAGGTAAATCACTCGCACACGCGTTTACGCTATGAAATATACTCTGGGAACGTGTCTTTATTATTGAAAATGACTGGTACACCTATTTTTAAACCATCGCAAACAATTTGACAGCGTATTTGCAACGTAACAGACGATATGTTAGATATATTGATTTTTTTACAGCACGTCAACCTCCACAATAGTATATAGCTAACCCAAAAATAAAAAAATGAAAATAAAAGTTTGTTTTCAAACATCTGCAACACAGATTAAGTTAGCGTAAACATCATAAAATTGTCCAACAATAAGCGAGTGAAGTGTGTTAACAAAAGATCACAAACTTCATTATTATTAAATTTCGAGTCGATCTATATGAATTTTTTTTTTTTTCGAAAATGGCGTTCAGTAGTCGAATATTATAGGTGAACAATGCACACTTTTTCACAACGGCAAATTCTACTTTAAGGCTCGCACACCGATTCTTCAATTATCTACCAATTTTTTCACATCGCCAATGGCGAATGAATATGCAAATTTTCATTTTACATTTCATCTTAAACTTGACACCGGTGTTACGTTTTTTTACGCCCTAAAGCAAACGAATAGCGAGAATGCAATGATATAGGTTATAAAAAGTAATTTCATCTCGAAGCACCAAATAATTTTTCCACGAAACGTAATCTCAATATTTTCTTTGAGAGAAATTTTTTTCTTAATTGTCAAGCCTTCGCATCACACTACTCGAGAAAAATACTGAATAGAGAGGCATGGCGGTTAAAAAAAACCGCTTGGAAATGATTACGTACGAAGGACCTAAGGTAATTGATGAGGCGAGTTTCACAACTTCATTTCCTAATTGGGAACATAATCCACCGACTGAAAAGCTTTTATCAAGCATTTAAAATGGATACAAATATTTTTCAAGATGTTAAAAAAAATTCAATCATTTTTCACCGATTTTCAATGATCAATTTATACATAATTATACTTACTTAATTGGATTTAATTCGAAAAGCATAATTTTCCACAACTACCCAGCATCAAAACTAACTATCCGGGGTTATATTATCACAACTGTCATCAAACGTCAATTTTATACTTTATACTTACGACTAGTAAGATTTTGAAGGATATTTCTATTACCAATTGAATTTCTTTCCTACATCGTTCAAAGAAGCGAAATTATTTTGACGATTTTATCGCGAAATAAATTGCAATTATTATTTCTTTATTTTTCTCTCATTTATAGCTTTTTATTATAACTTTTATTCCATAATTTTCGTTTACCAAGCGCTTCAAATTTTCGTCGCTATGCTACGTTCCACCTATATTCTAACAAGTTCGTAAAAACTTTTCTTACTCTCTTCCCCCCTAACAAATCGTACACTTTTACGATTTCGTTTCCTTATTAAATTCAAAAGAAATTACAGCTTTTATTTATTTCCATCGTACTCACCGCGCTACTAATCGACAATAAAAATATTTTCGTTTGTATTCGAAAATATATTTTTTCTCGCGACTTCATCGATTCATTATACCTTTTCTGCTACAATGTATTTCGTTTCTCACCGTGGCCGACTGGCGAAAATTATACAATATAGTTGGAAAACTGAAACACCGTGAAAAACGTTGATTAAACGTAAACAATCTTTCGAAACGATACATTACAAGATTTCGAACTTATTTCCACCCTTAATCGTACTTCTTCTCACGTTCAAATATGAATCCTGAATTTTTAAACATTCGTGCAATAAAGATGTAAAATACGTCTTTAAAGTTTAATTCTTCGAGAAACCAGTTCGATTTTCCATTCTTTCGTTGCGAGTTCATCTAATAATGCCCTTCGATAAAAACCATCTTCGCGTAAAAATGCAAAACGAAAATTCTAAGAGTATCTACATCGTAAACTAACTTAACTCGCAACCACTCCTAGCACTATTAATAATTTAAACGTTTATCATTTAACAATTCGCTTACCATTAATGGAACGGTTGAATATAAACAATTCTAATTACTGAAGAATAACTGGACTAAAAACACGGACAGGTAGTCGCACGATTTATAGATACGTATTCGTTTAAGAATTCATCAGCTCGTAAATAACTATTTGCCATAAATTCTTCCATGGGTCATCTTTGAATACAGTAGGGAGCTATTTAGAACGAAATTAAACAATTCCGAATTGTGGAAGTTAGGATTCGGTTTATATGATTCGTCCAAATATTACAACAGTATTTTTATTATTTCGGGTTAAAAAAGAAGAATTGGCAATTTGAAATATTATATTAGAGTTTTCTTTTTTTTTTGTTTCCAGTGTAAAATTTATAATAAAATGGATACTATTACTTATCAAAACATTTATGTCTTAGGCACGCTTGTTTTTTTTTTTTTTTGTTTTATGCCGCTTGAAAAATACATGACTCAATGCTCATTACCCAACCGAATTACTGAACTGAAACACATCTAAAATAATATTTTGAAATAAAAAAAATTGAAAAAATAAAATTAAAAATTTTTTCAAAAAGTCATAACATTAAAATATATTAGATAAAATCATAAAATGTTTATTGAAGTAAAATTAATAAGAAATTTATAAATGACATCAAAATATTAATTGAAGATTTATTTATTTTTTTAAAATTATTATTAATAATTCCTCAAGTTCAAATTTTATATATTTGAAAAATATTGTCAAGTCAACTTATACCAGTTTTACTTGTTATACTCGAAACATGAAATAATATTAAGGAAAAAAACAATTGTGTAGCAAATGATTCCGCAAAATTTAATAAGAAAAACTTTTTCAAAAATACAAAACAGAAAACTCGTTAAAAAATTGAAAAAAAATATATATATATATTTTTTAATTTTTTAACGAGTTATGAGTTTTGTATTTTTGAAAAAGTTTTTCTTATGAAATAATATTGATAACTTCGAACTCGCGCATGCGCAGATGCTTTTTGGTCTGAGAGCGTTCACTTGATATCGACGGACATTTGCGCTATTGTAAACAATGAGTTCGAGCGGTCCAGGGGTATACAGTCAAAGGTTAAAGCGCTATCTTTGAACCAGCTTTATCAACATAGCATTTCTGGCTCCTTTTCCACGAGTTATGAGTGGTACATTTTTATATGGCGGTGGACCATCTACGTAAGGTTAATCTATGATAATAGAAGGTAGAATTTGGGTTTTTAATGATCACTACATCTAACAGCAGGGCTGTAGTGAAGAGAAAAAAAAAGTGGGGGGTGGGGGGGTTAAGAGTCAGAAACCCTGAGTTCAGTTCCTTAAATAATTAAATAGTGTTAAATCGCATAATTATTCTGATAAAAGTAAATAGTCGTGCCAGGTGGAAGTGAAAATTCTGATAGAAGTGATGTCTCTTCCGCATCGTCTACTGAAGTCGAAAGAGCCCGCAGTGCATCTTTAAAACTGTACCAATTAAATGGTGAAATAAATTCATCTGGTGGGGATAGGATTCTGATTAAGAATGAAGCTCAATAGTTACTGGATGTGGTTATTACTTTTTACGATGAGAACTTCAGTGCGGATTTCGTTAATATCTTTCAAAGTTTCGTTTAAACTTGTTACTTTCATTATTGAAAATATTCGTACAAAAATCTTTAAGATAGACTTCTTAAATAATAAATAAATAAATAAATAAATGTTTTATAAATACTTGATTATGACTAATCTAATTGCTATGAATCGTAAAAAAATTGTTTCTCATCTTAAATTATATCCTGAAGAACATTCATAAATTTTTTGCGCATTGAAAAAATTTATGTCGTTTGAAAAAATCACCCCTCCACTATTACCCAGGCTTCACACATATAAAACATATGTTTTGAATATAATTTTGGAAACCATCTGTTCAACACTGCCATAACAGCAGAATAACAAATAATTCGGTATCTACAAAATAGACAGCACGAAAAATGTTAGGGAGACAAAGCAGTGCCTCAGGTGGATACTATGTTCATTTAATCTCCCTCCTTCCACAATACAGACGAAGAAAAATATCTTCAAAATTAAAAAATAAAACTAATTCAATTTCGAAAAATTTAATAGACACACAAACTCTACACTACTGCAGAAAAGCATAAAATTCCAAGGCCACAACACCATGTCCTTTTGACGAGATTATGTTGAAAAAAATTGCCTCCTGAATGGCATAGCATTAATGTACCACCAGCGCGATATCGCAGATGTTACCGGTACATAAAACAAGAGAAACTGCTTATCATCGAGCTAAATGAATTAATTAAGCGGCCAAACCGAGTGAAATTTATACAGGTATAAACTTACTTTTAGGTAGCAGCTTAGCAAAAAATGACACATTAAATATTTTTTTCGACAAGCATCACATTCGTTCAAAAAGTCATTGAAAATGGCGAAGAATGCAATTCAATTTCTAATACATCAACAACATCAATAAGCCCTTTAAGATAAACCCATGTTCTTGGTATTCTTGTGAAATTTTCGGTAACGCAACATCACGAATACATATCCAAACACCGGAGCAAAATTATAGTCGACGGAATTTCGTAAATATTTTAATTTCAAAAGAACGCCAAGCAGACAGAAAAAAAAGGTTGCATTCCATACCGGAATACAGAATTCTGAGCGAGGAAAATTCTCGATATTTTATTTCAAAGGAGTTAAACCGAAACGATAAGGCTTCGGTTAAGTACATTTCCGCGATACACATCGCGAACAGATCACTTACATACGAACTCGAATAACTGACATGAGAATAAAACCCGAAGGAAGACGGTGGCACGGATTGAGAACACCGGCTGAAATATTTCCACCGTTCGGATACATATTTCACGCACGTTGAAACTACTTAATGATCGAACCACATAACACCGCCGATACAAGAATACCATTTCGGCAATAACGAAATATATGTAAGCGAGGGCGGTGGACCTCGCTGCCTCTTCCGAAATTAATGATAACTGGAAACGCGTTGGTTCTATTTCGTTTCTCGATCTTCTTCCCCATCGCGAAACTCAGCTAATGTTCAACTTCTCTCTCGGGTCCTGTTGCCGAACTAATTACTACAAAGCTAATTACACGTATCAATCTCGATTCGGTATTCGTTGACAATACACGTGAGATTTCCAACTTATCATGGACGTCGACTTCGTCTCTTTCAAGCGTTAAGAATTTCATAAATTCGAGTTAAATTGAAGCGAAGGCGAAACTCTACCCGTGTATTTCCGGCCTGCGTAATGGCAACCGCGAAGCGCGCCGCTTTACGTATTTTGACAGCTCGCTATATCCCGCAAAGATTTATAAATTGCCGTAATTACATCGTCAACTAATGTCAATTTTATCGTGTTTTAACCCAATAACATAACTAGCCCGATGGTGTAATTCCGGTGAAATTTAATTCTTTGTAAAGCCTTACACATATATCAATTTACAGATTTCGGCGATTACGCGTCTAAAACCGAATTCTCTATACGTAGGCTAGTAGTGTTATGACATCGAATAAATTTACCTAAACATCGTACTCATATATACTCCGTTATACTGGAGCGTGTATAACGTGAATGAGTGTTTGGTATGGTTCAATTCACCCATATATCGTTCGAATCCGAATTATTACCTATTCAACGTCAAAGTTCGAGGTCATTGGTAAATTTTAATTGAAATTTTGCGTGTTAGAATTTGACCATTTTCATCAACGAGCGATATATATTTTTTACAGCCTTCATTTGAAAATTCATAGTACTCGAAAAAGATATGAAGGGTACACTTTTTCCACTTTTTGAGAAAAATGAATTTTACAGCTCGATGCCGTGTAAAAATAATCACAAACATTTTTCAAGGCATGTTAGTATGTACTAAAACAGTTGTGTGCTACGTTTAAGAATAACATTATTATGAGACAAAAAAAAATATCGATAATTACCATAGTCATAACTCATAAGGCTAAAATCAGAGCAAGATCATAATGCACAAGGAAAGAACCAGATAATTATGTGAAAATAAAGGAAAAAATAGGTGTAAAAGTAGTTGAAAAACGAGCTAGGAGATACACTGATAAGTGATAACATAAACTGGCCACGTGATGGACTTGCCTGTTTCTTTTCCTGCATACGAATCTTTCAACATGATTTAATGACGCAGTATTGATAATTCTAAAAATTTGAACGTGTCGTAATATTCTACTTACAATTGTCTAAGTGACTACTTCATCTTCTGATTTTTGAAAAAAACGTGACTTATGTAATTTTTTCCCAGTACCCTTCATATACAACACACCAATGTTATACATTTCACGATTCTATAACTCACATAATTTATCTAACCTCCTTTTTTGGCTGAGTTTTAAATGAAGAACTAAAAAGGGTCAGAGGAAGGAGGGATATCGAATGTTTATGTTTTAGACCGTTTGTAATCGATCTCGTGCCTTCCAGTGTTGGCGGTCCGAAATCATTTCATTCCGGACCGTGTTCCATAGTTCCAGAAAAACCCCTAGAACGGGCCAGTTTTGTTCCGGACGAGAAAAATATTTATTTCGTTTTGGTTCAGTTTCGGTTTCGGATTAACCCCAATTTTTTCCAGCTCAGAGCCTCTAATATGGAAAAATAGGAAAAGGATGAAAATATTACCCACAAATCGATATTGATCATTTTTTTTTTTTTTAGATAAGCCTTTAAAGTTAATTATAGTCGGTTATGAATTATTAATTTAGAATATGGCATTATTTTTCAAAAAAAAAACCAACCAACAACAACAATGAAAAAATTGGAAGTCCATTATAAAACTGAAAACGTGCAATTTGATTTGATTTCTACTTGAGCATTTGACAAGAAGATACAAGCCTACAAGCTGCAGGGTACGGGGAAGAAATTGATGAAATTACCGAGTCAAACAATAATTGATGCAGAGTCGGCGAAAATTTCATAATATTGAAATATCCCAATGTGCAACTTTTCAACCACCTTGTAGCAGTCTGAATTTTTATCTAATGAGGATGACGATGGTCTACGAAGATTCAGTAACTCAAATTATACCTTTTAAGTGCTAAAAAGGGTTTCTCACACCATTCTGACTGGTTAAGAACACACAAAAAAAACGATTTTTTCGAAAGGTGATGCGCTTTGGGGACTTTCTGCTCCCTTCCTCTTTAATTTAAGGGACTAAAAATTTTTTTGGGAGGTCTCCCACTGAAAGTACACTACCTCACTAAATTCGGTCAAAATCCAAGATATGTTTTTTTTCTTTTCGATCCACCCTAGCACACACATAAAATGTTGTATATTGTATAAGGTACTGGCGGGGAAGATGGCGGGGCAGGTAAGATAACGCACTTTTCATATCTCTAAGATGACAACACTTGAATACATTTTAACAACAGGTGGTTACTGCCTAGTGTATAGAGACTTTGCATTTGAATTTTCAATAGTGTACCACCCTTTGTGCGAGTTCTATGATTTTTCAAATGAAACACTCATCATTTTTTAGTGCTGATTATTCCATCAATAATTTTAAAAGTGAAATTTTTTCAAGTTTTTTTTAGCCAATTTCACCAGATAATATTTTCATCCATTCATAATTTACTCTAATTCTCAGGGATTGATAGTACATCGCCATAACTATCAATACAACTGAAAAATAATTATATTTCGAAATTTTACAAAAACGGGTAAGATGCCGCATAAATAATGAAATAATGACGACGGAGAAATTAGCACGCGTTTTATTGATAAGAAAAATATTCACTACAAGGGTTGCCACCTAAAGAAACAATCTGCAAACAGTCTCAAAAATATTACTCTAGTATACCTCAAAAATTAGACATGTCCAATCTCGGCACCTCACTTTATTCTTGAGTTATGCTCAAAAGTATTATGGTATTTATGGTTCATTTTTGCACTTATCAACCATGTGACCGCACAGACATTCGAATTCGTCAAATACTGGACATAGGAAAAATCTCAAAAAATCTACTCGAGTATACTTACCTTTAAAATAAAATATCACTCAACTCGGCACCTCACATAGTTCTCGAGTCATCATAAAAACAATAATGGTTCATTTTTGCACATATCACCAACAGACATAGGAAAAATTGGAAAAAATTCTCAAAAAATCTACTCGAGTATACCTACAAAATAAGACATCACTCAACTCGGCAACTCACATAATTTTCGAGTTATCCTCGAAAGTATTGTTGTTCAGCTTCGACTCACTATTAGGCGCATCACAAATGTGACCCCGGCTACGTATATCGTTATCCACAAATACCGGATATTGCTGAAATTGATTTTACTCAAATTAAAAGTAAACTTATACCGCCAAAAATAATATATCGCTCATTACTTTTGTTCCAACTGCATGCCAATAAATTAATGTAAGTAAGCAATGTGCCTATACTTACCTATTAACAAATAAAATAAATTTTTTGAATAATTGAAGTTTTAATTGTGAAATAATTCAACTACGTGTTATTTTCCATAAGTCATCTTATCCTACCCCCATGTGCCATCTTCAACCCCCCCATCGGGTAAGATGGCCAAAAGTACTATTTTTTATAACTTCAAATTTAATAACATTTTAATACGAGTTGAAAATTAAAATCCCCAAAAATATCGAGGAAAATGTTTACATAATAGTTTCCTCCCAACTAGAACACTCCAATACTTCTATATCTGAAGTTATTACAATTTACGATAGGTGCATCATCTTCCCCGCCAGTACCTTACTGTGCAAAGCCTGCTTACATTCCATTCCAAACAAAAAAAAAAAAAAAAAAAACTAAAAAAAGGGGAGCTTGATGCTTGACTTGATCTGAAATGGTCCGTTATTTTCATTTCGGCCCAGTTTTGTTCCATGGAAGGTGTTGTATCTGTTTCCTATGTCGACGTGCAATACCTCACGAACAGTAATTACGACTGGGTCTGTGTCTCAGACTTACGAAAAAACATAACGCGCGACGTAAATAAAGACGTGTATTCGGCGAGATACAACAACTTACTATCACAAAGATAAAAACTGATTAATATGCTACGTTGGCCGACGTAGCCGGTTGTGCACGCGTGCGCGTACCGGACTGCGTCGCCACAGAAGGAATCAACTTTCATTCCGGATCTCGTACCGGACCGTTAGAACATGACGATTTTTACCGATTCTTGTTTCGGACTAGGTTCCGGACCATTTCGGACTGCCAACACAGGTGCTTTCCATTACAATACATATATTTATGTATGTATATTTTTGCCCCACCTTGAAAAACCTAAACAAAAGGTATATTAGATTTGTTCTGCAACCTCTTGCATCAATGAATGTTGCTGCAATACGCTGCAGCAAGAAATGCTACATAAAACGAACGCACTTAAAGCGCAGCTCCCAAAAAATTACGAAGTTCTTCCAGTTTCGTGTGGAAACATGGAATTTAATTTACAACAAAATGTGCGAGAAAATGTTTGGAATTAGAATTAATGGATTTTTCCTCTGATAAGGACTCTATCGATGTGGTACATCCGCCTCTTGAATTACTTCAAGAATTAATTGTTGAAGAAGAAGATGAAGAGGGTATTTCAATTCGTTCGCTCTAGTCTTCTAAAAATTAAATTTATTCAGCCGAGAGGTATTATTATAAAGCTAAATTTTTTATTTCAGATCCTTTTGAATTCCAGTATGTTAGCAAATGTATAAACAGTGTGAATATGATAGTACAACGAATGCATGGTTGAAATTGCTCAAAAATATTTAATGAAGGTGCGTCCACACGAGGATGATCAGCTTCGTTCAGCCTGGATGATCAGCCTGGGATGAATGTAGTGTGGACGTTTGGATGATCAGCCTCGTTGAGCTGAACGAAGCTGATCAGCCTGTCATCCTCAATCGACTTAATGTCGGTCTGTTCAAAGGATGATGAATAGTGTGGACGCGACTGCATCATCCACATTCGCTCATCCAAATATAATTTTTCGTCATTTCACATACAAGTTATTGTTCAATGGAATGAAAATGATTTTAATATCAGAAAGTTACTTTTTTTGGTCATCTGACCATTTTTCTGAAATTAAAATAATTATTTACAACGCAAAATTTACTAAAGATTATGATAATTTTTATTTATACATTTTTTTTAAGCGTACGTGCGAGTAGCAATGTGTGAACTCTAATAAATTTCATTTACCAAAAAATTTAACATAAAATTATCATTAATGTATATATTTTTTCAGTAAGTATCAAAATTTTTTTTCATAAACTTGACACCTAAAAACACTACAATAATTTTAATTATTTTTACTAAATTTTTCATATAAAATATTAATTTCGGATATTGAAGAATTATTTAAAAACTGAATTTATTTTTGATTAAAAAATTAATTCCCAATAATTTTATTACATATTTTTTTAATTTTTTTTTATTATAAAATGAATTTTTTTTTTCATAATTTTCATCATTTGGGTGTGAGGGTAGGGTAGAAATTACTCATGCTGCCCTACTTTTCACCACCACCGATTGTACTTGTCGCGTATCCCTCATAATGACTGACTCTTATTTGGAGAATAACGCGCAAAAACACGTAAAAATGTAGTATTTAACTTTTTCCTCACATATTTTCCTGTAATGTGATGTACCGATTCCTTCTGTTGATGGCAAAAAGCTGAATAAGTGTGGACGTCGACAGATGATCATCCAAGCTGAACAAGCTGATCATCCTACGTGTGGACGGACCTTGACGCCCTTATGCTTCATTTTTGTATGGATCGAAGACTGGCAAATCATTGAACGTTATGAGTTTTGTTGCAGGCAAGCTGTAACTTTCTTGCAACAGCTCCCAACATATTGCAGGAATTTTTGCAAATTCGCTGCAGCCATCCTTGCAACACGACAAATCGAATAGTCGAATTATTTACAACTTTCCTGCGACAAGAAAAATCAAACGCGCCAAACCTCCAACCTGCTGCAAGTAGCAAAATATTGTGGCAAATCGAACATACCTAATATGCATAAAAATCGCTCGAAATTCGGTAAAGGCATATGCTTTTAGTAAAATTCTTCCTCATTCTTTGGTGTCATACATCAATGACTCAAAAGTATGATTTTGATGTTAATATTCAGCCAAAATGAAAATGACGATTTCATCTTTTATTTCTCGGAATAATCGAAGAAAAAATATGCTCTATAGTAAAATTTCAAACTTCATCAAAAAATTCCCGCGATTCCGCCACTTTAAAATTTCTTTAGAATACTCCAACTTGTAGGATACCTCGCATACCTTACACCAAAATCGCTTATAATCCGCTTATTACACCGAATCTTCGAATAACCTCGTCGTCTGAAAGTCCAGAACAAAGGCAGCTAAAAAGCCCGACCGCTCATTGAAATTCCTCGTAAAGCACTCCTCATTTCAAGTACACACTTCAATCTGCAAATGATTGCATTTTTCAACCCCGAGCTCTCGCTAGTTGCACCAATAAGTATATTCGAGAGCACACACGAGGACACTCGTACGTCGTCAATATTGACGTGTGTTTTCGTTCGAATGACGCGCCGAGATGTTTTCGAAATAAGCTAAACAAACATGTTTTTAATGACCATGGTAAATAAATAGGGTGTTAATTTACACAAATATACTCTTGGTGCATATTACGATAAGCTCATTAAAACCAGCTTGTATACCATAAATAACCGGGGTTAAATTATTCGCCAATACGACCAAATTCTCAATGCCACTGAGCTAAACAATAATAATGAGAACGATTGTTGCAACTAGCCAACCTTTCGACGACACAGTACCGCTAGCATTATATTATTTCACTCGATGCTGTCACGTCAGCGCGTACACCGATGAAAAAAAATCATCGAAAAAACGCAACTCCGCAAGGTAAATATTTGTAACGTTGAAAACACAATTGTCCGGGATAGTGAAACGAGAACGATTTTTTTCTATATAAATTACACGCGCGTCGAATTTTTCAACACTGTCTTTCATACGTTACCCACGGCTCCATTATTAAACAACGAGTCGATGAGATACGATAAAAAAATAACTCGCTATCCAAATCCATCGACGGCAAATTTCCCACTTCCACCACAACTACAAAGCTCAGCTTGCTCATGTACACGGCCTTTCCCAATAAATCATTCATTTCGAACGAAAAATCTGGCAATCGGATTTTCCACACGAAAAAGACTAGCCAAGTGTTGTTCGCAATGGCCTTGTAAAGGTGGGAAAAATACCTCCTCATAAAACTTGTATAGCTGCAGACCGTATACACGTAATGAGTAAATGTGATCGAAAAATAGTTCACATGGTGGTGCTGCGTACGCTGATACAGGCTCGAAAAGGATACAAAAAATTGACCATTCGAGCAAAAATTGTACTCGCCGATAAATAATATACCAAATGGTATCGTAAAATGAAGCGATATAAATAACCGAAATGTTTTAATAGCGGACTCTTTCGAACGCGGAAATCACATGTGAAAAATATCCTTAAAAGCTTTCCAAGGCGGAAAACCAAAAAAAAAAAAGGAAGAGCGAGAGAGAAATTCGACCAAATATTTAAACGTAGTTAACTAATATATCTCACTTCACGGATACAAATGAAAATTTCTAAATCGAAACGTTTCTAAATATAGAAATTATTTCAACACGTAAACGTCACCGAAAAACACACTATTCGTGTATTCAATTTACTTCGAAAACGTACCATACATTTCTCATTGTGAGCACGTCAAATAAATGTATCGCGATAATAGCGCGAAAAAAATTTTCGATCTTGAACACCAACGAGCCTGTTTTCCAGGCCAGGTTAATGTATCTGCTAGACGTTAATGTATGCGCGATTAAATACCCTGATAGTCCTAATTCGCCACGAATTATACATTTGCACAGTTTCACGTTCAACCTCGTAGGGTCGAAATACTAATTTTCGATGGAACTAAGACTTTCGTCGTCCAACTTTGGCAATCTACACTATGACATTTTTCTCCCAAGGGTGTGATGAGGTATGGGGAGAGACCCAGGGCACATTTTTACCCCATCGGTTTATCATCATATCCCGGAGTCCCACCATCCCACCTCCAGCCCGGGGAGGAGGTGTGTAACAGGTCTTATCATAATATACATAGTATACAAATCGAGTATGTATCCAACAAAATACAGCAGATTATAACATGAATTAATTAATACAATCGTTACACATCAATTTTTTACGGTACAATTATGAATTACATCCGTTTATCAATGTTAAGTATACAATTATACATGGAATCAGCGCCGGATTAAGCATTTTTGAGCTGTACGCACCAAAATCCTGCCGCCCCTGAAATTTTTACTCTATGTCTCTACTCCTTCCCCAATTTTCTGGTTATCTTAGTTTTATAGAAGAATAAAAAATTGAAATAGTACCACTCATGATTACAGATTGTAAGAATATTGTAAAATTCGAGAATAAAAAACGCCGATGCAATAATACAGGGAAAAAAGCACATTCTCATGTGGTTGTTGATTTTTGATAATTAAATTTGAAATATGAAGAAATCTTCATTTGGTAGCCAACAATTTCTTTATCATATAGGATGTATTATTCAAGGTTGTAAAGGATTCGAATCCACTAAAAGATAATTGGGACCCTTCAGAGCAGTGGCGCGCTAGTGTCGTGTTTACATTTAATGGTCTTATCAGTTCTGAAAACGGGGAATTTTTGCCGTCAGTTGTAGACTCACACAGTGAAATGTTTAAATTATTTGAAAATAAATCGAATAAATGGAATGAATGAGTTGGGTTTGGCCAATTTGATACTTATCTATCATTTTGGTTTATAAATGAGATTCTTTCGCATGGTATTTATGATATTCACGATAATTGTATCGCTAATCATTGGTAAGTGCATGAAAAATTATCTTTATTTCGCAACAATAACACTGGAATTCAATTTATCTTTACCATTGAACAAAAAACAATTAATTCTATTCAAAATAATTCAATTCAATACCACAATTATTAATTCATTGCCAATAATGATAATTTATCAAATTATTGAAATCCCCGTTTTCAGTAGTTCATCGTTTTACCACCAGGTACCGACTCTTTCGCTGAAGGATCCCAATGGATTTGTATTATGATTCGAATCCAAAAAAACTGTTCGGATTCATAAACAGATTCGAATCGTTTTGATGGATTCGTTCATTGTTTCGTTTTTATTTCCGTTACTGGCGTTACTATTATTTTTAAAAAAATTATCTTTGGCTTTGCGAATCATTCATTTGAAATTTCGAATATTAAAAAAAAATTCTATATTGAAAGTCAAATTTTAAAAAAAGAGAGAAAAAGACGAGAGCGGGAATAGGATAGGAATAAGAATAGGATGTAGAAAATTTTGAAATTTCAATTTCGAATTATTTTACTATTTTTACTTGAGTTGAATGGTGAAATGTGAAATTTTATTAAATGGATAATTATAGTAAACTTGTGGAGGAATCGATCGACGATCCTCCACCACCTCCTGAACCTGATCTCATTCCTCAGCCGGCTCAGCCATCAAAAAACGATGAGCTTAACCGGCCTAACGATAACGACGACGCGGAATCTATTGGTATGAGTTTGAAAAGTAAAAGTAGTCGAAGTTCGAGTTCGAGTACAGCAACTGTAAAAATCATTACTACTTATTGAACTTACTGAAGCAACAAGCAATTAAATATTCGGAAAAAATTTATTTTTTCAGAGTTTATTTTAATCGTTTTTAAAATTGAAACTTTAGTACAGTGGTAGGTACTAGGTATACGTCATTTTTTGCTCTTTTTTTTACCATTTCACCGAGAAAATGATGGATTCGTGGATTCGAATCACGAAAACGTTGGATTTATTCGAATCCTATTCGAATCCAAAAAAATGCAGTGATTTGTGGATTCGGATTCGAATCCAATTTTAGGTGGATTCGTTTCAACCTTGGTATTATTTATGTCTTTAAGCGTCTATTCCACATACACGATTGCATACTGGTTTGCCTGCCAAATGGCCATTTTCGTGCACTTTGATTTTCAAATACTACTAATCTGTTTCACTTGAAATTTGAAATATACCCCAATAATAAGAATTTGAGAAACTTCACAGAAGGTTTTTTTGATTAAGTGATTATTTGTCGAGAAAAACGCAAAAATAAATTGGCTTTTGAGGAGGCCATATTTCACTGCTTATAACTTTCTTATAAGTTGGAATTTGAATTTTTCGTTCTGAACAAATTAAAGAGAAGTGTCTTATCTTCTTCATTTTCAAATTTCAAAAGTTGAATTTTACTCTCAAAAATGTCATTTTTTTAGCGTTATCAATTTTGCTTTTTATATAGATAACATATACTGCCTGCGAAGTTTAGTTATACTAAAAAAAAGAAACGCGTATGTGAAATATACCCTTAAGGTAGTATTTTCGTTCGTGTAAGGAAAAATCATTTTGAAGTATTTCGTTTTTTTTTTTTTTGGTAAAAATTTGCCGCCCTACGCACGTGCGTAGTGTTCGTATAGGGTAATCCGGCACTGCATAGAATACAACTTGTACATATGTAATTACCTCCAAGACGTTGCAATCAATTTTTTACATGAAGGCAACATCACAGTAAAAATACAGTTCATTCCATCAATATTACATCGTTTACACTCTTTATATCCATTTATATGTAGTACATGTACATCATCAAGTAGATCGGACAATGGACTTTTTGCTTTTATTTTGTCTATTTCATCAGAAGCAGGGCTATCGAGGATACGCACCAGAGTAATATTTCCTCAACCGATAAAACTGACAGTTCAAAATACGAAACCTCGACTTCTAAGGATGTTACATAAGTAAAGTAATTCATTTTTTAACGATTTAATCTATTTATATTAATCTAAACTTAATTTCATCAGTGGTGAAGTTGTTGAGGATAGAGAAGATATCGATGACGAGCGTAGAAACAGCGTATCAACTACCGCTGCAGCCACCAGCACTAGCCGGGAAGCCACAGCGGCCAAGTCAGCTGCTCCGGAATCGTCACCCATCCAGTCTCCAAATCATTGTCCGTGGCTTTGACGAGGTAATATACTAATTTTCTTTAATTCATCTCTATTTAAATTTTTCTACAAATTCGATTCATTTTGCAGAGTGGATAGTTTAGGAGGTTTTGAAGATATCACAGAAAGCTTAAGCCTCGGTGACTTCCTCGCCTCAGGTAATTTGGTGTGGGAGTTAGAACTGGAGGATGCGGCCGATGGGACAAATTCATCCATTATTCCAGAGATGCCTCAAGATGTCCCAGGACCCACCCCCGAAAGACCGAAGGTCTCCGGGAGGCCAGCCCTCAGGACCCAATGAAGCCTCTAAACCTCCGAGTTACTCTTTCGATTTGTAAGTATTTAATTTCATTAGCATTTGAATTTAGTCGAATATTATCTAACTTTATTGCTGTTTATAGATCGAACATGTGCGTTGTGCCCATCAGAGACTACATGAAGTGGTGTGAAGAGTCACGACAAGCCGAGGTTCTGAAGCAAAAATTACAAGAGGCTCAAAAGATCATTAATTCGCGACCCGAAGTTCGAACAATTCAGTCAAGTTCCAGCGAAATTTCTTCATCATCGTCGTCTTTTCGGCAGCGGCCAAAACCGGCTCCAAAAACTTCAAACAAGCCAAGTCATCAAGAACCACGGGAATTCATCACCTCGTGGACCAATGTAAGGGCAAATCAGCTGCCCTGGGTTCGACGTCCCCGGGCAGTCGCCTTTAGATCGCAAGGTACGAAGAGGCTACTTTTCGACTCAGGCCGTCAAGGAGGGCCTGGCGATGAGCACAATGCGGAAGATTATGTGAGAAATTTGAAGACAGTAGCTAAAATTTCAACAAAAACCTTGTGCATGTGAAAAAATGGAAAATTCTTCATAATAGCAGGTATGGGGCACATGTATGACTAGTACTTCCAGACAATTTTAGTTCACGATCTGAGACATTGGGGTCAGGGGCGTACCGAGGACATTCTTCAGGGGGGGGGGGTGAGAAAACCAAAAATAGCCAACTAATACCATGAAATTTTACCAACTGTTGACCTTTTTTTTTTGCTCCAAGAAAATAAGATGTTAAATAAGATGTTAAATAAGATGTCACAGTCTTGTTAGTCTTCAAAAAATTTAAAAATAGCTGTAATAATACTGCGCAAGTGTGAAGTTTATCAACTTTACGTTAAAACTCCAAATTTACCAACTTTCCAAAAGCCAAGGAGGGTACGTCCCTGGTTGTGCGCTATATAAGTTGGCATCAGTTCGAATTTATTCGAGTTCTTATTTTCCCAAAAGAAATTCAAGTTCCCAATTTCAGCGATGAACAATTATAAATTTCCCAACTTTTCAAAACACCTGGTGGGAAGCTCCCCCCATCTCCCCTTAGTTACGCCCCTGATTGGGGTTGAAAAAACAATACGCCAAAAAAAAATTAAATTCAATAAGATCCTGTTTTTGAAGAATTTTTTTGTCTTTAGTTTTTTTTTTTTAGTGTACTTTTTTGTTTCTTTCGTGTTTCTTCAATGCGTTTTTTGTTCCTTTGTGTTTAATTTTATTGAAGATTTTGTTTTTGAAGAATTTTTCTGTTCTGAAATTGTATCATTTCAATCGAATGGCAATACTAAGGGACACTCCATAATTTTCATCTCTGAAATACCCTTTCCCAAAAAACCAATGTCACCACTGTCACCAGAAAATATTTACGGAACTAAAATATTCTAACTCCTCAAAATCCTTCTTTCTCACCATTTACTGATCACATCTGGAGTTGTGGACACTAAGTATTTCAGTTTGAGGCTTTCACAAGTTCATTTTTCACGCATTACTTTTTCGCCACATTTCCAAGATTTACTGCGAATGGAAATCGGACACAAAAAGTAGACTACAAAGATTAAAACTAAGCTCTACGTCAATGAAATCAAATACCACAATTTCGATTATTATCTGCCAGAAATAAATCAAATTATCATGCAAATTGATAAAACATACAATGATAGGAACAATCTGAAATACGTCATTAGAATCAATTTTACGCGCGAAAAGTTCCTTTTAACATATATCACGAGCGCAATAAAATAACTCAAATTTTATTTCAATTGAATTGGCGTTGAGTGACGTCAACGGGCTTTTTCACTACACGACACACACGTACCCAACGTCACATTAGAAAAAAAAAAAAAGACGGCAGCATATTAAACGCAAACAGTGAACGTGTAATACGGAACTACTTTAATACTCGTTCGAAAAAGGGTATTTTCACCGTAATATTAGTCATTTATTCCCTTTTTCAACATACAGAAGACATTCTTTCTGGATACTTTTAAGGATTGAAAAAACATTCGCTGTTTCAACATACAGCCGTAGGATAAACTAAACAAAAAAATAATACGAGAATTTCCACCATACCTATTCATAATCCAATTTTCGTATTCGTTTCGAAATTTAATTTAGCGTAAACGATACGTCGATAATTTGTTGGTTTACATCATTTGCCACTTTCTGAATCCACTTCTTTACGAAATTCTCCTTACAGACGAAGTCCCAAATTCGTATAAACCGCACTCGATGAAACGAGATTCAAGTATACCGTTGAAACGTGACTAAACCAATTTCCATTTTAATCTTATACAGGTAAATTTAGAGAACATGACGGCGGCGCAGCCTTTGCAAATACGTAACCAAAATACATTCAGATATTCCCCCGTACGTTCCATCGTCATTATTTCCATTTTTTTTTCAACTTCGATGTTATAACAAAAAATTTGAAAAATTTAATTCTTCGTAAATCAATGCAAAAATAACGGAGATAAGATTCTAACAACAAGCTAAGCCCATACGCGGATGCTACTCCAACTGAAAATGTTTACTACAAATAGCCAATATGAAAATGTAAATTCAAGCCAAACCTGGAATAAAGTATGGCTATACTGGAAACATGACTATAACGAAAAAAAGCCTCAGATGTTCGGATGCTATTTACGTACTGACGATCTACATACAACGATGTAAATTTTCACCGTATCACAATTTATTTATTTACATATTTATTAATGAAAGAAAAAATCCTATATCTTTGAAATTCAAATTTCAAACAATAAAGTATACTGAATATAGATACAATCGATATTGGATAAATCAACCAATATGTCGACAAATGGGCGCGAAAATCTGCGAACTTGTGACCGCGAAATTACAATTTAAAAATTCATCCGGCAAAACAACACGACTAGGCGTCATTTCCTTCATTGGTTCATACAGCTGAACGTACCGATCTGAAAAACAACATCGTCTGCTCACAGCCCTATTGGATAAATAGGTAAGAGGGCTCGCGATGAAATTCCTTACTGACTACGTGTCGGTTGTACGCCGTAACATAAAAGTTTTTAAAATGTATCGATTACGCCGTTGATAAGATGTGACCAGCTTACCAAACGGAAAGTGATCTCTCAAGGCATCGTTAGTGAGTCTGATTATCACCTCCGCACGAAGGAATTTCACGCCGCAGGGAAGTAGAATTTTGCGTTTTTCTATCGAACGAATAAACATCATTATTGTTTTTTTTTTTCACAACTATATTTCTTCTGAAAAACCTAATTAAGACACGAGTCGTCGAACAATAACACAACATCGATAATAGCTCAGATATTTCATTATTTCGATACGCTGCGCTGCGCGAATACAAAAGGTTTGAAAGGTTACAAAATTAACATTTTTGATAATTTTTTTTTATAACCTTTTGAAATTCTGTACTAAATTTACATATAATACAAAACTATAAAAATTTCTTAATTTTTCAATAATTAAGTAATATCAGTTTTTAAGGAACTTTTTTTTAATATCAATTACGTTCCTGTGATAATTTTAATGAAATCGGCGTTACCGCAAATAGTATTCAACTTATTCCCGGTGAGCTTCGAACTTAAGAACAAAACCTAAGATCCGATTCCATCTAACCACCCTCACCACACCCATACTCAAGCTTGCACCATTACTACTCTTATGAAGTAAAATCAGCTGCCAAATTTCCTCAAATTAATCTCATAAAATTGTTAGGCTCTGAATTCTCTGAAAATGTATTAAAATGGATTAGATCTTTTTACCAAAAAATGATGCATAATTTTAGGTTACTTCAAAAAAAGCGACAACAATGGAGAAGAGGAAGTCCAAAAAGAAAAAACAGAATAATTAACATATAATTATAAACACAATAAATTTTCTCTAAAAATTGGCTAATAATTAATTTTTTTTGGCGTCACTGAGAAACAATAAATACTGGTACCAGGTAACAGAATAATCATAAAATGAAGGCATTTTTCATTTTTTTTTCTCTCTCCTTAACGAGTAGAGCGCATCTAGCCAATGCAAAAAAAAAAAAAAAAAAACCCACTACGACAGGTGAGCTCAGCTCTGCTCATTAATGCCAATGAGCTTACCAGTGACACCATCCTCGTAATAAACAATTTTTCTCCTATAAAATCCTGTCGATAAATAATTTTGAGGCTAGAGACCTCAACGCGGGGAGGATGTTTGGTTTCGTTAACCGACATAATAATATCTTAAAATTACATCCTTCATTTTAAAAATAACATGAAAAATAAATATACGAAATAATTCTAAAAAGGTCAAAATACGGTAACTCTATCTATCAGGTAATTACAAAAATATATACAACGTAAAAACTTGACCACCTACGTAGCGTGCGCACGACGAGCCGATATAACGGTCCGGTTAAGGGATGAGTCACCCCGAAGTGACGAAGCAAGTAAGTGGTACAGTTTTGTACAAGAAAATTATTTTAGTTCAACAGTATACGAAACTAAATAAATATATTGGTTTTTAAATTGTGAACACGAAAATTATTAATTTACTACAACAAATTAAACAACCATACTCAAGCTTGCACCATTACTACTCTTATGAAGTAAAATCAGTTGCCAAATTTCCTCAAATTAATCTCATAAAATTGTGAGGCTCTGAATTCTCTGAAAATGTATTAAAATGGATTAAAAGTTTGAAAAATTCGAAAACAAAAAATGAGTATGAGAAATTCAAATTGTTTTGTTCCTAGAAATAACATTTTAGGGCAAAAAAAAACTGAATGTAATTTCTTCTTTTAGATTCCCAGCATATAAAATGTTTCTAGCTATCCTGAAAAAATACCATACTTCATCAAAGAGAAAAATTCATTTTAAATACAATTCGAATTTGGAATTACATGCAAATTGGATTTTAAGAAAACTGCGAAGTGTAACTGCAGTCAGATACGGACTAGAGCTAAAAATTCGAAAAAACTGATAGCTCTTCATGTAAGAAGTACCACGGTATGTAGCAAATAGAAATAGCAGATACTCATTTTTAAATGCTAATCACGAGTTCTCACACAGCTACATTTTCCTTCCGATTGTTAAGAATAAAAAAAACTTTCCTTTCTTCATTTACATACAATTCGTATGAAAATAGTTCACCTTTTCTACTCAGTTTCCGAGGGTGTGAAAAACCTTACAAAAAAAAGCACCTACCATCAACACCAACATTGTGACTACAACAGCCTCATGTGGTATTTGAACAGAGACTACATGAAGTTTAAATCTAGTTGTTTTACAAAGAACTTGAAAATCTCGTTCAAATTAATTTATACATCAAACACCTTACAAATCGCGAGCACATTTCAAAGGAATGGCTGATATGGTCCATGCGAAAATATCCACATGATGCAAGGATGGAAAGGCTAGATAAGAGGTAATTTCGATACACGAACATGTACCTAGCTTAATGACTATACCTGAGATCAATTTAATGTTTGATTACACTGACCCCTTAGGCGTATTATATTTCTCTCACAAAGAGCGAAATACCCGTGTTAACATATAGACACCCGAAATTCAAACACAATAACTTATTAGCCCTCCATATTTCACATTCTCAACGCTGTTGTCGGAACATAGCATAGACAGAATACATTATAGTACACACGAAACATACGCAACTCAATCCGCACGATCGTCCGTAATTCTCGCAATCGTATATTTGTCGATATTACGAATAAATTCTCGTTAAATTGACTCGTAAGTTTCCGCTAAATAACGTCAACTTTATACCGCGTTATTACATATATACGTACGCGAATGTACGAAAATGTTCTCGCTCCTCGTCGTGTGCCGAGGAAGCGTCGAATAGCTTCTGGCAAGGCGTAAACGACTTTTCTTATGCTGTACAAACATGAATAATACACGTTTAGTCTACTGGAATATTAAAATCGCGCATATTTCATTGCAGGATGCACTTTACTAGACGATCATAAAGTTGAAACACAATACAACTTCTATTTTTACAGCTTTTTTCCCCACTAGTCGCACGTTCCCCCCTGTACCGGCTCGCCACCGTATTTCCATTTCAATAGAAATTTCTTCAGAATTCAGAGGTTAGCTCAAAGACGTTTCCAGCTTTATTACGCGATATCATTGAAAACATTATGACGCGATATAATGGCAGACAACTAATGTCGAATATAAATCGTAAAATATGATTTAGCCATTTACCTACACCAACGTACGCTTATGTCGTGAAATTCGCCGCTCAGGTACGACTACATGCACGCTTATACTGTCGTATAAGCGTGTCTCTACAAAAATTTCCATCTTCAGATGTGATTTACTCGTGCCAATTAGTATCGTTATTCAGACTCGTCGCCGCCGGCTTCAATCCCTTAGAATTATTTTGCCGTATTGTGCGGTACGACGAAATTAATTTACTTAACTACGCAATTTCATTATGAAGTCGAAATCTGCCTCGTTGATTTGCTTAGGTTCGTTACACTTATCGGCGGAAAATTTACTTTATTTAAATTTTCAATGCCACGTTTCCACGCGAAATACACACCAGTGCTGTGGAAATTTAATGTGAAGTGCAATAAGCAGCCATGGCCGATTACTGGAGCTGAGTTTTTGATTGTAATTAGCTTATATTTGAAGATAATATTGTCAAGTAAACGTCTCAAGCCCGCAGGCCACATCTATTACCGAGTCCAAGCTGCCTGGTCTTATCCCTCTCAAAAAGTTTATTTTCAAGTATTTAATTCGTCAACAAGAACTACAAAACTGGTATTTTTCAAATTTCAGTTGTTCGGGACTCCTCGAGCTTACCTCGAATTTTGGCCATCCTCCATTTTGGATAGATTTTGACTTAAATTCATATTCTGACATCAAGGTCAATTTGCTGAGGAAATCTACGAGATTAATGAAATTACTCACCATGATTTCCCTCCAAAAGATATTTTTGGTTCCAACTCTCCTCTACATCAACTTACAAGGCTAAAAGTAAAATATCTTAGTCAACTGTGCTCACATCATCTGACTCCATCATCTATAATTTTGATACATCGTTCACTCCTACCCCATTTTGAGGACAGTAAGCCTCCTCTCTCTTCTCTAAAATCACGTGTGAAGGTGAAATTCGCATATAGCATTTTTCTTATCACCATTAGGAAATCATGTTAGTCCATATTCATCAAATATGAGCAATTTGAGGGCACTTCAGCCTTGCTTAAATTTTGTTCATCCGCCATTTTGGATCCATTTCTACCAAAACCCAAAGGTGACATTAAAGAAATTTTTTACAGTGATTTTCCCTCCGAAAGGTATTTTTTGCATTTGCACCTTTCTACATATATCTACTAAACCTTCAAGCCACGAATTTAGTTGTGAAGGGTTGGATTTTTTTAGTTTATAAATTTGAGTTCCGCTCATTTTCCTGACTGTTTCAAGTTCTTCAGCACCTCTCTACGGCCATTTTAACCCAAGACGCAGAATGTCCCATATATTGAACGGTGTGACAGCAGAGATTTAATTTTCACTATTTATGTATAAATTTTAAAATAAGTACACATTTTATTATTGAATGGCGATATTGTTCCCCTTGTTTGCCAGTTTCTCATGTCACATAGGAAAATGATGCCATGGATCAAAAAAAAGAATGAACTTAAAAGAAATTGATTACTTAACATAAAACTTCATTCAATTCATAAATCATTATTCGCAAATATTTTAAAATTAGGAAAAAATTGAAAAATCGTTCTCTTGATATAAATAAGTGTAAGTTGCATTTATTACACATGATGAAAGTTTTTTTATTGCATTCTTTCATTTTACACCGTGAAGAATTTGCTTTGCAATCAAAAATAGCTAAATGACAAACTCAGCCTTTTTGCACATCTTCAAATGACAGTGTTTCTATGGGTGAACAATCTAAATGTTTGATTGACTCCCTTGCCAACTTTCAAACAAGAAGTCACGAATATAATTATTTAGGAAATATAATCATGTATCTTCCATATCTCCTCACCAAATCATCCTAGAAAGGTCAAACTTAGCATGCAGGGTAAATTAATGACTAAAATATGAGTTCTTGAATTTTGGTCAAAATGGATGCCACATGGCGGATCACGAAAATTTGAGAAGAACTTGAAAAGTCTTTAACTGATAAGATTCGAAAATTATGGGTTCACGTGATTATTGCATATAATAAATACTACATATCCTCAATTAAACTTCTCAAGTGATTTAGCAAAGGATAGGGTAAGGGTTTTCAGACTTGATACTGGCCGTGGCCTGTATACTGTATAGGTATACATTTACATAGGTACACGAAGGATCAGCAACGTTATTTGCGAACCTGAACAAACTTTAATCAAAACCTCAGCTTCAGTAGTGTAACATGGCTGCTAACGTTTTTTTTTTCTTTCATTCCATCGAAAAAAAACTACATGATTCTGATAAACAAAATTATTAAAATCAAGTAAGTCCATTTTTTTACAATGAATGGTAGCAACGTGAAAGCGCATACACGTTTTGCCACAAGAATAACATTCAGAGACGTGAGGCGATGGAACATACTGCATTATCAATACGTAGAAAATTCTACGAACCTTTAAAAACACAAAACTCCCATTCAAGTTCTTGCTTGACTCAAGGAAATGCTGATACCTTCAGAAGTTGACTGAAAATTAATTTTTGTTTCATTAATGACTTTCATTCATTCAGGTAACAACGAGTATTTCTATAAGGCTGAAACGGTAAAATCTGCCACATCGAAAGGTAACATAACCACCCACGTGTGGTGAACAGTACATTTGCAAAGGCTCATGTGGTTTATACCGCTATGCGTAATAATAGCGACGCGGAACCGAACAAATATTCATAATGCGTATTTTAAGCTCGGCGCAATAACATTTCTTTTTCTTATTCGCACGGACACCCTCGCCAATAGACTTCGAGTATTAGATTACGTTAACGCGTTAAATTCAGTCGCACGTTACGAGCTCAGATTATCGATATTTTCGAACTGGCATCGTACAGCGAAACGAGTTTTGCATAAAGCGTCGTATTTTATACCTCTTAAGAATTCCAAGGTGAGGAGAGGCAGGGAGGCTTAGGTCGAAAAACTTTTTGTGTAACTTGGCAATTTCCTTTTACGAAGGTTATATAACTTCATCAAGTGTTTCTAACTTTTAGACATAATGTCTTGGCGACCACAGCCATTATTACGTTGGTTGTTGTATAAACTGATTTTCAAGGGTTACTGATTTCACTATTATTGCTTCGGAGTTTTGTTGATATTACCAGCCTCTGCATTTACTACGCGGAGCGTACCAACAAGAACCCGATAGCCTATCCACATCGACGATCATTTCGAGTAGATAAATTCGCCGCATCGCCGCGTCGTTTCCCCCGAAATATAAAACCATAAATTAATCGAAACTCGTAAATTCCTAGCGGTCCCTTCTGCGATGCGCGTAATCAATTAATAACATAAGGTTTTTAAAATCCAAACAATCAACGAGCGCATTGATGCGTGATTCGATTTTGTGCTTACACAGGTCACATTCCCACCAACTACACATAACCTACTAAATTTCAATCTTCTATTGACATATTGTCGGCTATATCGCCCAACTGTGAGCTCAGCTCGCGTATCGCAATCGCCAAAATTACCCGCAGTTAATATAAACGAATATTCGATACTGAATTCGATTACAAAGCGAAAAGATAGCCGATGGTTGAGTGTACAAAGTTGCTACGTATCATTATAAATTGCATCAACAGTATGCCACGTCAATACCACCAACTTGAACTATTTTTGCTTTTCAGTCACTTTACTAACGTATCGCACAAATATAACATAAAACCAATGCAACTGCGATTAAAGGCAGCTAATAAATAATGAACATTATCCGGGGAATTTTCAATACTAATTAAACTGTTTCCAATTTTCAACATAGAGTGTAGTATGCGTGGCACCCTTTGCTGCACATACGATTCAAAATGGTATGTCGAGTTCAAGGTTAAATAATTTCAATATTTGATTTTATTTCAAAATAACTTATTTTTAAAAATTGAACGAAAATAGAAAAATAACAATATAAAGAAGCAATTGGGCCGTTCTACTGAAGCTGAATTTTCAACATGTGAACTGCAGATAATGCAGTTAATTTAATATTCAAGTGTAAAGGAATGAAATGAAATAAAACCATAGAGTATATCAATGAAATAAGGTGAAAAAAATTAATTTTCACGGAGTTCCACAAGTACCGAATATTTCAATATTGAATCATCATCTTCGGAAGACGATTACTCAGCACTCCAAAATAGTTCTAAAGAGGAGTTACGCAATCGTATCGCCATTTTAAAATTGGAGAACAATATCTTAAAAACATGCGCTTAAATTTGCTCAATTTTTTTCTTTACGAGCCATCCGGAGTAGTTCCAGGAACTCGTGCGGTTGCACTGGTATCCGGAGAGTATGAGGAAAATTATGACGGCCGAGGAATTTCGTACTGTAAGTCAACACGTGTACATACATTGAACATGTTTTTAATTTCGTATTTAATTAATTCATTGTTTTTTTTTTCAGTACTGCGAATACAAAAAACTAAATTGATTCTTGTGTTGGGAGCGTCCTTGTCTCTTGCGCTGCCAACGCTTCTCGAATAAAGCATCGCTACTGGCCCATCAGGGGAGGTGCCACCCTGATGGGCTGAAGGTATTTAAATGCGGGAAGTGCGTGGCAACGTATAGCAGCCCGGCGGCGCTTTCACACCACCATACAAGACACCTCTAAGTTTTCATTTTAAACGAAAAAAAAATTGTTTTTTAATTAAAAAAAAAATTAGCAACGTGTCCACATGATGCATTTATGAACCACTTGGTGTTTATTTTAGTTTTTTTGGTCATTTCAACTGCTTTTTATGCGACCTTGACTTTTTTTTTTTTAAATGCATAAAAATACCAGCCTTAACGATTATATATAAGAATTTATTTGATCATACAGCATGTTATCCATGGTCCAAGTTTGTATGCAGTTTCATTCCTGTAAATTCTCTATAACCAATCAGTGTTACCACTGTCATCAAAAGGTATATAAAAATGAATTTCAAAAGTAACTTTCTATTTTGTAAATTGCATATTCAAGGATGCCTCTGTCAATCCAAATCTCTTAAAAATGGTAATAATAGATAAAATAAATAAATAAATCGACAAATTTGATTGATTGTATTTCGAATTACGTATTTGGCACTTGAATACGCAATTTACAAATACAGAAGCTCTCTACAATTACGTGAAACTAGGCTTTCTTGTATACTAAAAAAAATTACGGACCATTTCTGAATTTTCGAAAACATAATGTCTGATCCTCGAGGAACGCGCTATACTCCAGAACAATGAGTCTTTATGGTAGAGCATTATTTTCGAACAGAGTCATACACAGTGACTGACGGAAGATTCCAAAAAAAAATCAAAGAAAACCCACACCTTTCTACTATCCAAATAACAGGGGAAAGGTTTCAAAAGGCATACAGGCTTGATGAAGAATCAAGATATGGAAGACACTGAAGCCAACAACAACATCAGCTAGATGAGCTGACTCATGCTCAGTTTCACTTTCCTTATCAATAAAAGATTTCCCGCGCTTTTTGACTTGAATTGTATTCTTATTCATCGTGATTAAATTATATGATATTTCAAAGTATTTCGATCTAAACTATCGATTTAAAAATGATCCATGATTATGAAAAGAAGGTTGCAATTTGCAAACAAGTAATCACCCGTGTTGCCGAATGAAAAAAAGGAAAATTTAAGTATATGAAGAATGCTAGTTAGAATTTCAACAGTAAAATAAATTAAGGGTAACTATTTAAGAAATAATAATTGTTATTATTGAAATGAAATAATTTCAAAAAATCCATCCTTTTCAAAAATGATGCATACATTTTTTTGTGCGAGTCAATCCACAAAATATCTTTGATATCATGAATGCAACTCAATTATAACTCACTTTTTAATATCCTTAAAATCTGTCTGTCTTCACTCCATTTTAGAATAAGTAGCTACTTACTTCATTATTTGAAATACTTTTATTAAGCTTAATTTCTATTTATTCATCAATGCTTTATTTTTTTATAGAATCTGTTTGCTACTGCGGAAAATCAAACGTAGGTATACAAGAATTAAAAACAAAATAATTCGATGAGCACTGACAATGAATAAGTTCAACACTGCTAAAACACAAGGTTGATCAGTAGTACAATTAAAACGTATTATCATTTACGTCTACATCACTTTTTAAATTTAAAAAATGTTAGAGGTAAGTATGTACGACGTAAATTACATTAAGTTATTTTGTTTAATAATGAATAGATTCGTTTATCCATTACATTATTATTAATTATCAAGCCATATTAATGAAATTAAATCAGTTGTTGATGTTAATTTAACATTCTTAACATAGAAAGAGTCGATGTGTTGTAGCATCATTATTATCGCCGAAGATAAGTTCTCATTGGGTTTTTCCGTTTGTATGGACGACTGGTTTCACGCTTGTCGTCCATAAAGAGGTTACTGTTTGCTTCACTTTAGTGTTCGTTTCTGTACGGACATTAGCAGTGCATAGTATAAGGTCGAAAGGATTCTTAGAGGACAATGTATACCACAATAAATCGGCGACTTTATCCGAATTACAAACACAAAATGAGCTCCAGATAGGTTCTATGACCCAAGACACATGCCAAAATGTATTCAGAAATATGATAAAATGGATGGATGGATGTTTGCCGTATAAGAGGTGGTCGCTAGTTCCAACATCAACTATAATCTAAAAATTTTTCCAGGCTCTTATGCTTTTTAAATAAGCTTTTAAAATTTTCACTTCAACTACTTTTCGGTCACCCATCGTTATGTGCAAAATTGCTAAGCGTGATGGGAGTAATATTGTTACCTGTGCGTTTATGATTGATGAGAAATGATAACACGGTAGTGTGAGACGATTACGTGTATTGTAGTTAGGT
The DNA here is from genome assembly GCA_009761765.1 of Phenacoccus solenopsis. Lineage (NCBI taxonomy): Eukaryota > Metazoa > Arthropoda > Insecta > Hemiptera > Pseudococcidae > Phenacoccus > Phenacoccus solenopsis. Next base: position 11,589,071 of record CM019753.1, read on the forward strand.
ATGGAGTCCGATGCTCTTAGAGTAAGCGCGTATTAATGAAAAGAAAATGTACGCGCTGTGAGTGTGTAGTCTCCCGAATGACCATAACCTTATGTAGTACTTCGCACACTAGTTTATCTGCGAGAAGCAGTTGGGAACCAAAGCACTACAATATCATTAAAAATCAAAAAACAAAATAAGTTTACTTAAACCAATAAAAAATAAAATACCAAAAATCTGTAAAGCAAAAGCAGCAATCGCAATAAAAGAAGAAAACAAAAACAAAATAGATGAAAAAATAAAAATTAAACAAAAGCAAAAAATACAGCAACAGCAAAACAAAGGTTTTGTTCTCTGCATGTTCGATGTTTTTATTCTCCGACAATAACTCGAGTAGAACATGATGGATTTTTGTCCTTCGATCAAATCCAGCGAAGATATAGAGAAAAACCTCGTTTTTTGCGAGTTCGCACCCCTTCTGCGGGATACACTGGAACCTAAGTATATTGTTAGTGGAGCTACAGTGACTCGAAAAAGTATTCGTACACTCTTTAAAATGTACAAAGTTGCCCATATTATCGTGAAAACTAAAGGTAAAATGAAGCAATTAACATGAATTTTTTTACTAAAGGTAATTCTACATGTTTAACAAAAACGTACATATTGGGACCCTTCAGAGCAGTGGCGCGCTAGTGTCGTGTTTACATATAACTGCTATTATCAGTTCTGAAAACGAGGAATTTTTGCCGCCAGTTGTGGACTCACATAGTGAAATGTTTAAATTAATTGAAAATAAATCGAATAAATGAAATGAATGAATTGTGTTTGGCTAATTTAATACTTATCTATCATTTTGGTTTATAAATGAGATTCTTTCGCATGGTATTTATGATATTCGCGATAATTGTATCTCTAGTCATTAGTAAGTACATGAAAAATAATCATTTATTTCATGACAGTAACACTGGAATTCAATTCATCTTTACAAATGAACAAAAAACAATTAATTCTATTCAAAATAATTCAATTCAGTACCAGAATTATTAATTCATTGCCAATAATGATACTTTATCAATTATTGAAATCCCCGTTTTCAGTAGTTCATCGTTTTACCACCAGGTACCGACTCTTTAGCTGAAGGATCCCAATAAAAATTGAAACGAAAAATACACAACAAGGTTGGTAATTACGAGATAAAAAGATCGAAAAAGTAATCGGACATACAAAAGAGTTGAAATAAGTTTTCGGACACTTGAAGATAATGGGGAAAACGACACTTGACTAAGGAATTACTCATGATAAAATGCCGTGCGATGATGAATCACTACTCCAAAATAAGTGTAGGTACCTATTATATGTACAATATTGCATTCACAACCTTTTAAGTGATCTTTACGTGTGTAAATGTGATCTTTTGTCCTCCTTAAAATGGCAAGAGGTAAAGAAATAAGTTTTGACTTAAGACAATTGGTAATTATGCACTCCACAAGGAGTAAATCTATTCGAGAGATTAGTAGATTATTAAATTAAAAAAAAAAAAGTACGGTTGGTGATATTTTAAAACGTTTTAACCGCGAGGATAGAATCGATGTTCTTCCTAGAAGTGGTCGTCCGCGTGTAGTTAGCCTACATGAAGAACGTCGTATTTTACGAAAAATAAAGGCTAATCTAAAATTGAGTGCACTGAAGCTTACGGCTGAATATTGTGCTGAGACTGGTAAGAGAATTCATCCTGATACGATTCGCAATATATTGAGATCTGAGGGTTATAATGGTCGAGTCGCGAGACGAAAACCATTCGTGAATAAAATAAATAGGAAAAAACGAGTGTACTGGGTCCGTGAGTACATCTTAAAGCCTGAAGAGTACTGGAACGATGTTATATTTGCAGATGAAAGCAAGTTTAATGTCACTGGCTCGGATGGTAGGCAAATGGTATGGCGAAAAGCAAATGAACAGTTGAATCCCCGTAATTTGCAAGGAACTGTAAAACATAGTGGTGGTCATTGTATGGTATGGGGAATTGGGGATGCATATCAAGTCGCGGTGTAGGCTCATTAGTTTTTATCGATGGTACTCTCACAACCCATCGCTATTTAGAGGAAATTTTGAAGCCAAATTTGCGACAAAGTGCGGAAAAACTTGGGATCTTAAATTCGTACAAATATTACGAGGATAATGATCCCAAGCACAACACGAGAGATGTCCAAGAATGGTTGCTCTACAATGTGCCAAAAGTTCTCCACCCACCTCCTCAGAGTCCTGACCTCAATCCGATTGAAAATTTTTGGGATGAACTCGATCGCCGGGTCCACGAAACCCTCATTTCCGGTCAACAGGAATTACGAAATCGCATACAGGAAGAATGGGAAAAAATTTCAAGGGAAACTGTTCAAAAATATATCGCGAATATGCCTCATAGGCTGCAGCAGGTTATTCAGAGCCGTGGTTACCCAACCAAATATTAAATGAGAATTATTAGCTTTTTTTCGTGCCCGAAAATTTTTTCAATCTCTTTTGTATGTCCGATTACGTTTTCGATCTTTTTATCTCGGAGTTACCACCTTTGTTTTGTATTTTTATTTCAATTTTTATATGTAAGTTTTTATTAAACATGTACAATTACATTTAGTAAAAAAATTTATGTTAATCGCTTTATTTTACCTTTAGTTTTCACGATAATGTGGGCAACTTTGTTCATTTTAAAGAGTGTCCGAAATACTTTTTCGAGTCACTGTACCTACATATTTATGAAAAAAAATCTAATGCCTAGATTTACTGGATTGATATAAAACAGCCGAAAACTGCAACTGTACGAACCTATAAATAAGAAAACGTTAAGCACAAAAAGCAAATTGCAAATTCATGTTACCACATCGCTCACCGTCGAGCTGCCGCCATAATCTATACAATGTCACATCTGTAGGGAAATCTACGCGACGATATCTTGTCACAACAGTGGCTAAACGATCATTTAGCGCTAATTGGCAATCAAAGTAGAAGCGAAACTAGCTCGGCAAGATGTTCATCTCGGCTATGGTAAAATTAGTCGCCTTTTTTATGTGTTACTCGAACATCATAAAGTTGTATCTTTTCAACACCAACTTTGAAGGTTTCCACTGCACGTAGTTGTTAAAAGTTTCCTTTAATGGATGTACGCTATTTTTCATCCTCCGGTATTTTTCTTCCTTCGAAGAAGCTATTCCCTCTTCCCTGCACTTCCCACAAAACGTATAGAAAACAAGTCAGATACAATGTTCGATCAACAACGCTACTGACGTCAGCGATAATCAACATAATTCTGAAATAAGCCGAGTCGTAAAATACCACAGTCATACACATGCAATGCATACACAGATAGGTAAATCGTAACGTAAGAAAGTATCATCGACGAAATACGCTATTGCACCGCGACTCTACGTTATCTACGCTCGAATTTTCATCAGTTTCGAATTAGGTACCGCAACACCGCGTATTATACCGACCGCAAATCTTCCCTATTCCTATTACCCATTCCGCTTTCCTACCCTCAACTAGGCGCTTTCGGTTAATGTAATTTTAAAACACTACCATAACTCTCGACGTCGACGATCGCAATCGACAGCTAATAAAATACCGAAACCAGATACCGAGAAATTCTGCGACTCGTATAATTTTTACCGCGCGTATGCTAATTACATTACGTTTAACACGTTCGTCGCCCCGTAAGTTTATAACGAAGAAAGCGCAGACACCACGCAAACAACTATTCCGTCGCTGTTACGCGCCAATTTCAAATCAGCGTGTTTGTTTTAAAAGACACGCCGATATATAGAAATTGAATTACACGCTGCGTACGTACACTTCGCCTCTACAAATTTATACTCGCTAAAGCGACTAACAATTCGGTTTACGTTACCGAATGAAAAGCGACTCTCGAGTCGTCTACGTCGCTATACGCAAATGATATTTTAAAATAATGTTTATCGAATGAATTTCGTTTACATTGGTACACGATATACGAACATACGTGATACTCGCGTAATATATCGAATCTTAATAGTAAGTATAATACGACGTCGGCTCGGCAAAATTTACATACATTTATTTTGACTTCCGCCCAAACGTCGGGGAAATATATTTTCTTAATTGAAAATACCAAAATATACCGCCTAATTGCCGCCGAATAAATAACAAAGGCTTATCTACTCGTTACCATATGTACAGCGTATCTCACAGTAACAATTCATACGTGCTTTTCGTAGTACGTACACATAAACTTCACCCCTCGTATGTTCCAAGTTACCGTTCGATAATTCTCTTCGAAGCTCTGAGCCGAATAGAATGTTTTTTATAGAAAATTTTATGATTGTTAATTTATTTTTTCGTAGCGTCTATCTCAACCTGATTTTATTTTTATAGTTTTGGAAATATCAGAAAATCTCCAGATGTTGTCATTTTTCAACTGACCTATATAGAATGGTTTCAAACTTTTTAGCTGTGTTTTTCACAAAAAAGATAGCTATTATAGCCCACCTGATTCGAAACGTGGGGTCAGGGGAGGATGTGGTCTTCAAATCTTTGTGGTTAAGACCATTCGTAACCATCTAGCAAATGTCCAACTTTTTGGTATACATAATTATATTTCTTGGATCGCTCAAATTTTGAAGGAGGCTGAAGAAGAAATAGTTATCGTTTTTGATCTCGTGTGAAAGAGTGAATCACGGACACCAACTTATCCAAATTTAAGTGGCCCAATTTTATTTGGAGTGGAGTTGGAGCAAAAAACGAAGCTTATGAACTACGACTACAACTCCAAAGCTTCAACCTTTCTTCGCCCGGGATTCATCTTGTCAGCTAGACTGGATCCTGTGGATAGAGGCAGACGCTGCGGTTTTTGTCACTGCTGGTAGTTATGTCTACTAGCTGGCTGAAGCCTCGATATAAAGAACAACTTAGAGGCGCAGTCAATCTTTGCTGTTGGATGGTACAGCAACTTCAGTGTATAAAATTTAACTTTTTCTTTGTTTTTTTTTTTTTTTTTTTTTTTTTTAATAGATATACAAACGATGTAGAAACTTTAACCGAAGAACTATCGAACGAGGATTTCGTAAAGATATTATCTAGTACCATTGAGCCGATGGAAAAGACTTTAAAACTATCAATGAAATTATTGGACTCGTCGATTTCCAATCGTAAAGCTCAATATAAGTTGGTCATGAACCGGTACAAGGAAGAATCAACATCACAAGTGTTTTACCCCGAAATTATTTGGGGGAAGCACTCAACATACCCCGGCCCCACTGCGCGAGAGTCTCTTGAAACCAATAGGTCGGAAAGAACGATTGGGGATAAGAAAATTATGGTACCGACATTCATACCCATTTGGCAGGTTGGTGAGGCGAAGCCTCCTGCCTTAATGGACAACGACGGGTCCAATATGTTCTTTCAATTCGACAATAATAAATTATGTAAGAAATACTTTTTTAATATTTTTTTTCAAATATAAATTATTAATAATTCTAAGAGTACAAGAAACAAACATGAGAGTGCCAAAATCATTATACGGCAAGATGTGGCCGTAAAAAAAAACGAAGAAAATCGAAATTTTATTTTAATTAAAAAAAAATAATTTAAAATTTTTAATTTATATATTTTTATTTTTTTTATTTTTTATTTAAATTTAAATAGTAGCTCGGGTACACCGACGCAGTTTTACCAGTACCCATACGAATATAATTTCGCTGATATTAAACGACAGCGTCCGTTACGTTTGAAGAGGAAACTGTAAGAATTTTATACAGCTCCGATTACAAAATTTTGGGCGAATTCGGTATAATTTACTCGTGTAAGTAATTATTCAATAAAAATAAGATTATTAGAACTAATTAGTAAACTTAATTAAAAAAATAAAAAAAATATAGATATGAAATTTATTTATAGAAAAAAAAAAATTAAAAAAAACTTTCATTTATTTGTTAATTTATAAATTATTAATAGGCAATATCATCGGGTTTTAGAATTTCTGTGAAAGAATAAAATTTGACTAGACGGAACCTTATTTGACGACCATGGTCTACGCTCGCTGAGGGTTCGTCTAGCCGGTTGGTTTTGACTAGGCCTTCGCTGCAAAAAGCAATGCTGACTGCGCCTCGGTCTGTCTGCGGCCTGTCTTAATCACTAGACAGACCTCCACACCCAACCAGCGAAGATAACGGTGCGCCGGTGTTGCTGGTGGGTTCGCCTTGGCTAGACTGGACCCTCCTTGCAAATGGAAAGACTATAAGAGCGCTGCCCTAGACCACTATGAAGTTATAGTTCCTTGGAGTGGTCAAGTGTTTCCATCAAATGACGAAAAATTTTTAGATTATAGTTGGTGTTGGAAGTAGCGACCACCTATTGTACGGCAAACATCCATCCGCTTTATCATATTTCTGAACACATTTTGGCATGTGTCTTGGGTCACAGAAAAATCCATCATGTTCTACTCGAGTTATTGTCGGAGAATAAAAACATCGAACATGCAGAGAACAAAACCTTTGTTTTGCTGTTGCTGCATTTTTTGCTTTTGTTGAATTTTTATTTTTTCATCTATTTTGTTTTTGTTTTCTTCTTTTATTGTGACTGCTGCTTTTGCTTTACAGATTTTTGGTATTTTATTTTTTATTGGTTTAAGTAAACTTATTTTGTTTTTTGATTTTTAATGATATTGTAGTGCTTTGGTTCCCAACTGCTTCTCGCAGATAAACTAGTGTGCGAAGTACTACATAAGGTTATGGTCATTCGGGAGACTACACACTCACAGCGCGTACATTTTCTTTTCATTAATACGCGCTTACTCTAAGAGCATCGGACTCCATACCTAACTACAATACACGTAATCGTCTCACACTACCGTGTTATCATTTCTTATCAATCATAAACGCGCAGGTAACAATATTACTCCCATCACGCTTGACAATTTTGCACATAACGATGGGTGACCAAAAAGTAGTTGAAGTGAAAATTTTAAAGTCGCCGATTTATTGTGGTATACATTGTCCTCTAAGAATCCCTTCGACCATCGCGAGCCAGTCCATCTTTGAAATCCAGCGCCAGCGTCGCTCTAGGATAGGAGAGCCGGCAACCCGAAACTTGCTCTTTACATGCTCTACAAAAAATGTTGCCATCAACATTTCCCTGGAGCCAACGTTTTCGTGTTTTTTTAGTGTTTTAGAGGCGGTAAAAAACGAGCCAAGATGGCGGCTTTATTATACCTATTCTTATAGCGCCTTAATAGCAGGTACAAGCGGGTGATGCAGCTGGTCTATCGGGTATCATGTCAGGACACGCATGCGTTGTTATTGTTGTAATTGTCACTTGCGTGGGTCACTTCTTTGTCTTCATCTGCATGGTTGGCAGCAGCAGCAGCTGTTCTTCGACGCCCCCTTTCGGCATCTTCCTTCCTCAGAATGACATCGTTGGCGAACTCTTGAACTGTCTTCTACGATGTCAGCGATGACAACATCATTGGGACAAGCGTATCCGGATTAATCTAGCCTGATTCCAATGCCAGGGATGCCAACATTATTTTGCGCTGGGAGGACCATTCCGGACAGTGGAATAGGGTGTGGTCTACATCATCTACCTCTTAAATAGCAACTTACACTAGTTCTTTTAAATTCAACTTTTCAAGTGCTTTTGGAACATATAGGGTAGAGGTTTTTAGACTTAGCATTGGGTGTGACCTGTATGCATGAAGAGGTTAGCAACGTTATTTGATTTGCAAAACCTGAACAAGTCTTAGTCGGAAAATCAGCTCCCGTAATGCGGCATGGCTGCTTTTGAATTTTGAGAAAAAAATAATAACGAATCTAAAGCTTTATTATGTTGAAAAGAGTGTTTCGAATACAACGTTATTTTGCAAACGAAATAAGCCTCAATTAAAAACTCAGCTACAGTAATGCAGTATTGCTGCTAACGTTTCTTTTTTCTTTATTTATAATTTCATAATACTTTCATTTTCTTCTCCTACGACCTATGCAAGTTATTTCTTCATACACCTCCTCCACCAAGTAAGACTCTGCGCCACGATCTTAAAAATTGTACGAAAAATATAAAGGCAAACAATAAATGTACATCTCGATTAACATGAAGCTAAAAAAATGTCACAAAATAAAAATTTGACCCAAGCTTCTATCCGCACGTGGAAAAAATCTACACGTATATACTAAACGATAATATCGACGTGATTAGGTATTTCGAAAATTGAATCATTCTCCAAATTAAAATACCGCTGAAAGCTACCACTGAAAGAAATTAAAATCGGCCGAATTACCTTTGAAAGAGCTGAAAACGAAAATAATCGATTCTTACAATCGAGCCGCACTTTTATTTACCACGTATTCGTTGGGAAAATGGAAATTAGCTCGATAAGCATTCTTTCGACGCCTCTAACCGTTCATCCGAACGCGATAATTATTATCGCTCGATTCTCGCTATACAATGTCAGCTATACACGTGTCTCCTCGGCGTAATAATAGACAATAGAAAGTCGCACAACTGGAAGATATTTTTACCCGCTCGAATGAAAATCATCCGTTTATATAATTCGTAAAGACGTATAAAAAATTAACAATCGTCGACGAGAAAAAAATCTACAGTAACCGTAAAAATTATAACGAACAGTACACTTCCTGCGTCTGCGAAAAGAACTTGCCTTTCCCGTCGCCCGTGCAAGAAAGAAAAAACACCAACGAATGGAAAAAACGAGCTTCGAACCGTTTTCCAAATCTCCAAACACCAATATGCCTTTCTACATGACTGAGCTCGTATGTACGTCGTACCGTATATGTATATGGAACTACAACGCCAGCTAGTTCGGACGCTCTCGAATTCGTCATTTTCAACTTAACCCATAAAAATTATCATTAAGCCTAACTTACGCATTTTCTACATTCGATACCAAAAACTCTTCTCGTAAAATGTTAATCAACTCTGCCCCGGAATTATTAAAACATCTAAGTTATAAACTTTTAAGATCCATTACGGCGCCGAAATTTAATTACGTAAATGATTCCATATAGCAAACCGAGCTTCGACGGCTACGCTTAGTACGTCGTTTATTCAGATTTATACGTGCCGGCAAAAACAAAAGAAAACGATACTACTTAAAACGTGCCACGTGTCTGCGCTCTCTCGAACCGGTGTAAGTGCCCTCTAAATTCGAATAATTGGCGCAAACTTTACCGAAGACTTTGAAATAGTATTTCGCATTTTCGAGACCGTCTAACCATGCAAATTGGTCAACGAATCAAACGAGTCATTTAATTTAAAAGCCGTTAGCGTTCGCGGTTAGCGACTAGATGCTTCTTCGGCGAAACTTACTGACCATATTTCACCCCAGATAAGTATCCGCTATCCGGTACTCGTAGCGTTGAAAAAACTCCCTCTTAATGAGTCATTAATTCGCTATACCCGATAAACTAAAGTCCATAACCCCCAAGAATTCCGAGTTTACGTTATCGATAATAACGCGATTCTTCATTCTCTGCACCGCGAATACGAATAAAACGTACATGAAGCGAAAAATGAAGAGGTACAAATTGTGAAAATAAAGCCGGTAAAATCTCGTTTAAAATAAACGAACGTAAAGCTTATTTTCATTGGTGACTTTCATCTTTCAAAAGAAATATCCTACGTATGGTTCGTTACCAACGAAATAGGTTCATTTTAATTTTAACTTTCAAAAGCTCCTCGACCACCGCAAAGTATAAATATTACGTTACCAGAAACTCGACACTCCAATGACACCCACGTTTAAATTCCTTTTTTCGTTCAAAAGTACGCCATTTTTTATTTATTCAATTTTTCAACGTAATTCATTGCGTACCCGTGCACCTGAGTAGAACCACGTTCGAAAAATATTTATTGTGTTACTTCCAACTCACCTGTATTCTGGGCCTTCGCCATTTACGTTTTCAACTGAGTTTTAAATAAAAGCGATAATTAATAGAACCGTAAAAATCAGAGACAAAATTAAAATCACAAAATTAAAAAACAAAATGAAGGTCCTAATGGATGTTGTTCATGATGCTAGACGAAGTAAGTCAGCTTCACAATACTACACCACCAAAATTTCGATGATGAAATTCTATACCTCACGCACGCACGAGAAACGCGTGTATTTAAATCTGAAGCTGGTCGGGCAACCCTCGAAATCCTACATCTTCACTCGTAACAACATTACCAACTCGTTATTTCCATTTATACGGCAGAAATTTGCGAAACTAAATCGACTCGTTGATTTTACTTAGCCTTCGATAAAATACCTCAAGACCCGAGAGGTTAAGTTGACATTTCGATGATCATCCTACCTAAATCCCAAAGACCTGAAATTCGTTCGAATCGAAAAGACGCGTTTTTTATCTCTAAATTTCCAATACCCCGATAAGAGCGACCGAGCAGTGGATTACGTAACAGCTTAGAGGTAATAAATTCATTAAATTGGTTTCACCCTTTTTCCGCACGCTTTCGTAGCTATGACGGACGCTGGTGAATTATTACAGATATAGATTTCAATTTTCTTCGCACTAAATGTTAATATGGCCGAAACAAATTACAACTTGATGATAACAAAAGAGCGCGACATATATAATTTCAGATAACCTCGGCGAAGAAAAAGTTCGAATTACTTTTTTATTTAGACTTTTTAGACTTCAACTCGGATAAGGGACGAGGAAAAAAGAAGCGATTAATTTGAAAGGCATTTCTTCTCCAAATAACGTCACCGAGACTTCATTTTTCTCTTCATACCGACTGACATCCGCAAAGGGTAATAAATTAAACCCGAAATATATTTTAATTAAAAAATCTTCAACTTTTAAAACTACTCGCGACAGTTTAGACTCGAATGATGGCAAAGTGCGTCGATAAACTTCGCATTCGACGTTTCTGTCTGTTCCGCTGCCAACCTCGACATCGGTAATTTTTCCCCAACTTACCGTCGAGTGACCCGCGTTATGATTAATTCACTTTCGAGCTCCTCTCTATTTTTTTTTCATTCGCGCTAATTTGCTTTCGGCGTTGCGGTTCTAATTTTCTCGTTATTTCGTCGTATTCACTCGTCAAAATTACAACAAGGTCTATTACATTTTATGGAATTACGCCTTAATTGGAGGGGAAAAATTTTTCGAAAAGAAATAATAACATACGGAATTTTCTTCGTAAATTATAACTTACCGACGAATTTTCACACGCGAATAAAAATATTTTTGAGAGTTTTTGAAAAAATAATTGATTACATCAATAATATTTTTAAACATCATAAAATAATAGTATATTACGTGACAGGAGCGGAAAGTATGCGATTAACGAATACAACGTTTGAGGAGCGAGGCGTAGCCGAGCGACTTAAATTGTACGAGTTGATCGCGTTACTTTCCAATTCTGTCTCGTATACTATTTTAATTTTACATGATCGGAAAATGAATGAAAAAAATTCCACAAAATCATGGCATTTAATTAAAATATAATGTTAAAAAATTACGTATTTTGCGATTGTATCAATTGTTACGCTGTTTTTACGTTTCGAGATGGGCAACCCTAGAATAATACAAATTGTTATTTGCGTTAATTTGTTACAATATTATGAGATTTAGAGTTTGTTTTATTTTAAATACGTAATTAAAGTGTTCAACGTTTTACAAATAAATGTGATTTCGATTTTGCATTAATTAAACTAATAATGAGTGCAATGAACGACGATGAAGGTATGCCAGAATATATTATTGAACAGGCGGATGTTGCTTCAAACTGCCTTTTGCCAAAAAAATCGAAAGAAAGGTATGAAAGGACATAGGTACTTGGAATTTATAAGTTGGAAAGAGGAAAATAACGTAACATCGTTCTTCGAAAGAACTTTGCTTGCGTACTTTTCTGAAATGCCCAAAAGGAATAAACCCACAACTTTGTGGGCTTATTATTCGATGCTTCGAAGTATGCTTAGTTTGAACTATCAAATTAATATTTCTACATACTCTAAACTTATATCTTTTATAAAAAGACAATCCGAAGGCTATCAGCCTACTCGTTCGAAAGTCTTCACAGAAGAACAAATGCGAAGTTTTATATAGAATGGCTAGATGCGAAAGTAAGTTCATTATACAAGTACTTATTGTTAATTCGTTAAATATACCTATATCTTAATTTTTACTTTTCTCGTTCATCTGTTTAGGTGACCTGTATTTTTGGACTTTACGGTGCTTGCCGCACTGATGAGTTCTGTGATATTATTATTGCCAAGTTACCTTCAATTATAAGTGAATTTAATTATAATTATTATGTAATTATTCGTTTTTCATATAAAAAAAGCGTTTTGAGTTGATCAGTGTATATAACGAATGGAGCATTATTAGCGGGTCAAAACATGCGCGGAAAGTGGCTACTTTCCACACGTGTTGCATCATTACAAAATCAAGCATTAAAATAGCATTTTCCAACGCGAAAACGGGGCGGAAAATAGTCATTTTCCGATCATGTAAAATTAAAGTAATTTATGGTAAATTACCAATTTCTGGGAATATTTGGACCATTTTTCAAGGTAGGTAAATTATGTAAGTTACGATTAAATTATAAACTACGTAATTCTGCCCATCTCCAGTTGAAATCGGAATTTATATTTTTCGCTGAGTTTTCAACTTGAAGAGGACAGCTATTACAACCTACCTGATTTGGGAAGGAGGAAGGGGATCTTCAAATTTTTGCGTTTCAGATCATTTGTAATCATCTGTCAAATGTCCAACTTTTTGGTATTATATTATATATTTTTTCCCACGCGTAGCGCCGGCTAATATGCATGAAATTCGCTCAAAACTTGGTGAAAGACTCTACTTAGAAATGTGACGAAACTATTTTTTTGTTTTTTCGATACACCTGTCGAAAAACACGAGTTTTCGACCTAATTCCGTGCCCAAAAGGGCCTACGGAATTAGCACGCATTCGACACCCCCTACCTCGCCTACCTACCCAATTTGAATTTCGCGGTTTCACAGCTGGCCACGAGCGAAGTCCGCTTTGTTTTTATTCAGATCAAAACATTTTGACTATTATTCAGTCATCATTGAGCATTATATACGACGATACCAGTTTCTCAACATTGGATTCAGAAGCAAAAATAACAGTGAGTAATTTTACGTATCGCTTTCTTCTGTACAGTCGGTCGCGTCACTCGAGTGACATTACGTTTTTCGCTCTCTCCCTTCCCTTAATAATTAGATTATTTAATTATGTACTCAATAGCATATTAGAATTCAACAAAGTAATTGAATTCTAATATGCTCTCTTTTTCGTTTTGTTTCAGATTCCCAGTCACCCAAGAACCAATAATATTAATTAAAACATTAAATTCTGTCCATATATGTGTACAAATTGATCCTTTAAAAATTAGTAATATCCGTTTGTTATATACTTCATCTTTTTAGGTCATCGCCTTCCTCCCCCTTGTCGCAAAAATACCACCCTTAGTAAGGAGTCTAAACAACTAACACGCTTCCACGATTTTTAGTTGCTTTCGCGACAACACCTCAAAATGGTTGATCACTAAAATTTTAAAGGGGGCTGGAGAAGGGGTAAATAGCTCAAATTTTTCGTTTTTGATCTCACACGAAAGAGTGACTCAGGAGACAAGTATATTCAAATTTTAGCTTCTTCAGTGCATTTGGAGAGAAGTTGGAGCAAAAAATGGCTTTTTGAACAAGTTTTAAGTCATGAAATTCCTGGAATCTTCCATATTTCCTCACCAAATCAATGCAGGAAGGTCAAACTCTATTTGTGGTGTTAGTTGGTGGCTAAAATATGACTCATTGAATTAGGGTCAAAATTAATCCAAAATGGCGGAATATTAAAATTTGAATTCAGCTTAAGGATCCTCAGATCGGTCAAGTTAGAAGTATATTATATCTCAAGTTCACTTATCCGTTTCTATTTCTGAAGTGAGAAAATCAGATTTCCCAAACATCTCAAAAATAATTAGTTATCAACAAATTATCAATATTGTTTTCCAGAAAGGAAAAGATGGTGAAATTGTGATGTGTATAAGATATCGATTTTAGTCGCAGTTTGAAAATCACTAGTAAATTGAAAATAAATTGAAAACATCACTTAGTATACCCATTCCAAATTAAAACTTCGTTTTTATTTCAAAAATCAGCTTATGATTACACAGCAGGAGAACAATGTGTACATACGTAATGAATACCAAATAATTCAACGAATAACTGAAAGAGCTACAAAAATTACAAATTTCACATAGACATTCAAGTTGTGGTTTCATCGGACCTAATAAATCATACCTCACAAGTAATTCTACATCACGTATTTTTTTTAAAATAGTAAAAAACCTACTGTCAGATCCTACATCAACAGTTGTTGCTTTCTTCTGATCGAATATTCGACAAAACACTCTATATTTGCATTATCAAGCATCAAAAAAGGGACCCAATAACGTGAAATTCTTCAAATCCCCATCACGTCGTTCTATGGCCATACCATCTGCTACGAAGCAATTTAAATTACCCAAACTAATCCGAAAGTACTTGAAAACTTTATAATAGGCGCGACGCAAAGCAAAAATACCCGATAATTTATGAGATTTTAATTTAAACAAGCCGATAAATTTATTAAGAAAGTTGTAACACCTAAAATAAATTTAAAACGCTTTGCAACGAAAACCAAACCCACTGAGAAAACTTCAGCGCCCAAAGAACGACTTAGCCAGGACATTTCTCGACCCGCCGCGTATTTCTAAAAAATCAACAAGTAGATTAAAATAAAAATTAAGAAAAAAACTTCTCTTTCGAGATATCATTGTTCCTTCTCTGAACAAACTTTTTTCAATGAATAGTGAGGACAGAAAGTTTGATAACACGGTGAAAACAACGCAATAATTCGTACAACTAAAATTTTGATTGCTTTTGAAGAAGAAAAAACTAAACTTGATTTGGCGAGGGTGGGGTCTACAAATCTTTACATTTCAGTTTGTCCCCATACATATTAAAACTGGGTGAAAGATTCTTATTAGAAATCTAACAAAACTACTTTTTTATTTTTTCGAAAAAAATTCAAAATGGCGAATCATTCAAATTTTGAGAGGGGCTGGAAAAGGAGTAAACATCTTAAATCATTTGTTTTTGATTTTATATGAACGAGTGAGTCAAGATTACCAACATATCCAAATTTCAGCTTCAAAACAAGTTTTTTGAGGAAGTTTCAAGTAATAAAATTTCTTGAATTTAGCATATCTCCACACAAAATCAATCTAAAAAGGTCAAAGTGGGGCTAATTGGTGATCAGCATATGACTTCTTGAAACTGCATCAAAATGTTTTCAAAATGGCGGATTATCAAAATTTGAATATAGATCGAGGAGCTTCAAATAATATGAACTCATATGATTATTAAGGATAAGAAATATACTATAAATCCTCAATTCACCTCCATACATATGTTGGAGGGGAGAAGAAAACGCGCTTATCGAACTCAAAATATGATGGGAGTACAAAAGACGTCGAAAATTCTTTATTGTGGCGTGATATGATAAAATGAGTCCAAGTGACTAACCTTCCTTCATTTCAGCTTCCCAAATGCATACAGAGGGGAGTTGGAGTAAAAAAACTGGTTTTGGAGGGGAAATTACTGCAGGAAATTTCCGTACCTTTTCACCTTCGTGTGTAGGATTAGTTGATGACCAGAATATGACCTCTTCAATTTGGGTCAAAAATGATACAAAATGGCAGATCTTAACAATGGTACTGGACGTGGCTTATAGACATGAAGAGGTTAGCAATGTTATTTGTAAATCTGAACAAGCCCCAGTTAAAAGTTTGGCTCCAGTAATGCGACATGGGTGCTTAAGCTTTATTTTTTTCAAATTCCAGTGGTGGAAGTTAAGCTTCGTATACCGAAAGTTGATTTCAATTTTTGTAAATTTAATGAGTTTGTTAGTATCTGCTCCAGCTGGACTATTGCGTAGTGAAAACCCTTAGTCTTTAGACAAATTTGTTTGCTTTTTATAAGAGCAAAAGTTGGTCACGCTATGTGGAAACTGAAAAATATCAATAACTAACGAAATTTTCTGCTCTTACCTTGGGGTTTTGATTAAAGTGTAAGTTGTTTTTTAACTTTGAGACAAAAATCGTAAAAAATTAGACGAAATCGAAGGGCATGATGTCAAAACTGTATTTCATGAATTAAATTAATATGGAATAACCCATAATGAAAGTCAACCTAGTAGATAATCGCCTTAAAATAATTATAAATGCCAAATGACGTATCTCAACAGATGAAGGCATCGTCATTTTTCGACATAAACAAACGTGCTTCGGCATAATTTTAATGGTGACGTGAATTACCTCAAGCACGCAAAGAAGATGCTAACTTGGAAAATTAATATTTAATAATGAAATTCTGATACAAGATTAAGTTGACTTTTCTATACACAATTCTTTATCGCAATTTAAAGTCAAAAATATTGATTGAACGATTCATTAAGAAAGTATTCGTAAGATGAGCATTAAGGGCGCACATAATAAGTCGATGTATCATGATAAAATTGAATAGTATTTAATAAAATTTTTCCAAATGAAACTGACAACATAGTCATAAATTTTTTTTTTGTTTTTCTGTTCACCAAATTTCACTTATTTTCCTTTCAGGGTAGCAACACATGAATTCGCAGAAAATTTCGGTATTTCACCAAAGCACCCAACAATATCATTTAATAAGATTAGAAAAATTCATTTCATCTTGTTTCGAATGAACGAAACAGGAAATCAAAATATAACATCCTATTCAACTTTAATGGTAGCAATTATATTTTTTTTTATTTTTACACAAAATTGAAAAACTAACATGTTTTCTATAAATATCACCCCTTTTCAATTCCCATTATGCCTGGTGCGCAGTCGTTATCAGTAGTTCGGTATATTTCGCTGAAATTCAACGATTATAAAAAACTTCTCTAATATCACCGTCGACCATGCTATCGACTTGATAACCCGATGACTAAATTGTCACGACCGTCGCTACAACCTAAAACGCAGATAAAACGAATTCACCGTTTACGGTTCGTCGTATAATACGAGACGACTTGAAATTTTCAAATTTCCCCATAACGTTGCTTTTATTCGAATCGCAACCGCTCCTCAAAAGGCGAAAAATTTTCCACGCGGCTTAAATTTAACCGTTAAACGGTTATTCCGTAGTCCTCAAATACATTTAAAATCTCTCAACTGAAGTAACATTCGAAGATGAAAAATTTTCAAATATCGACGCGCAATTTAAATTAAACTCTATCGCCATTTCGAATTGGCAATGTTCAAACAACCATCCCAAATATAAATTGCTTTGGAATTTTCCTTACTTTCTGATTTTGTATTATTGAAACAAGCATTTTAGTTGAATGAATTTTCGATCTTTTTTGTGCTTATAAAAAACCAGAGATACAATCGCCTCACGAGATAAACAATTTTAAATTCAAATGTAGTAATAACAAGAAAAGCAATGACGTAATTGCAGGATTTTTTAATAGCTTCATGGGTGGGTCAGAAAAATATTTTTTCGAGGAAAAGTGGATTTATCGACATAAATTTCAAAATGACTAAGTAACTTTATACTTCACATCATTTGAATCAATAGATTTTATCAAGGCTGCAACGAAGGGGGGAGTTAAAACCCCATGACCTCTTTTTTTATTCATCAATATCAGTAATGGATATATGTAAATGTATATAAGTATAGAAATGATATTTATGGAACGAAATAAGCAATTTAAATTTAATGGTAATATGCATAATTATAATGTACTCGCAATATAACAAATGAGGAATTACAATTTTTAAATTAAAAAGCAAGTAAAAGATTTCATTTCAGTTATAAATAAATATTTTTTGTGCATAGATAAAATTTTATTTAAAAAAATTTTCCCCCTTCACCAAAATTACTTCCTCTTTAGGTCTACACATTTTCATCCAAAACTGAAAATTTATAATCTTAAAAAGATTAACTGTCCGCTCTCCCCTGCATTCATCGATCTTGGCTGCGACGCTGGTTTTATTATTTTCCTTTCGAGAACATTTACTCGTACTTCTCACTTCTATCCGGCGAGCCAAAAATAATTCAAGTGAGACCTTACTTGTCGATTTTCAGGTTTTCCGCGAACATCGCATAAATGACGAAGCATCGTAACTCGAGTAAAATTTGACTACACCTTTTTAAAACCTCATTTTTTCGTGATGTAATCCCTACGAAGCTAATTCTTCGTATACATTCACCATTAGCAGCAATACGAAGACGGAATTTTCTCGACATTTCACGCGGCAATACTCAATCTGCCTGCAACGCGAATTTCCACCACCCTAAGCTGGCTTACCACGAGTACAATAACGAGTTCACCAGTCTAAAAGATATACCCGACCATGTACGGTTATAATGGAAAACCTTCGAAATCTTGTACGCCGAAATTAATATAATCCGCAATCCGACGACACAGGAGGTTACATTATCTAGCGACGAGATGCAATGCACCCAGACGTAAATTAAAAATTGATAACAAACACGTGTTATGATAATCGATACGAATATTTTCGTTGAAAAGATGAGCGCATACATTTTCATAATGAATTCATCCTCTCCTCTCTTCGCTGCGTCACATACGAATGTCACGCTACTCGCATCTGCATTCAAAACCAATACATATAACTTTCTTTGTTGATTAATTGCACAACCCCATCAGCAGTGTGAATATTTATTCTCTTTCTATAAATGTGGTATCATACTTGTATAACAGAGTATGTGTCTAATGATCTGGAATAATTAACTCGTCCACTTCTAATAATAGCACACTTCCTTATTTACGAACCCCATTGATTAATACTTACATGTAGTACACTTAATACTTGGTAACAAGTGTTCTCAAAACTAAGCGCGTCTATGCAAGTTAAAAATGTACATCAAAGGAAATCTCACTCGTATTAGAGGACGAATTTATCGTAACATTAAAAAAAAAACTATTTTAAATACCGAAATTAATTCATGTTTTACTTTTAAATAAATTTAAAAAAAGTACGCAATCAATAGAAAATATTTTAAATTTGTAGAATTTATGAGCTGATGGGAGGCGAAGGAAACGGGCTCCCACCTATAAAAGAAAGGCTAACATATGTATTTTCGTTTTTGAAGTTTTTCTGGAATCGTATACCTTCGATTTAGTCACTGAATTCATCTCTTTAAAAAAAATACATACTACATACATTATGAACTATCATGTTACTTAAAATCGTATCAATCAAGAGCTCATCATCACGATTTAAAACAGGGTCAAGAATCTTTCAAAGATTTTTTAAAACCATTTTTACGCGTACAAAGTCGATAGCGAACAGACAGCTTGATAATTTTTCGACAGATTTACATTAATTAAAAAAAAAAAAAAAAAAAGTATCATGACTTTGGTTATGCTTTAAAATAAAAACACTGCAGTATACATATACATCAAAACCACAACATATTAAAATGGTCATCAGCTGATACCGAAAAAAGTATAAATTCTCACTAAATAATAAAAGCATTTCGTGATAATCCATCAAAAATTCTAGACACGAGTGTAAAAACGCAAATGAGTACATTTACTAATCCAATATTAATTATACTGAAATGATTTTTCATCTCGATATATTTACTACGGTATCGCAAAAATAACAGCATTATCGTTTCTCAACTCCGGCACGTGCAATGACCTCTAAAACAGATTAAGTTAATTTCAACATTCACTTTAATATATTCCTAGTGAAAAATTCCAAAACATTTCGTAAACATTCGTTCTAAAAATTACTGAGATATCATCACATAGTAAAAGTAATTTAACAGACATCCATCAAGAGAGGGTACGAAAGGGAATTTAATCACCCTCCCTATCCTACCTTTAAAGAAAAATGGGTGCTTCCACAACAATATTTTGAGATCATTATTAATTGCTCTTCATTACAATAGCTTCCTTCCAAATACGACCTTTCTAAACCAGTAATAAAATTTTATGGTTTGGTTGACCACAATATTACAATACACAACACTGCTCTATATACCCTGACTACAATAAAATTAAAGACATCCTTTTTTGGGTACACAACCTCCATTGTCACAGTTTTCAAAGTTTTGACTTTAATATTATAGAGAGAAGAGAGATTAATGAAAAAAATGAGGATTCACTTCATAAAGAAATGTATGCGAAATTCGATATCATGCAGTATAAGAATTTCAATTCTTTCAGTTCATTCGCACCTCCTCCTCAACCAAGGAATAGACGAGTAAAGCTGCTATTAAACGCATAAGAAACTATGCTATAAGCCAGTTCAGGCAAATGCGAAATCATCGCAATTTATTAGATTCTAATTTAATTAAACAGAAACTGCCGATAATAAATAATCAGTCATCATTTTACGATTCGATGATAGTGTATCATAAAATAAACGATTTCATTAATTGATAAAAATGTTTGTATACATTTTCTCGTCCTGGCGTAACGTTATATTCGTTTCTCGATATATATCTATTTTAAGAATTTTTTTCAAACATCATTTGCAGCGGCTAACCTAAATCATCAACTTTCTCATGGTTTAAAATGATTCATAAATTACAGAGAAAAATAGTTTCTTAATAACGACAAGTTCGTGATAAAAATTACAAAAAAAAAAAAAAAAAGATTGTCAAGAGAAGAATCGTTGAATTACGTAATCAGTTTTTCATCTTTTACACCAAGAATAACGTGAAGTAATAGCGAAGACGGTAAAGTTAAGCTAAGTTGTAATATTTTAGTTCGAATTATAATGAAGTTATCTAGTTACAAGTTCATTGATTTATTAGAAATTTCGAATGAAATAGGTTTTACGAAGCTAGTATCCTCTGGAGATGAAAGTAAGTTAGGTTGACCGAGCTGTAAGGTAAAGGTATAGCTATAACTTACCATACGAAATCCGTTCAAAAGGAAAACCCACAGCACGTAGATGTTTTATAGTGAACGCAGAGTATATGCTTTCATACAGACAGCATGGAGGTCGGTGCTCTTATAATTACAACCGGTTTTTACGGTCGCACATGGCTTCTAAAGAAAGAGTAATTGTTGTAGGTTTTTCTAAGGCTCAACCCTCCGCTGAAGTGGTAGGGAAAGTCTAACGTTTAATTGGTTACCTCGTCAGCATGAGATGTTGACTCGAAACGGTTGTGTTTCAGGTTTCGCGGAGTTAAGTTGTACTTCACTTTTCAACAGAATTTATCATCTCCTTATTCCTCAACGCTTATGAAGTACATAGATCTCTTCAGCAGTGATGTTTAAAAAAAATAATTGGTTGCCTCCACTTTACCTTAGAATAAGTTGCCAAAAATCCGACTCGGTGAATTATGCATCCTATTTCGATTCATTTTTCAAAATCATAAGCGAAATGCTGGCTAAAATGAGTTTCCATTATACAATCTTTCATGAATAATACAAACCATAGCTGAAAATTACAGGCATTCAACTTACCTTTCAACCTCTGCGAGATCAAATCTCAACGAACATGTAGTCGTTCACAAAGTAATGAGAATATAAAACGAAGTTTTCTTCATTAACATATAAGATAAGACCAGCTTTTTCACATACTTCAAATATTAATAAACTTTATCGCATATCTATACAAAAGCCTACAAAGGCATTATGCGTTGAGATTTAAGAGAGGAATTTAATTTCGACTCCAAGATGAAACTCTCCTTTAAGATGTTTTTCATATAGTTTTACTTCTATTTTACAGCATTATGTATGTACGGTCCAATGCTTGGAATAATGTAAATAACCACAAAAAACTCCCTAAAGCCATCTAGATCACTAATAACTCTTTGAAAAGAGAAGATTAAAGGCGTCATTAGAATTCATTTTGGACCCAAGACATCGAGGGCAATGATGTAGTAATGAAACTAGTGAGTGAATCAGAATTTGCATAAATATTCAAGGCCGAGGTGGAAGGGGCAAAATATAATTTAATATCACTTGAACCTCTTAAGAAGGGATTACTTCTACATGATAGCTTTATTCTGAGTAATTTTATTAAACATTAAATGTACGTAGATTCTAAATACTCGATTGTTCTCGAAAATGGTCAATTACACTTTTTCAATATGTTCCAAAAACTAAAAATTTGCAAAACGTTAAAAAAAAAAATTGGAGGAGTTTTCATCAATATTTGGCATTATAACCAATTCTATATTTTTTTTACATCTTTGTGATCACTAAACACCCTACTTGTTCACCAAAATATTCAAACTCTCCCCCCCCCCTTAAAAAAAACGCAAGCAGCCATGTCGCCTTACTGGAACTGAGTTTTCAAATGAGACTTGTTCAGGTTTGTAAATAATTGCTAAAGCAGGGTTTACACACGGACTACTTTTGCAAACTATTTACTAACTCGGGACAGTGAAGTTAGTAACTTCCTTCGCAGTTCTGTTTACACATAGACAGTAAATGTCTCAATTGATAATATTTACTGAATGCCAGTGTTCTTTTTAATTTAGAATTTTTTGTATGATTTGTATTTGAAACGTTTGAATAAATATGGAAGAAGAAGATTTGAATAATATTATTGATTGTGTAGTGCTTCTTGTGAAACACGAAATGGAAAAAATCATCAAAAAAGAGAAAAATAAAAGGAGAAATGTGGAATATGAGTAAAATCTTGGATTGCAAAATGGCAGAAATTGGGAGCTTCGTGTACGTTAATGAAGGAGCTTTACCATGAAGATCTTGCAGCGCGGCGTATAGAAATACTTTAAGATTGTGTTTAGTTTTATGTGTCGTAGGCGAACGCGTAACGCGCGTTCCCCCACCCCGCGCACGTAATCGACTCCTCGGCAGGAGTGAGAGTCCTTTCAACCTGTTTCTAGTTGATTTTAGTATGTTAGTATATGTCATATGTAAAGATACACATGTTTTACGCGAATGTTGCGGTATCAGAATTAAAATTGGTCAGGTAAAATTACCTCAAATTCAGATCCCCTTTTTTTATGGCAAGGTAGAGGACTTTCCCTCCTTTTTCGATTTATTTAAAACTCTAATCGATCGAAACAAATATTTAAGTGATGTTCAGAAACTCCATTACCTGAAAGCGAGTGTAAGAGGCGAAGCAGCAGATCTGCTTCTTTCATTGATCACAACAAATGAGAATTATAAAGTAGCCCTTGATGTACTAAAAAAACGCTATGAAAATAAACGCATTTTGGTGAACACATACATAAAAAATTTGGTAGAGGAAAAGCCTATCATCTTTGAATCTAGTATAAATTTGAAAAAGCTATTAGATGTTTTTAGAAAAAGCATAAATGGTCTCAAAGCGTTAAATGAGCCAGTAGGTGATTGGAACAGTATCACAGTTTACCTCTTGACCTCTAAATTAGACCAAAAAACACGTCGTGAATGGGAAATGGAGTCGGCTGGTGACAATTCTATTCCAAAATTTTTCGATATTGAAAAATTTATCGAAAGAAAGGCTCAAGCGCTAACAGTAGCTTACCCGGAAAAGAGCCAATCAAACCATTCTAAAGTGGGCTCACATACCATTAACAATAAAAAACCTCCCTATACTAAAACAAATAATAAATCAAATCCTTGGTCTAACAACAAACCTATGGAGGCCAAATCATTTGTCACTAATGCTCAAAAGTGCCCTTGTTGTGCTGAACGAATGTTTTAGAAAGTCGTGTTGTAAAATTAGCGACTGCGAGCATCATACACTTTTACACCCAAATAGCGCAATCTTATGCACGAACTCGCCAACTGAATTTAAAACTAGTAATGCAAGCCAATCTACCACACTTCATAAAACATCTGCTTCATTAAACATATACACTTCTTTAAGTCAATCTATCTCTCAAACTAAATTATGAACCTAGCCCACTAAGCGTGAAAGGTATTGGTCAAACAAGTTGTGGCCAGCCGTTGAGTAAAATGAAATTGCAACTTCGCTCTTATGTAAATGATTTCGAATGTGAAATATTTGTTCACTCAATGAAAAGGTTGACATCATTAAGATCAAACAAAACGCTAGTTAATATAGCGTGGCTCTCTGATATTGTTCTCGCAGACCCCAAATTTTATGAGCCAGATAACGTTGATTTAATCTTAGGCGGCGAGGTAACATCACAAATAATCCTCAACGGCATACACAATGACTGCCATAGTGTCTTAACCGCGCAAAATACCAAATTTGGTTGGGTTATTAGTAGTAAATGCGCAAATGACTCCAATAAATCTGAAACTTGCATTCTTCACATTTGTACTGATAATCTAAATACTGTTAGAAACATTTTGGCAAGTCGAAGAACGGTATTTCGAGCCTAAATCATTAACATTAAAAGAAAAGGAATGCGACAACCATTTCAAGGATACAACTATGCGAAATCCCCAAGGTCGTCTTACAGTTCGGCTCCCATTTCAAAGGTCGCTAAGCCTCTTAGGTGAAAGTCGCCATACCGCTGCACGTATATTGAAATACACACAAGCGAAACTCAATAACGTTGAAAAAAATCTCAACGATGACTTCATCAATGAATACAGAAGCTTCGGTCATATGCGACGAGTCAACTATACACCAGGCGAACCGTGTTATTATCTACCCCACCATGCTGTCTTCCAACCCGGAAGCGACAAAACAAAGCTACGAGTGGTATTCAATGGATCAAAGGAAACCTCTACCGGCGTTTCTTTAAATGACCTTTTAATGGTCGGACCAATCATACAACACGACCTACCATGGACAGGTATTGTGCAGCCTCGAAGCCATTGAGTGGTGGATAAACTCCGCGCCCCAACCAGATGAACAAATTAAAGAAATCAAACTGCTACACCAGTTCCATCAGGCGGAGACTGAACAATTTATGACCATAGATTGGTCAAGATGCGTACTTGTGTTTCCCCAAACAAATTTGGAGAGGAGGAGAGTTCCAACCAAAATCTCTACTGTAGAAATACCATCTAGTGTTAGGGACAATGCTATACTACAAATTCTGCTTCCCGAATATGTCGTCCACTATGAAGAAATAAACCCAATGATTATGAACCAACCGATAGAACTGCGAGAGAACAGTTTACCCTCAAGGGCTAACATAATGTCCCAAGTGCGCATATTGCTCCAACATCTAGATCCCAAGTATAGGTACTTGCCTGTACTTCCACAATCTATGGATCTTAGTGCGGTGCTACGATATGCTATAGCGTCGCAGTATTTTACAATAACAAATGTGGAACTGTCTCTCATCTCCCATGAACAAGAATACCACAGAGTGCTGTTCTCACTATGCGATGCTGCTTGCAGAATCTTCCACAGATATCCCTCTGCCACTATGCTCACTGACCTTATAAACCAATTATCAGAAGCTCGCATCTCTAATCATTCTTTCCTATCCGTGCTAAAATCATCAAGCATAGTGGACAAGCATGAAATAAGAGTGGTCAAGATATGGTTTGGGATGGGGGTGTCCATGACGAGCCAATCCGAAGGAGTTTACTTCAACCCAGCGTCTGCCCGAATATTGATTAAAACACTGCGGAATAGAGTCAACGTGAGTTACCGTATATATACATATATATATATAGGACAGGAAAGAATGGATTTCAATTACAATGATATGCGGGGACACTTCACTCACAATGGACCAATCGTAGAAAAAGTGGTATCTAACTTCACTGACAGAAATTCCTTAAAGATACTACTAGCTCAAATAGCTGTCTACTGCAGAATGGAGTTCAACACTACTCGCGATAGAACATTTGCCAAAATGTACAGGATGACTGATTTACACCCCGACGATCGACGCTATCAACGTATTCTATGGATTGAAAATGGTGAAATTGCCGATTATGAGCTACAAACTGTTACATATGGTTTATCCAGCTCATCCTTTTCAGCAATATGCACTTTACATGCATTAGCTGAATCCGAACGCGATAATTTTCCAACACCTTCAGAAAAGGTAAAAGAAGACTTTTATGTTGATGACTTGATATCTGGCGCAGAAAACCGCCTTGAAGCTGAAAAGTTAATTAACAACCTCACGTCTTTGTTAAAAAAAAGCTGCTTTAATCTGCGGAAGTGGCGATCAAATGCGATAAATTTTACTAATACCAATGCGCGCTCTATTGATTCATTCAACGTACCGAATAATGAAAACCCCAAGTTTTAACAGATTGCATAATTCTAAATTTGATGAACTGCTTCAATTAGTCGGGCCTTTAATACAAAAAAAAGGATACTCATATGAGAGCAGCAATATCCGTCAAACTAAAATTAGAATTGATGTTGAGATATCTCGCAATAGGTGACAGTTTTGCTTCTTTAAAATCTGAAATTGAGTGTTTAATCATTATAAAAATAACACAAAATCTGAAATTGAGTGTTTAATCATGATTTGAAATTAGCAGCCAGCCAATCAGAGACAAGCTACATAGACATGCAACAGCACTGTAGTCAGACAGTGGGACTGTATTTTTCTACAGACAAAAGTTACTGTCTTGTGGATTCACAGTCCTGAGACAGTTGCAAGTTTACTATATGCAGCGTTTACACTGAGACTGTTGGTGGCTATCACTGCCCCAGGCTAGTAAATAGTCCGTGTGTAAACCCTGCATACGAAGTCTGAAAACCCCTACCTTAGCTCTTCCAAAAATAACTAAAAAGGTTGAATTTAGAACAAATATAGCATTTCTTGTCATGCATTATTCATATGAACATATATTTTTAAATTTGTAGCTACTTGAGGTTCCTCAAATAATCCTCAAATTTTTACGATCTATCATATCATCTAATGTCATTGGAATTCTAGACAATATTATTCAGTACAATGAAGCCTACGTAGGTCGTACTTTACTAACAAATAATAAAGAAACTTCAGCAAATTTATCTTGAACGCACCTAATTAATTCAATTCAACTCTACAGCTTCTATTTAATATTGAGAGTAGGTACCCACTTATATCGCCATATCTGGAAATTTTGCTGTCTTAATTCATCTTCATACACTGACCTACATACTGGGTACCGGATACAAAATTTTTTCTAAGTAATCGGTTTCTCCAGCATCAAAGAAACAGCGCAACTGGAAAATGTTGCGCCATTATGGAAAATAAGTTGGTAAATGCGAAAGTTGTTTTTTTTTAATACAGAAATGAGAAAATTGGAAAAATAAATGCTAAATCTGTTCAAACTGTAGTATGTATGATCTATTGAAAAGGAAATGTTCGGTCGATGTTTGGGTTTTCCCAGCATCGTGCCGTTCGTTCGCTGTTACACCTGAAATCTCGATAGAGGTTTAGTATGCTGTTCCACTAGGCGATATAAAGATATAATTTTTGTTCTTTTGTAAAAGTAAATAAATACACGAGTAATACGTTATTCTTCGGCTCTTACCACCATGAGGGGAGCGCGGTAGCCATTCTGATAGTGTCCGATTTGTAAAATGTTCGTTTTTATATTTTACAACGATAAAAAATATGTTCGCGACTTGAAACGAGTTTTGTTTAATTCTACGTCGCTAATGAAAGCAAAGACGTCGAAGATTACGCGGAGTATTGACGAGAAATAATCAACGATGCCTAGCCGCCCATCTGCGTTACAAAACAAAGTCTCTAAAATAATATATTATAATTTTAAATCATTAATTGCGTTACTTTTGAGAAAAATAGTGCCAATGAAAATAGGATATAATTTTCATTAGCAGCATTTTTCTCAGAAATAATGCGACGAAATGATTTGAAATTATAATATATTGTTTTAGAGACTTTGTTTAAGTAGATTTGGCATTTATTTTTCCAATTTTTTCATTTCTTCATTTAAAAATAAATTTTTTCACATTTACCTACTTATTTTCCGAAGCACCGCCTTATTTTTCTCCTTTTTTTTCGTTTCCTTGATTAGGATTTCAAGAAATACGTGGTTAGCGAATTGTTTGAAATTGAAACGTCTCGAGTCGGCAGCTCGAAACATTTCACAATTCACATTTGAGAATAACATTTGATAATATTCAATTCAGAGTGGACAAATTCGTGGATTAATTTCGAATTTTGAATGGTTTTTAATTGAATTTTTGTGAAGTAAATTTCAATATGAATATGAGCTCAAACGCGAATAGCCCGATAAAACGGAAATCCACTGCTGTTCGTAAATATAAAAGTGGAGCAGAAAATTTGCTTCTTTGGATAGGTTTCCAATCCACTCAAAAAAAAGTTGAAAATTATAACGAGGGGTGACCCATTCGGTCTATATCGGATGAACATTCGTCATCCTATTGTTATATGTGCGCAACTAGGTAAAACCTGTTATATGAGTAATAAGTTGCGCACGCTGCACACCGTGTTATAGCTGCTATATCGATTACGTAATAGTTACCAAATTAGTTTATTACTTACCTGTTAGATAGAGTTACCTTTTTGTTACCACTTAATTTTATATTTGATTTTATTACGTTTCATTTTATAATTAGTATTTATTTTAGGGAGTAGGTTTCTTTTATGAACTATCTATATTAATCGACTCTACAGTCGCTAAATTTATGAAACTTAACAAGGGGGGGGAGCATCGACTCTCGGCGCCTTTTCAAGATATTCATCCTGGGGCCCCCAAATGGCTGAGCACGCCCCTGATAATAGCGCTAAGTTAAGCTTCATTTTGTATAAAATTCTATGCTGATTTAACCAATCCATTAGTTTCATCATTGCTCCATTATATTTAATTTTTTGAGAATATGTTGACACTCCCCTTTTGAGAAGTCCCTAATATGTCTAGGAACTTATGTACTTCTTCAAAGTTACTCACATCTTTCAAACATTTTCGCGACAATTTTT
This sequence comes from Phenacoccus solenopsis, assembly GCA_009761765.1. Classification (NCBI taxonomy): domain Eukaryota; kingdom Metazoa; phylum Arthropoda; class Insecta; order Hemiptera; family Pseudococcidae; genus Phenacoccus; species Phenacoccus solenopsis. The sequence goes on from CM019753.1 coordinate 11,617,918, forward strand.
TTTTTCAGAGCAATATTTTTCTGCCTTACCCTTTTTTTCAGTCAAAGTTGCCTAAACTAATACTTAACCCTGAGTAAAGATGGGCGACTATTACTAAATAATCGATTATTCCACATTTTTTGAAATAATCGATTAGACGATTAATTGGGGAAAAATAATCGATTTTTTCAATTTTTTCCATTTTTTGTCCGAATAACCTAAAAGCCAAAACAATACCATTTTATCCGGCGTTCGCGCGATTTTTCCTCATCATCGACTGCCCAAGCGATTGTGGTAGTAGATAACTTCGTAAAAGCCGATAATATAGACTTGAAGAACGATCCTATGCGTTATTTGAAGTAAAAATCTCCGCAATTATTGAACGTAGCTACCGATTATTTGTCAGTACCCGGCACATAGGTTCCTAGCGAGGAATTATTTTCATCGCCGGACAAATCACCACCGATAGAAGAGATTGTCTGAAGCCCCATCATGTCAAAATTTTATGTTTCTTACATCAAAATCACGTTTGATTGTGAACTTAATGTCATAACGTCAATTTTTGTTTTCTTTTTTTTAATAAAGCTAAAAAAAAAGAACGTTTCAACGGTAGTTGTTCTTAGATAAAAACTTGAAAATAATCGATTTTCAGCTCGAAAAATCGATTCGACTACTTCCACTTTTCTCAAGTTCGAGTAATCGATAATCGCCCATCACTAACCCTGGGCTGACAACCAGTAAAAAACAACCAGGTGCCAAAAACGGCACCTCCATACATTTCTACTAAGAAAAACAACGGAGTGTCAAAAATGACACCATCATGCTTTTTCTAAATTCAGATTTGAAACCTATGATGTACTAAACTACTTACACACAAATATTATTTCGTCAAGAATATAATATATTAATCATAACTGACAACTTATAATTTACATATTTGAATCCACTTGAAGAAAAATCTGATGGTGGATACTATGCTAAACCCGAAAATACATCTAGGTGCCGTTTTTAGGGTTGTTTTTTCTCATAAAAATACACAGTAGACACATTTTTGGCACTCGTTGTCAGGGCACGGTTAATATAATTGACGCTATGATTTTCCCATTCGAAATTTAGAAACTTTTTTCCATCAAATACGCCACCTTTCCAAACTACAAGTTCAATTTTCGTAAACCTGATACGACGCTTTGATCGAAACCATAATACCAACATAAATTCTCCTTATCTAATCACTTTCCTTGTACACATTTCATTTACTAAGTATTGGGTAGAAGTCAATAAACTGATAAAAATCGACCATCTGTTAATTCGCGTACTCAAGTAAGAATCTCCCATAAAATTCCCAGATAAAACTGTTTAGATATGGATTTCAAGTGGAACACTACCATTCAACATCGAGTTCTTCGTTCACAAACGTGAGAATGTGTTTATAACGTAATTCTAAATGTAAGTAGTTATCAACGTATGCAAATAGATATTACAGTATTACACCAGAAGTAACCTTGATTGAAAATCAAACATTTTACTGAAGCTTTAGTCATTTAATTTTCGTTAAAATAGATTCCTGAGAACGAATATGACTTTCTTAACATTACAATACGATTAAGTTAATCAAATCTGCAGCACATAAGAATCAGAATGAAAAAAAATCTCAAAAATTCAATCGTTGTAAAAGCAAAATACTTTTAATTCGTCAGACTCCAACTAAAAAACAATTAATGCCAATTTTAAAATTAGCTAGCGTGATTTAAAAATTCCAATTTATTTTTGACCATCGAATAGCTGTTTCAAATGCGTATAAAAATACACCTCGATTCGAATTTGAAAACTATAATGAGCGTTGATCATTCAAAATTCATTACTTTTCTAAAATAAGAAAAGCGATAATTGACAAAAGACAGACGTTCAGACTAAAAAAAAAAAAATGTGGAAACGTAGACGAAATACGAATACCATTTCATCGACGCCTTTCAAGGACGAATCCAACACGTGTTTCGCCTCTACAGGCTACACGAACGCTATATTAATTTCTTATACAGTTATACGCAAATTCCAAATAATACTCAATTCAACGAATATCAGACGACTATATGTAAAAAATTCCTTATTAATCACTTTGATAAATGAAGTGCGACATTTAGACTAAAGCATAATGTGATTATTCCAACAGAATAAGAAATTCGTCTACTTACTTTAATTTATAACAATTAACGCTAACGTTTACTGTACAGCAGACTACGAAAAGTTCATTGAATTTAGAACACGTGTGAGTATCACTTTCCTTACTTTCCTCACGAGGACACTGAACCACACGATAATCAGGGTAAAAAATTCACAATGACAGATGTAATTTTTCAAACTTGACCTAACAATTAAAAAGAATTTCGCGCCAAATTTTATTTCGAATTTTACGCGCCACTCGGAACACCCGTTCGTAAATTCACACGCTAAATAAAACCTATGACACAATCGAAGTCTAAACCATGAAGACTGAAAACATAACGCGCTCTCGATTACGACAGAACGCGTGTTAGAAGGCTTTTACATCAAACGAGAGGGGGTAAAAGTACCTGGAAGTGGTTGCCAACAACCGATGTCGCAGACTTACTGAATTTCTTGTTGACCGATGATATACGTACAATGTAAATGAACTACGCCGTTTATCTTATGAATAAGTTTACGCGTCGCATCGTGAATTATCATAATCCAATAAATTCGCCTCGCGTTTTCCTTTCTTTTTTTCTCTTCCTCTACGTATGATAAAAGAAAGCCCCAACACTTGCGTCTAAATTTACAACGTAAGATACATGTCAAGATCGGCGGAAATCATTAATAACGGTTTTACAACTTCTTAGTGTTATGCTTTTTTAAAATTCAGCTCCGAAGACCTCGCAGCTTGTTTTGCGAACGATAGAATTGTCATAAATCTGTATCTGAAGTATCGTAAAAAAAGAAATGATTATTCGCTTTACATCAAATACTGATTTTTTCAAAAATTGAAAACGAAAAAATTTTACTCTCGTATATTTGGAAATCATTTAACTGAAATTATAACCTTTTGAATGCCATGAGAATAAGTGCATTCGAATTTGAAGTCCCTCTGAAGAATGCAAATGAAATGAAACAAATAGATGAACAAACTATTCTGTCATACAACATACGTTAATTAATTCTGGTACTTTTGGCGCGAAGAGTTTTTTGCAATGATGACATTCTACCAAAAAAAAATCAAATTAATTCACTCATTTTAAAAATAACTTGTCACATTTCCTAGTTGCACCATCCTAAATATTAACCTTCGTTCATCTTTCAAGCTAAATTTATAGTACCACGATATAATGTAAACTAACATAGACGCATCTTTTTATCTCGTCTACGAGGCGAATTTTCACGCAAACATTGACCCGATGACGACAAAGACTCATTGCCATGGCTCATCATCGAACATTATTTTGTTGGCGGAGTTTTAATTTAAAAATAATGGCTATTACATCCTACCCCATTAGAGGAAGGGAGATCGGGGTAGGGTAAAGACTTCATACCTTGGCACTTTAAGACATTTGTAATCATATGGCAATACACACTGCCCTCTTCTACCTGGCGCAGGTGGGTACGGATGGAAATTTACTGAAACACTTTTCGTGGAAATAAGCAAAGTTACTTTTTTTTGCTTTTTTGATTCATCTAAAAACAGCAGTCAACTTAAATTTTGAGAGGTGATGTAGAGGAAGAAAATAGCTCGTAAATTTTATTTGTTGTCTCATACTGAAATAGTAAATTGAGGGCACGAACATACGCGAATTTCAGCTCCCTAAGTACATTTAGGATAGAGTTGAATCAAAAAACAACTTTTTGAGGAGGTTTTGAGTCATGAAAGTTCTTGAATCTTTTATAATCATTTCCTCACCAAATAAATCAAGAAAAGTTAAACTTTATATGTTGGGTTAGTTGGGCACCAGAAGATGGCCTCTTGAATTCAGGGACGTACCGAAAGGAGGGAGGGGGGGAGCTTCCCCCCCTTGGCTTTTGGAAAGTTGGTAAATTTGGAGTTTTAGCGTAAAAAGTTGGTAAATTTGGAGTTTTAGGGTAAAGTTAGTAAATTTGACCACTTGTGCAGTATTTAAATTTTTTGAAGACTAACAAGACTGCGCATCATATTTTTTCGTGGAGCAAAAAAAAAAAAAAAAAAAGGTCAACAGTTGGTAAAATTTCATGGTATTAGTTGGCAATTTTTGGTTTTCTCCCCCCCCTCCCCCTGAAGAAGGTCTTCGGTACGCCCCTGTTTGAATTTGGTTCAAAATGGATACAAAATGGCAGATCAGCAAAATTTAAAGAAGGTTTGAGGAGCCTCAAATAGCTAAAATTTGATAAATATAATATAATGATTATTGATTATGGGCAAAAAGTACAAATGCTAAATTCAACCTCTTAGGTGATTTTGGGAAAAACAGGGTGAGGGTTTTTAGACTTGGTACTGGGTGTGACCTGTAGGCATGAAGCGATTAACAGCATTATTTTCGAATGTGGACAAGTCCCAATTCAAAATTCAGCTCTAGTAATGCGGCATGGGTGCTCATTTTATTTTTGATAAATATACAAATAAACAAATCTTTTTTGTGTTATATGACATAAAGCTTACCTCACATGCACGTTTGTTAATAAGGACACTGGGAGAGGCTCGACTTCGTGGTAAAAATTAGTCTTTATCAAAAAAGTAATAGGGGAGTTGATAGTATTCGAGTTATTGTTCACGATTTGGGGGAGAATGAAAAGAAATTCTGAGATCGTATTATGTACATGCATGTTTAAGACAGCTAGTAAACATAAGATTGACTGCAAGTAAGTTGTTACATAGTTCGCATATGAGAAGAAGTTATCCATTCAGAAGATAGGGTAATGTAATGTGAGAAGAAAAAAACAGATCAATTTATTACTTGTTTTCATACAACTTTACTGCGATATAACTGATCAATCTTTTTCAAGAAAAACTTTACTGGAACATGCAGTCCAATTTGTTACAACCTGGAAGAAAACTCCAAAATTTCAAATTCACTCTGACATCCCCTATCGTCAGCCTATTCCTTCTGCGAAGTTTGGTACAAGATATGTTGTATTTCATGCCTTCAATATTCATACGAGTTTTTAGTTATCAAAGTTTAACCATATGAGGCTACTCAAGCTTTTCACAAATCCTGATTCCTGACAATCTATCAATTCCAATTAATTTTGATTAAAATTCAAGAACTGAAAGCTCAGCTAAAACCATTTATTCGGGTAGCATGTACGCTTGTCAAATAGTGGAACCCCTTGATAACACGCAATTTGCAAAATTTTCAATTCAACATTTACTAATCACCAACATACGAACTATAGTACTTGAATAATTTCTCTCGAGTTCGGCATTCGACCTTGAAAAAAATTGTGGCAATAAGTCCGGCTCTCCTAGTCCCCAGTTCGCTTGGAAATTCTACAAATGAATATTACTAAATGCAAATGATAACAACGAATACATAAATTAAAATTATGAAAAAAAATTTCATTGTATCACCGAAAAAGTTTAATTCTCAGCATTAACCTTCATATGATAATTTGAAAAGTTTTTGAAAATTTGTTCCTTAGATTGGCGAAAAAGTTATAAAGTCTTAACAAACTTTTACTTTCTTTCGGTACTCTAAACTTTTTATTATCTTTCAAAACAAATACAAATAGCTGGTAGGTTAAAACTGAATTGAAAAAATTACGTCGGCTTAAATACTTATACGGATTAAAACGTGGAAGATTTTAAACTAATTAGAGTACTCAGCCAAGAGTGGCGCAAATGGCCAAAAAAATCCAAATGAATGGATTTAATGATATAAACGATTACAAAATTGAATTTACTCTCATTACTTAAATCAATTTAAAATTTTTTCCTCCTTACTGCCTTATAAACTGATAGATAATACGTTCATTTGTCTATGAAAAAATTTCCTCGTAAAATACTCAACGCAGCAATACGATAAAAACGCGGAAACGCGAGTTTTCACTCTGATTAAATTCCCAACAATAGGATATTAAGTTGAAAGTACATATTTGTCTTGTACAATAGCATATTTCTATTTACAATTTGAACATCAGTTAATAGTGTTTAGTATCTACTGTCTGGCGATGATTCAACAACTCCGCTTAATGTTTGCTTTAAAAGTCATCTTAATGGGTTTTGTGGTACGCCAAAGATTTAAAGGTAATTTTTTTCAACGCATAAATCCACTCATCAGTAACGGAACAAATTGTCGATTAATCGTCGATTTTGCACTATTCATATTCAATTAACAACGATGCATTACGCACGAACGTAATTTTTGATTTTTTCGTCAAACTTATACGCCTTCGAAAGAAGCGTATAAAATCGTCAAGAAAATTCCCCAGTATATAAGAAAATAAAAATATTTTATTTTCTTTTTTAACGCTATTTTTATTGTTACAGATTTCAGCCACGCCAGTGTTGACACACAGGCGCCAATAAAATTCAACGTAATGACATAATTTTCAATTTTTAAAGAAAATTAATATTTTTACGATTACCACGAAGCCACTTCAGTTATAAATGTTAATGATGAACTGAGTCAAATTGCACATTAATTTCAGGGTTTTTGAGTATTTTGATTAAATTGGCCGTACATTTACATACACCAAAGCACGTTGAAATTTCAACGAATTAGTACTTACTGAGGAAATCGAGACTTCGATTGGTATTTTACAGGAGAAGCGTATAATGAGAGGAAAATGAGCAAGTTTTTCATCACTGATTATGATGTCAATTATTATTATGCATTTTCTGTCACGTCGATTTTTAATTAATTAGTTGCTTTAAATAAAATTCTTCGTCTATAAGTTTTTTTTGCCTATACTTCATTTTTTATTTTTTTTTTTAATATGAGCACGATGAAGCAAATGAAACAAAAACATACTTTTACCAATTAAAAAAAAAAATTATCAAATCATACCTCTCCTCTACGTAACTCTGCTACTTAGTCGATTTCAAAATTTTAATGCCACAGTTAAATAAATTTTCAATTCATTAGTTTACCATGTCGCAAAAATTAAATCATACTTTACCTATTTAACTCTTCTATTTGTTACGTATTTTAAAATTTTCATTACTTGAAATTTGAAGAAGAAGAAAAAAACGTAAGCAGCCATGCCGCATTACTAGAGCAGAGTTTTTAACTAGGACTTGTTCATGTTTGCAAGCAACGTTGCTAACCCCTTCATTTAGAACAAATGTAATATTTCTTGCCATGCAATAATCATATGAACGCGTATATTTCACAAATTAAAACTACGTGAGGATCCTTAAATTATTCTCATATTTTTACAATCCAACATTTTGGATCCATTTTGACCCAAATTGAAGAGGTCATATTCTGCTCATCAGCTAACCCTAAAGACAAAGAGTAGGCCACTTTAGTGAGGAGATATGGAAGATTCTTGAAAGTTCCTGCAGTAATTTTACCTCCAAAAGTGGTTTTTTGCTCTAACTCCCCTTCAAATTCATTTGTGACACTAAAATCAGAATAGGTTAGCCACATGAGCTCATTTTACCATACGATACCACAATACCAAATTTTCGACCTTTTATATACCCCACCATATTTTGAGGTCGATAACCTCTCCTTCTCCACTTCAATATTATGTGTGAAAATGAATTTGAGATATAGTATACTTTTCATTCCTAATAATCGTGCGAGTTCATATTAATTACATTTTCACCAACATAGGACTCCTCAAGTTCCACTCAAATTTTGATAATCCGCCATTTTGGATCCATTTTGACCAAAATTCAAGATGTCATATTCTGGTCACTAACTAAACTTACTAACAAAGTTGGACCTTTCTAGATCGATTTGGTGAGGAGATACAGAAGATTCAAGAAATTTCATGACTCAAAACTTCCTCAAAACGCAGTTTTTCATTCTAACTACTCTTAAAATGCACTTAGGAAGCCGAAATTTGGATATGTTGGTGTCCGTGATTCACTCTTTCTTTTGTAATCAAAAACAAACAATTTGAGCTATTTGTCCTTTCTCTAGCCCCCCTCAAAATTTGAGTGATACGCCATTTTGAAATTTATTGAAAAAATAAAAAAAATACTTCTATGCATTTTTAAGAAGAGTTCCTCATCAAATTTTGAGCGAATTTTATGAATACTCGCCGACGTTGTGCGTGAGGTAAAAAAATATATACGTATACCAAAAAGTTATTTGTCAGATGATTGATTACAAATGGTCTGAAACACAAAGATTTGAAGATCCTATCCTCCCCGACCCCACTTCCCAATTCAGGTAGGCTGTAATAGCTATCGTTTTCAAGTTGAAAACTCGGCTAAAAGTTAATCACATCTCAACCTTTTGATTCTACTCACGACATCTTGTGTAAATTTTCAGTTCATTAGTTTGCTAGGTTGAAAAATAAAATATAATATCTTACCAACTCAATCCGATCTAATTAAATGAATAAAGGTGGTTGATTCTTTTTTTATTGTTGTTGTTATTGCTGTTAATGTTGTTGTTGTAATCGACAAGTAATTAAAGCTTAGAAATTAATTCCAAGTAAGTGCATTGAAGTAGGCGAGGTATGATTCAATTTTAATTTTTTTTTTTTTCAAGGATGTAAGAAACCTAATGAACAATTGAATGTTTATACGTGCTATCCTATATTATGAAATTTTGAAATAGATAACTTACCTACTTAGCATCGATTTCAAAATTCTATGATAGAGCAGATACGACGGCAAATATAAATTTTAAATTACTCAGTTGACTATGTTAAAAAAAAATTTATATATAATACTTTGAAAAAAAAATCGATGGAAACATGAAAAGGAGAAACCAATAACATTATACATACGTAACATTCGTATAAAAGACATCACAATCAATGATGAAAATTTGCTCATTTCCTCTCATAATACGCTCCTTTTCGCAGGTCGTTTAATTCCATCGAATAAATGTGATTATATATCAGAACGAAAATCATTCTCCTATCAAGTAGAAACTTTCACAACGGCTGATTTTTTATTTGAAACAGCGTTGTAATGACTGACGTCAAATATCCATTATCGCGAATTATTCATACTACTCTCGAATTCATTCCATATATACGTCTATTTCCAAAGTTTGAACTCGTTTTTCAGTATTTTTGACAATTTTTTTTTTTAAGATGAAATTTTATTTTACTACATTGAAAATCAAATATCAAAAAATAAATTCAATCCGATCTGCCATCGCGTATAGAAGTTCAAAACGTGTTTATAGCAGAAATAGTCAACTCGTGCGTTAAATAATATTTTTCGATGGGTTATTTTTTTTTCACAATTTAAACGTCATTTTCAATTTGACATTTGTGTTACACGAACTATATATACACGTGCGAACTGGAACGGATACGTGGAATTAGATTCTAAATCTCGATGTGAAACAAAAATAAATAAAACCTTCTTGAACTAATTTTCGTCGCGATTACCATAAGGTATATAATTATGTTTTTATATCATTACATTTATAGAAATGATTTTTGAAACTTCGTTGGTTCAAGCAGAAGACACACTGAAACCTAATTTTAAACTCAAATAATACATGAAAATCCTACCGAGCACGTGGAGAAAAAAATTGGAAATATTTTCATCATTCGGACAGCCGTTACGGAAAAATTAATTTGCCAATCATGATACGTACATCGCTGTAAAAACTAATTTAAACGTCGTCGGATAAAAATTCCTCCGAGAAATGTACCTGTTATTTCGAGAAGTTTCTCGTATTACAAAACGTACACTACGTGAATGAATAAAGAATTGTTTGCTCGTTTACGTACCAGATACAGTAAATCTGTTGAATACAAAATTGGCGTTTTCGATCGTACTTAATTTTCTTTTCTTAACCGGCAATTTATTTTCGAATTACATTTTCCCATCAACGACGTAACATCGTTCACCTATACTTACACGTATTTTCGTTCGGAATAAAATAAAAAAAAAATAAATTATAATTTTGCATATTTTCGAGAACATTTTAAGTATATAGGTTGACTGCATAAATTTTCCGGCAATACGTAAAAATGTCTTAAACGTCACCGGTTTCCCTTCTACAGCGGATAATTTCCCGCAGGAATAATCTCGGCGACGAAAAAGAAAATTTTATAATGTCTTCTATAGAGTAATACCGTACAGACTTCTTCGCGCGGTTTTATAAATGTTTCATGCAATATTCGTAATATTTAGATACGCAGCAGCGTATTTCTGTTACATTTGAATTAAACCGTACATTCGAGATATTTCCTTTTCAGACGCCTATATTTTCAACGAGCGAGCTTCTATTATTAGATGGAATTTTTACGTATAAATTCAACCAGCCTTAACCCAGTTTCATGGTTAAAAACGCAGAACTGCTTTTATCTTGTTTCGCCAAAAATATGCCTATAATACCTGCTGGTTTACCACAACGAGAAACTTTCCGGTGTGTTGAAGGAAACACATAAGTAGCATTATAAAAATTATCTAAAACTTATAGTAGGCAAACAGTTTTGAAGGTAGAGACAAAAATTAATAAATGAATAATAATTCAGTGATAAAGGGAGAATTATAATTCGAATTATACAAGGACCAACTGGCGTGTAAAATTAAGTGAGCGAGTCGCATCAAATCCTCCATTTGAGTTCGAGAAAAACCACTCTCAAATTTTACAACGCAACTAAATTTTTTGATCTCACTTTCATACGGGCTGATTTGTAAACCTCGCGTAATTATATTAAAAAATATAAACGCCCGAATAAATGCCTTAAATTTCTCAAAATTACGAAAAACCGAAATTTTAATCTATTCAAAGAAATACTTCTGAAGATATAACCTAGCCCCCAGCCCCTTACAGGAACTCTCACAGAGTCACATTCATTTCAAAATGCTTATTTCATCGTACAAATCCTTTCATAATAATATAAAATATACTTTCAAATCAACAAAATACAGGGCGTTTCATTTCAACCTGAGTTCCTTCATATCACATGTAGGTCTACTCATATGACTCAAATGTACGATGGTCTACCTACCCTGTTTGCTGAAAAGACTTGGATACGAAAGCGAGAAAAAAAATTATTACCTCTGCATTCACCCACTTCAAATGCTTTGAAGATTTTTAATATATTTTCTCATCATTGTCGTTCGCATACTCGAAGTGAACGTCACTGCATTACTTTGACTATCGAGAAACTTCCATTTAGTTACTGAAAATTTTTTTGAAATTTATATCATGAAATTCAAGCCATCAAGAAGAAATGTGTACGTATATAATATCCTAGACTGAATGAAAATTTTCAACTTGATTTTTTCCGAGTGCACTGATTAATAATAACTTCGATATGAGCAACTTAGGGTTGATAATATCAACAGGAAACAACACATAATTCTTGATGAGCACTGATAAAATTTCTCTATCTTCTTTCTCACTCCAAAAGCGATCAGCTTACGTGAGAATTTAGCTGCTTATATTGACGTCATTCAGAACCAAATACATCTTATTTTCATTAGTTGATGAGGTCAAGCTATTTTTTCCATGAGTACCGATCAAAATGTTCAAAATATTTTTGTGACCCGGGCGTAGTGTTACAGCTTACTCAGGAACGTCTATCCAGTTTGATATTCCGATGAAAAAAAATTTAGTCATTTTCCCTTATTTTTTTCAGAAAACTTGGAAAAAGATTCTAATGCAGACACAACCAAATACCTTAAGTAAATGAGAACAGATTGAGGAAGCAAGCAAAATACGCGATCAAATCTAATCTCAAAGTTTGGAACGTGTAACACCATCGTAAAAAATATACGTACAAAGAATTGAAGCGTATTGGCTGATGGTGCAAACCCTAAATAATCTCGAATGGAAAAAATTAAAAAAAATATACACGAACTTTTTTCAGATTCACTATAACAGCATTTTTTCATTTTTAAAAAAATTCTAAGGGTAGCCTAGTGGCTGAGAATGTGTTGAGGAATAGAGTGAGATTTCTGATATAAACATTTTAAAAAACTTCAGAAAAGAGATACGTTTATAAATCGAAAACAATTAAAAATGAAAAAAATTGACATTTTCAAACACCCATTTCCCGGATCTCAGTAGATTATGGGATAATCGAGCACAACAGAGCGAATAAAGCTGCAAAAGTAGCAAGTAAAAACAGAGATTTTTGAAAAGCGTAGATGATTTTGAAACATGAAATTCTAACTCATGTAAACGAACGAATCAAAGAAGAATGAGAAAATGAGAAGAGAAAGTTTCACGAAGAAATAGGAAAAAGAATTATTAAAAAAAAAAAACACACACAAATTGGAGAAGAAGAGATTATGTAATAATGACGAGACTAAAAAAAAAGACAATGCAAAGTTACGCATGATCATCTTCTGAATAAAGCTCTTGAAAAAAAATCTGAAAGGTGCAATGTATTAATAATAGTGAAACATATAGTTTGAGTACGCTCAATATAAAAAATATTAAACAGTTTTACCAACCGATTATAACCAATATTTTGAATACCTAAACACAGTATATGCCATGCAAAAATATAATCTATGATAAAATAAAAAGTATAAAATTTTAAGATAAAGATACATGTTGAGTTATAAGGATATGTCATTAATGTAGGATTTAAGATACAAGAAACAATTGGAAAAAAAAAATTGAAAAATACAAAATGCCTGAAAATGAAGAATTTTTCAAAAATTAAAACGCTTTCAATCTCCCCCTCAACCACCCCCCACACCCAAAAAAATGCCAAAAAGTAAAAAATTGTCAACATTTTTATTGAAAAAATTTCAAAAATAAAACAGTACTTAATAATGAAAATGACAAAATGTCCCAAAATCAGAAAATATAGCTACAAAACATTTTTTCGAAAATTTTCATCGCAGAGGGTAAGAATCAATCTTCCCTTGGGTATTACAGTTCTTGCAGGCCCTTTCTACAAATGAACAAAAAAATTAAAATTAAATAACCCCAAGCGAAAATACCCTACTTCCATTATCCACCACATTAAATGTAGTAGGCACGTATGATGAAATTAATAAGAGCTGATGTTACGTCGCATACCTATACCAAGTCTTATACATCCTACTATTAAATTGTGGGAATAATACGTTAAAAATAAAGTAATATAAAGTCTTTCAGGCCGACCACTAATTCAATGACACGTAAAAGTGAAAAAGGTTAAATGTTACGTAATGAAAAAATAAATAGTTGAAAACCTCACATAGATCTATCAGAGAACGACATTAAAAGTAACTCCGTCTAAGTGGAAATTACCCGTAAAAAGATGTGATTTTTTCGTAGGGCACACAGCGACTTATTTGGAAAGAAATTATGTCTGTAGAAAAACTTTCCGTATGCTCTCCGCTCATAAAAGTATTCAAACTTGAACATATATCTTATTCCTTTCAGAAAGTTTCTCAAGCCGAAAATATTTGTTAAAAGTGTAATTAGTTATAAGGGTATGTAGGTCTCTTCTTGGCAGTGTCATAAACATTTTAGCAAACTTAATTACACCTAGCGAGCACGTAACAACGCCGCTATATTTTTGTTTAGATACTTTTCTTTGTAATTTTCGTCTCACTGAAAGGCGAAATTTGGTTCTAAAAAATTGACTCGAACTTACACGTAACCTTTTACATTACCATTCGAGAGAACGTGAAAATTACTAAACAAATTGACGCATTTATCACGGTTAAGGATGCGCGCTTTCATTCCACCCTCGTTGCCAGGCTTCCCTTTTCTATTCTTTCGAAATTCCTCTCACAACCGTTCATATCTACAGACCAAGTAAAATCGCACCTATAGAAAAACTAAACGAAATTCCGACTTCGTAAATTCATTACGAGCGTATAAATCAAGTAGGCGTTCTTCAGATACGCTAAACAATTATAAGCATGCAGTTACGAATAATCAGCTGTAATAATTCAAGACTTACGTGAAGACTTTTTTGCCAACCGTCAACCCCATTACCAAATGTAAATGATAATAAATATATTAAGACGTTTGTTCCTACTGCAGAAGACCAGAGCGCTCGAAAACGAGGTAATAGAAAACGGAAATTATATCGCGAATTATGGGTGACTGCGACTTCGAATAGTCTTTTGCGCTTCCGGAAATTATACTTTGTAAGCGTTTGCTTTTCCACTTACTTGCCAACTTTACGTTAATTTTTTACCGTAGTTTTTATTCACTTCGAAAGCGATTTTTTTTTGAATGCTATATCGCTCGTATATAGAAGCCTAGTTACTGGCATACTTCGTAAACACAAGATTCTAATTTCTAATACGTAAGCTGTACACTATGAATACTTGGAATTCGTGTTTATTTTACAGCCATGCAACAAAACAGAATAGAACCACCATGTAGAACAAACCTGATCGAGTTCTCAACCGAAGAATTTTCGATTTTACATTCAACTGCGAATAATTTCGTAAAAGCATTGTGTTTCGCAAAAATTTTATACCCTATAAGAATATTTTCTCAGCCCAAGGCCGCAACGTTTTCTCGCATAGTTGATAAATTATTTTCATCGAGCGGTTTTGTGGCTCCTAAAAGCGAAACTTGAAAACTCTTCCTAGGTTTTACCAAATATTGGCATGAATTTCATTATATATTTTTATAAGAAGCATTGATGTTTGCCATAATTAAAAAAAAAAAAATGAATAAAATGAAAAAAAAATTCAACGCGAACGAAACACTTTTGGATATAAATTTATAGGCAGATTTTTCCTTCTCAGAAAACATAGAACAAAACATTTTCTACAGCCTTTAAAATTTTAACATAGTGAAATTTCTTCAAAACTCTTATATAGTAAATGTCAAATTTTAACTCAGGAAGTAGATGTTTTTATTCCCTGTTTTTGGCGAAAGCCAGTCGATTTCCTTGAGAGGGGTTTGCTCAATCTTTTATTTTTTCTGAATTCTTAGAGACTAAATCCTCTAGGCTACATTCCTGCCTGTTTCTAATAGTGTAAAGCAAATACCAGAAAACAAAAAAAAACCAGATCTCTAAATCCGCCACTGCCAATCGACGATTAATATATTATTTCTAAAATTATAAAGCAAATAACACCCAGAGAAAAAACATATCGGAGAATATACAACCCATAAGACCTATTATTCAAATAAAAATTGATCAGAGAATCGAATGCAATGCAATTTACGTAAAAGTACTGGATTCTTGTCCACCGTTCGTTACGTCGTAAATCCCATACCGAAGTTTTTATTTGAGATATTTAAAAATAAATCAACAATTGAGAATAATTTATATGGTGCTTCTTATGTGTTGATATTTTTATAGCCTCTCGCCTTGATAAATTATACGCATACTTGGGCACTGAAATCTATTGAGAATAATATCAACCATTCTAAAACCTTAAAGGTAATTGTTTTCCGGTGAATTGAATGAAATTCCGCGAAAAGCTTTCGCCCATGATAAACCAACGGATACGGTGTTTCATAGAGTTTATGAAAGAAGATGGTGTTTTTTTCTCTCACTTCATCCACGTGTATATGAAAACGCTATCACTGCATAAGCAACTCATTCAACGAGAATATATCGAATCGTATCGCTCAACATCTGCAGGCTATGAAAATGAACTGAAGAAAAATAACCCAACGCTTTGAGTGATTTTCGACGCGCCGGTTTATTCGTGAAAAATAAATAGGGGAACCTAGGAAACTACCGAAATCAACGAACTCTCGATAAACATAAAAATGAACGGTCCGGATGAAATAATATATTGCGTGTATTGTGCAGCGGAGTTTGAAAAATAAATACGCCTTATTCGATAGACAGTATGTACTTATCGTTTAAACGACTGGTGTAACTTATTGTTATTTCGTACGAAATCAACATATCAACTCTGCACGGTTATCGATGTTATTTAATCAAGAAATATTGACTGACGAAATCGCGATTTTGAATTTTCGAAATTAATATCTCGACTATAATTAATTAATTGTAAGAAATAATTTAATTTTGAGAAGTATCTAACATGAGGTTTTTAGATGAGTTTTCAACTTATGAACGATAGTTATTGCAGCCTATCTGGTTTGGGAAGGTAAGGTCGAGGGAGGATAGAATCTTGAAATCTATGCGTTTCAGACCATTTGCAATCATCTAGCAAATATTCAACTTTTTGGCATATATACCGGGTGACTACTTGATTCGAGCACCCAAGCGAAAAAATTCGAAACATATATGCATTTTTGACAACAAAAGTATAAATTAAAATTTTTAATTTCATTGATAAACGTTTTTAAGCATTAAATAAACATTATTTTGCCATTTATTCTAACTAACATCATTCAAATATATAATTTATTTCTATCAGGGAAAGATTTTTGCGCTTGAGGTGCTCGAATCAAGTAATCACCCGGTATATACACTTAACAAAAGTATCAATTTGCATGCAAAAAATATTTTCATTGCGACAATATACCCTCTGTTTGTCCAATTTACCTCCTATTTTGGAGGCACTAAGTTGCATGCTCATAAGATTATAAGCAATTCTTCAGCTGCAGGTAATTTCAACCCTTCTAAGTAAATTACATACATCTAGTTTACATGATGGTTTCACCAGACGGCGTCATCATCGAAAACTGTTTAATTTACTTCTTAGTATATCACAAAAATAAAAGACGTTTTCAAGAAGAATATGCTTCCTATTTCTGACCCCTAGACACAGATTTAAGTTGAAAAGTTATCTAAAGCAAAGAGTTGTGGAATTATTTAAAAATTGAATCATTGAATATTGCAAGTATGAACAATTCTTAGGTAGCTAGAAATATTAAATTGTAATTATATTCATATAATGACTATGTTTGAGACAGCCTAATAGTGAAAATGGACCATTATATTTATACTGTTTGAGCCTAAAAACTAAAGAATACTTTATGGTTGTACTCATACCTCTTACACAATATTTAATTAATTATTCCAAGATAAATGACATTAAAAAAAATGGAAAAACGGGTAAAATAGGATATTTTAGCACATAGTTTAGGTATTTTTAGATCCCCTGGATAGAGGAAAATTTGGCATTTTATTATTTTTTTTTTCGAAGTTGGGAAGGCAAAACATGATGCTTAAATACGAAAAAAAAAATTAAATACGTCTAACATAATTTTTTCAAAAAATTTTGCTCATTTGCAAAGTTTGACCGAAGTATGGAAGGGGTAAATATTAACCTAAAGGGCTGAATTTTTTTTTACATTCTATTGGGATCATTTTGCAGCGACTGAACGAGGTGCATGCTCAATTTTCCCAAAAAAGGTGAAAATCGACCCACTTTAGTACTCAGTACTCGCTACTCACCCATCACCCAAATAATGGCCGATAATCCCTCCTAGATGAATTTTTTATTCTTATACACTAATGGCCTTTGAACTATTTGAAGTTTCTCAAGCCTTCCTCAAATTTCGATCATTAGCCATTTCGGATCCATTTTGGCTTGAATTCAAAAGGTCATATTTTTGTTGGTAACTAATGATGCATACAAAATTTGAGCTTTAAAGGTGAATTCTGAGGAGAGATATACAAAATTCAAGAAATTTCAAGATTCAAAACCTCCCTCAAAGTCGTTTCTTACCTCATCCTTCCTTCAAATTCACTGAATGAGCTGAAATTTGGATATTTTGGTACTCTCATACGAAAATTAGAACCTTGGATCGTAGTTCCTTGTTTTTTAAAAGGAAGGGAAGAATGGAAGACTTAATCTACCGATCAAAAATATAAATGTATGCCAAAAAACAAACCACCAAGTACTGTAAATTTATAAATCTCTCGCTGGGTATTAAGTCCATTCCCTGAAATCTCTCTATATATTAAAATCAAAATGCAATCGGTTTTGAGATGCGCGCGCATCCTTGTTTTGAATAGCAGGTATAAGAAGTATATAAAGGATAGCACGTATACAAAGGGAAAAAAGGTTGTAAATTTTAAAAAAGCCTTGTGCATGTACAAGGGTAAGTTATAAAATTATTTTGAGTTGCAGGTACAAAAAGTATCAAGGATAACAGTATACAAAAGGAAAAAAGGTGATAAATTTCAATAAAAACTTTATACATAGGCAAGAGTAAGGGTAAAGTTATAAAATTGTTTAAAATGGCAGGTATACTTACAAAGGTATAAAAGAGTGAGCCCATCCTGAAAGGAAGAACTCTTGGTGGGGGTAACAAATAAGAATAAATTGGGTTGTGCAGTTTGGAATGTAGCAGTACTTGCCTGATAAAATAACTTTTTTCTTCATTTAATTTTTATTACGAGCCCCGAAGGGGCGAGGAGGCACTAGTAACCTTAGTATATGGTATCAACAAAAATTTACTCACAAATGCGGCAGAAGTATTTTCAAAAAATTACAAACACCACCATACGTTAAATTTGCTTCAAACAGATCTCAGTGAGTTTATTAGTACTTTATTCTCACATTTTATAAATTCAATATCCTTATGCTTAATTTCTATTGACCATTATTGGATTCTAGACTACACCCACCAAACATACTTAAGCACACTCCCGCCACAAGAGATCAATACAGTGCGGAACATAAAGGAGGCATTCGACATCAAATGGAGTCATCTGATACAGCCCTCCACTACCCAAAAAAAGAAAGAAATGAGAGCGCTGAAGGTGGACAGCAAAGCTCTTCCTACCCCCCAAGATGTGATAACATTGAATAACCATCTGGAGTCGAAAATCATTAATCAACTAAAGAAACCAATATTTCTTTACAAGATTACACAACATTGTGCAGGTACAGAAAGATATTATTTCAGAACAACACCCGCAATCGTTTATTTATTCATTTTTCTTTAAATAAATTATTCAAATTTTCTCAGATTAGTGACGACCAGATTAACGGTATTTAATTACCTGAGGCCCAATGAATGTGCGAGAATGACATGGAAGCAATTCCATTCTCGAGACAGGAAGGAACCAAATGTAATACTTCGAGGTTTGTAGGCAATTTTCATATGTCACATATTCAACATAATTTATTGTTTGTTTCTCTTCTTACTGATACAAGTGTTATGTTTATATTTAGGAAAAAGCGCCACAAATGATTTGGTGAGGGCATACTTGCCCACGGAATGCGTGGAGGCAATACAAAAAATCCGAGATGTGCAACACACGTTCATTACGTCCTCTAGGACAGAGTATGTATTTGCTCTGCCTACGAGGGCGCATGTGGACGGGTGTGAGGCACTGAAATCAGAGGCGCAATCAATTGGCCTATCCAATATCAGCGGTAATAACCTCCGGCATTTTGTTGCCACTATTACCGCTGGTAAAGTGGACCAATCCACCACTGCACTGTACGAGTATAATGTTGCGTATTAATCAAATCGAAATGATTTTTAAATTCATTCAAATAAATCATTTTTGTTATGTAATAGATTGATAAAGCATATAGGGCACACTAAAGGTGTGCATGATGATTTTTATACATCCCCTTACAAGTCAAACAGTGATGGCACAAAAATCATGAAAAAATTACTAACGGATTTAGAAACGGGCGATTTTTATAAACTACGAAAAAGAAACGTACAAATTAACTATGGTCATGGTCATGACACATCAGAAGAAGAGACAGAAGACAGCAATGATGATTATGAGCCAGCAGCACATACAAAATGTAAGTATTTATGGCTAGGCTTGGGATAACATTTTATAAATAGTCATAAAATACATACTTCCCATTTTTGTGTGAATTCTAGCAAAAAACAAAGAGCCAAAGCGAAAGTTCTTACAACTTTTGAAAAAAAAACACCAACACCGGGAAGAGTCATCTACTTATCCGAGAGGTATTTTACTTCAACTTCTTACTCATTTGTATAAATATTCAATAATTCACCTACAATTGAATTTCATCATTTGTTTACAGGGCAATACAATGACACCATATTAATGGATTAATTGTATATATACTAATAGTTATTAATTGTTAAAGTTCAACATTTATGTATATGTAAAAATTAATAAAACAGTTCTCACATGCAGGAGACACAACCATTTTCATTTAGATCTACGTTAGAAATTTATGTTACTTATAATGCAACAAATTAAGACAAGTTTGAACATCATCCAGCGGATGTTCATAAATTTTCCAGCAAATTCGTTTTTATGACTGATTATGAAGTATTAAATGTTGAAAATGGAAATTTATTCTTAGTCTGGGAGGAGGTACAAGTGTTGTCAACTTGCACCGTAGTCCAAAAGTTCATAAATTTCCCAGCAAATTCGTGTCCAAATTCATAGTGGAAAGAAAATCAAACTTTCACAGAAGGAAAAATTTTTTGGTAGTGGTAAAATGTAAAATTTAAAGAAATGGAAATTTATATTCGATCTAAGTAGAGGTACAAGTGTCATCAACTTGCACCGTAGTCCAAAAGTTCATAAATTTCCCAGCAAATTCGTGATGAAAATTCATGCTACCATAAACATATCATTTCCACAGGAGCGAAAATTTTTTGACTGCTTATGAAGCATGAAATCTTGTATAAGGAAATTTATTCTTGATCTAGGAGGAGGTACAAGTGTCGTCAACTTGACCCATAATCGAAAAGTTCATAAATTTCCCAGCAAATTGGTGATGAAAATTCAAGCTACCATAAACACATCATTTCCACAGGAGCGAAAATTTTATGACTGATTATGAAGTATTAAATGTTGAAAATGGAAATTTATCCTTGGTCCGGGAGGAGGTACAAGTTTCCTCAACCGGACCCGTAATCGAAAGGTTCATAAATTTCCCAGCAAATTCGTGATGAAAGTTCAAGCTACCATAAACATATCATTTTCGCTGGAGGGAAAATATGTTGACTGCTTATGAAGCATGAAATCTTGTAAAAGGAAATTTATTCTTGGTCTAGGAGGAGGTACAAGTGTCCTCAACTTGAACCGTAATCGAAAAGTTCATAAATTTCCAAGCAAATTCGTGATGAAAATTCAAGCTACCATAAACATATCATTTCCACAGCACTATTCACAATTACTCGTACATTTGATAGCTTCAATTAAAACCATCTCATATCGCCATCTAAGTGCCTTATTAAATACCGATATAATAAATTCAAGACAGCTTTACATAGTTGCCTCAGCGAAACCTATTACGTTTCAACGATTTAATTTCCTTATTTCTCAACCTCGTTTAGCCATTAAATGGAATATTTTAAGCGTTTAAATTTATTTCACAAACACCGAGTTAATGCTAAATTTACAAAGCTTTCTGAACTGGCTCAAATTGTTGGAAATTATCTATGTTCGTGCACGATGAAATAGGCATTCAGGCCTACGAGGCAAAATACATATGTACGTGATAGAATACCGTTTTGCCAAGTATTAAAATATTTTCGCGAAATTTAAACTACTGTAGCGTAGCATTATGAACAACATGCCGAAGGCGAAATGTTTACTGCTATTCAATCGTTTATTCTTTTGTTTTTCTTTGCATCATCCCACCTATTCCTAATGCCTTCGCGTACGCATGTTCTGAGTTACAGGATGCGAAAAACGTAATAACGAGTAAATTTGGGTACGATGGAACTTACTATCACATTTACTTTTTGCCTTTTACGTGACAAATGAACGCGAGTAATTAGTTGCAATTCCTGGGCCGAAAATTTTCTACCTTTGTAAATATTTTAATGATATTTCGGCGGTTATTTTCACATTCGATGGCCGAAAAAACCGCAACACTGGACACCCGCCCGAGTGTTAAAAATATTAAACGCAGATTAGTTTCATTTAGCATCCAAAGATAAGAGAGAAAAGAGCTTATAGCTGGCGCGGACTTGAACTTAATGTCCTCTACTAATGCATAGGTCATTAGCTCGTACTTGTAAAGGATATGGAGAGTTCATTAAAGTGGTTAGTTCACGTCCGTACTTAAATTGGATCCTAAAAACGAATTAATTATGAGATACATTTAACATTAAAACAACCAAGTACCAGTGCAACATAGATCCTTTGTAACTATTTTCTTCTGCAACTACCGCGTTCGCGTTATTCCTTTATGTTTCGAAGTACAGTCGAACCTCGATTATTTGATGTAATTCGGGAAAGAGGTCCGTCAAATAACTGAAAAGTCAAATAATACGGAGAATTTTTTTAAATGCTTTTTTATTGGGAAAAAGGTAAATAAAATATTTAAAAAACCCTAACATTATACGTATATCTACCAAAATAATTTTATTTAAACTTAAAAATAGTTAAGTATATGCATAAAAAGAAACTATTTTTTTTTTTAAATCAGTCCTCAACTTATTTTTTAAAAAAGTCAGTTATCTGAAAAGGTTTCGTGTGACAAAATAATACGGACAATAGTCAAATAATCGAGGTGTTAAATGATAGGGAAATAATTTTTGGCGTCAAATAATCGAGGTTGTACTGTATTTAAAATTTTACTAACGTACTGGTTCCAATACCAACCTTACAGATAGATTGTACAACGAAGAAAAAAAATTCCGAAAGTTCATCTTAATTTGAAGATGAAAAAAATTACCAAAATATTTACTAACCTTGACACGATGCAGGGTCTAATGCCTGTAATCGTGGATATTTTCCAACGATTTTTTTTTCTGCAACTATTCCTGGAACAAATAAAAACCAATAAAATTACTTTTTATGCAACTATAACTGATAAAATATTATTATAGTCTTCGATGTTACAAATGCATTTTCTAAAAATTGAAAGAAATTTTTAAAAATATAAAATTTAACTTGGGAATCTCATAATCTTATCAACAACAGAGACCTGATGGTGAGAAAATGTATAGAAATGGTTATAAAATTCGAAAATGCGAAGCATTCAGAAATCAAGTTTTTTATAAAATTGCTGCTCTCATTAAAATACAAAGAACCACTATCATATTAGATTTCACTGTGAAATCCTTAAGTTAAGTCTACGGTAAAAACTTTCTTCGCGATCTTAAAATCAAGAAAAAAAGGAAAATCTGCAATTAGCTTTTGCCATTTTACCTTACAATAAACGAACATATTTGGAAAATTTAGAATTCGCAATTTATCAATATCTCGTAAATAATACTTGAAAAATGAAAAATACTTAACGGCGAATTATTTATTTATTTTTTCTTTACATTTTCAAATTTGGAGATTTTTTCAAAGGTTAAAAATTTCAAAAATTTTCAAATTTTCAAGAGCCAAGCCGTCCTCAAATTTTGACTATTCGCCATTTTGCATCCATTTTAGCCCAACGCGATCGTGTTCTAGTCCTCAACCAACCTCATATGTGCACAACTCGATCTAATGAAGATATACGGAAGGTTTTGGAATTTTATTGCTGAAAACCTCAAAAAAATCTGTTTTTTGTTCCAACTTCTCTCCAAAGTCAATAGCGAATTTGAATATGTTGGTGTCATTGACTAACTCTTTCATATGATATCATGAATGAAAATTTCAACGTTATTTGCCATCTGCCATTTTCTCTAAAAATTTAAGTGAACCATCATTTTGAGATGAATCAAAAATAAAAAACCATGGATAATCTTTCACCAATTTAAACCATTATACGAATAAAGCAAAAAGTTGATGACGAGCCTTTCCCCTTCACTGTACTCTCCTTTTCAAATTAGAAAGGCTGTGAGAGTTATGGTTTTTGATTAAAAACTCAGCTCAAAAAACGATACATGATACGAGTACGTATAGAAATAAGGCTCTATGAGTATAAGTACAATGGGCCTTCGTATTGGTCAATTATTTCGCGTACCATGTCAATCCCTATAAATTCTGAATGAATTTGTTGTCAATTTATTCCAAGGAGGATGTTTTAAACCTTATTTTTATACACCAATATTTTTTCAATGTACGTCTATTCTTAATATAGATTTTTAATAACTTAGGCAAATAAGTTTAGAACATTTTTTAAGAAGAGAGAGAATTGAAGTACGCAGGTAGAGAATAAAATTTGTTCAGACAGCTTCTAAGTATAAGAATTCTGTAATAATGGTGAAGTTTTTATCAACAAAAATGAAAAAAACGAAGTGGGAGAGGTATGAAAATGTAATGAAAAAATCAATAACTTCAGCAGGATGTCCAACAGAATTAATCGAACAAAATGCTTGACTTTGTATATGACTTTCTTTGTATGAAGAAAGTACCAAGTAGGTAATAAGATGGAGATTTTCTTTAATGCTAGCTTAAGAGTTTAATTGCTGCTTGAATTTTTTAGAGGTCAACACCCCCCTCTCTCTCTTTCAAATCAAAAAATACCAAATAAAAATGGAATTTTTATAAAAAAAATTGATTTTAAAATATTTTCAAATTTTTAGAGCGTACAATATTAAAAAGTGTAACACACTACTAAAATTTTCCTTTTGACTTTGCAGTAACTAGAATGCTTTTAGCTGAAAAATTAACAATTTTTATTCTTCGCTTCACATTTTTTCATGTCATGAGAAAGAATGAAATAAAAAAAAAAAGTAAATAAAAAAATAAATACTCGACTATCGAGTGAAATACTTGACTTTACATAACAGAGTTGACAACTTGGCCAAAATTGTATGACTTTTGCATGACTTGCATAGCTTGCTTGAGCGTTATGTATCCTATTCAGGTGATGAAAATTCATTTTAAAATGCGATAATACTCATATTTTCATAATTATTATATGCGTGATGAAGATTTAAGACGAAGTATGAAATATCCATTTTTCGGGAGGCAAGAACGCCACTGTAATCATTCCACCCAAAAAATGATAACTTTTCTGAGTAAAATTAAAAGAGGTTATGTTATTCAAAATTTAAAATCCAAAATGGCCTTTATTATAGCAAAACAATAAATATTATCGCACATGTACTAATACAATGTTAATATTCAATCATTTCCTACACTTTTGCTTGTAGGTCTCTCTCAACCGTACCCATTCGAGCCGAACATTCGCTATCCTTGAGAATTGCCAGTTCATAAAAAGTCTCCAATATTATCCTCACATTTTGTTTTTCGTCCTCCTTTCATTCTTTTCAATTTTTGACATTTTATTACCGTGGATGTGAGACACGGAGATAGGGGGGGGAGGGTAATGAGCTATATTCGAAGCCATTATTTGCCTAACGGTAGGAGATGAGAAAAAATACCATAAAAAATTCGTCAGTTATATGACGCAAATCTCTCTATATATTGAAATAATTCATTAAAAACTAATTCTCTCAATTCAAACCTTTTTTTCTAGAGGTTCACTGTAGAATTCATAAGGAATTCCAGCGTGTCATCGAATCGCATATAGTTTTCGCAATGAATTAAAAAAAAATTGGAGGGGGCTTTTAACTCATCTTAAAAGGATTGTTTTGAAGGTTTTTGATAGAAACTTTTAATACGTTGTTCTGAACAACTGCAACATTTTCTACGAAAAAAATACAGTGAAAATTATCGCAATATTTTGCCCCTTCTATGTACACTAGCCTGGTCTAAAATTGAAAGTGACAGGGTCGTGACTTGCGTGAAAATTCAAAAATAAGACATTGCGTCCATTACCATAAAACGAAATCATTCTCAGTATCTCAGTAAAAACAATCATTAAAATTTTCCTCCGAATGCTTGCTAAAAACGTTGCCATTTTTAACGAACACACGATCGCGTGTGCGTCTAAACTTTTACGTTGGTAAGCTCGTAAAATTTTGAATCTCCCAAGATTCGTTCCTTTTTACCATATCACGAGCGATGTAAAAGGTCTACATGTATGACGAAAAACACGAGTCAAAATAACTTTAATACTAATTTTCGCGTATTTGCAAATATACGTTTGAAATTAAATGAGCTCGTTTTTTACGCCCAAATGTCACTTTGAAACTTTCTGTTATTTGAAAATACGAACTCTTCGGGAAGAAAAGTTTAAAAGAGGTGACGACCAAAGAAAAGAAATATTTTCACATTTTCATTTAACTTGTTTCATTTATAATCGGTGAATAAGAAAATTATAAACTAAGTTGAACATCAAATATGCCTTTTTTTTTTAAAGATCAAAAAAATCAAAAATGAAATAGGTTCAAAGTTCAATAGCTCTATGATTCTTAGAAATCTTGTTTCGAACATTTTCCTCCATTATTAGCAAGAAGTGTACGGTGCATGCTACGTTAAATATTTCACAACGTTTCGAAACCATCTCACAGACATTTTCAATTTCCGGAAAACTCTGTTCGCTATCTAAAGACATACTCTAGCCAGCTTGCATTCTCTCCGCAGCCGTTCTACCTCGCTCGAAATACCAGACTTGCATTGCCTTTTTTCATGGTCATCATTTTTATGTGGCTTTAAGTCGATTTTATTACTCTTTACAGGCTTCCGGAATACCCCGCCTAAGTATGTCCGGCCCATTTCAACTTCCTTCGTTTTATTGTATTTGCTGGCGCGCTGATGGTTCACAATGAGCGCGAATTTCTCTGTACGAGATCAAAAGATAACATGTTGAAACGTTTCGTGTATTGCATACCAGCTCGAGGAAAAAAAGGCATTTTAAAGAGCCACAAGCAATTTCAAATTATACGATTTCGTTTATACACAAACGTCGCCTGAAAATGGTTATTTTCGATTTATTTCCATCTTCGGCGATTTTCCGCCGTCGAGGTTTTCTCGTAGCTAGTGGCGCAGCATTTAAGGAAAACGTTCGAGTTGCAATCAGAATTAAGACTCGGAGCCCGAAAAAATAATTTTCTAAATGGGTATGCGCTATGTAGGACGAAATTGAAAATAAATACAAATTAAATTAACTGGAAATTTATTATTCGTTGTAATTACGAACAAAAACATAAGCAGTAATACCGTATAATAGGAGCCGAATTTTAAATATGACCATTGACTATGTTCAGCCTGACAAACAATGTTCTTCTCTCTTTACATCAATATCAAGCAACGATGATAGTAACCACTGCATATCTTCTTCAAACCCACCATAAAAATGTGACCTAATATTTATCTAATTTGAGCATTTGAAACTTCTAGAGCTTTCCTCACATTTTTGTTGTCCGTCATTTTAGATCCCTTTGACCAAATGGTACTTTGAGAATACAATTCTAACATTTTTGGTTCGCGACAAATGAATAATTGCGGCTATTTAATGTCCCTCTCGTTTATTACAATGGTGAAGTGGACATTACATAAATGTTACAAATCCGTATATAAAACTCTCAAAATATTTTTACGAAAAAACGTCAAGTTGATAACCGTTACATTCACTTTGTATACTTTTCATGTAATTTTTACATCGAGTTACGATTTGTCGATTTATTAAATACAGTTTAAACTATGAAAATTTGTCAAAGATCTAGTGGTAAAAATATTGATAAGTCAAGAGTTTTGCTTTTAGCTTTCTTCTTTTGACGAAATGAGAAAACGTTTCCTTTCATAGTTTTCATGATGTCCGTTACAATGAAAAAATTGAAATTGGTTCTTTATTCATGAATTGGTAAAAAAATTTGTACTTAAATCAAAAATAAATTCAACGTATGAATAGAGTGGGTCGAATTTCGCTTTTTTTTTCATAACGTGAAGAGAATGATCAGAATATTCACTAAATAACCTCGAAAGGAAGTCAAACTCAATTCATAGACTTCCCAAAATGAAGTTAAAATTTTAAACATTAAGAAAACAAAATGAAAACGATTTTTAGGCATTTAATTTTTTTTTCAACTTTTAAAGTTATATTCCATTGCCCAAAGACTGAGAAAAATTTTAACCGTAAACTTTTTATTAATTTACGAGTCTAAACAACTTTTAACTTTGATCAAATTAGTCGTGTATACAGTATCAGCTGCATTAAGGCTTTTTCGAGCTCAACTGGGCAACTATGCTCGATTTTTATCTCAAAAAGCTTTCCAAAAGTCACATTCTTGCATGGAAGATTCGTGAAATTTCCTATAGCAATTTTCCCTCCGAATTCACTTCTCACTTGGGAAGTTAAAATCAAAATGAGTCAGTCACATGGCTCATTTCATTATATGACACTATAATAAGAAAATTTCAACTTTCATGCCCCCGCGACATTTTGAGGTCAATAACTCCTCCCCTCCAATATCATGTGTGAAGGTAAATTTGAGATATAGTATACTACTTAACACGAATAATCATATGAGTTCATATTAATTACAGTTTGACCAATTTGAGGCTCCTCAAGTTTAACTCAAATTTCGATAATCCGCCATTTTGGATTGATTTTCATCCTAATTCAATGGGTCATATTTGGCTACCAATCGACACCACAAACAAGGTTTGACCTTTCTACATTAATCTGGTGAGGAAATAAAAACATTCGAGAAATTTCATGACTCAAAACTTCTCAAAAAGCTTTTTTTTCCTCTAACTCCCCTCCAAATACACTTGAGAAGCTGATATTCGGTTATGTTGGTGTCCATAACTCACTCTTTCATATGAAATCAATAACAAAATTTTGAGCGACTTGCCTTTCTCCAGCTTCCCTCAAAATTTGAGTGATCCGCCATTTTGAAGTTTATCGAAAAAACAAAAAAGTATCTATTTTACATATTTAAGAAGACCTTCTCGCCAGATTTTGAGCGAATTTCATGAATAAATATATACACCAAAAAATTGAGCATTTGTCAGATGATTCAAAACACTACCATACTTCAATCACCGTTTCTAAATCAATAATGTTTTCATCAAAAACTCAGTTAAAAAAAATTTTTACATGATTTTGTCGATTTTGCTCCGACTTTCAGCGTTTCATATACGTTATATGTGATTTTTCTACGCACGTATTCTTTGTAAAAATTACATAAAACACCAAACGTCAGAGCAAAATCGGCAAAATTATGAAAAATATATTTTTTTCTGTAGCGTGATTATAAATCGAACATTAAAAAAAATGTATTTATTTGAAGAGAAAAACGACTTGACTAATTTTTTTACTTTTTTTTTTGGTAAGCAATTGAGAAGTTTGAAAAAATATTAAAAATCTTTTACTACTGACCTGAAAATACAAACCGTTCAGCGCAGGGGGCTATTTTTACACGATGGAAAAACAATTGAGTAAAATCTAGATATCTAGAACATCTTGGGCAAGTTTGGGATGTAAACGTACCAAGGATTAAAAATCTAATGAAGAAAAATTTCGTGCTCTTTTTGTATTTTTGCGCTCAACGGACACCATGGTTTTTCTTTCCACCAAATTAAATTTTTTAAATAAAAAGATAAAAATTATTAAGCTTCTAACTTAAATTATAATATCATTTATTTTATCTTATTTATATAGTTCAATTTAAAACATCATATTTTCAATAAAATTTTTTTTTTTAAATAATTTTTATTATTTCAGAATTCATCAGCAGTGGAATTTGTAATCAATTGCTAATTAAAATATTACAGTGGAACAGAATCACAAAATAACAAAAAAAAAGTTAACAATAATCTCTACGCTTACATTTTTCACTTGAGAAAGTAAATCAGTAAGATTTAAACATAGTAAGAGAAAGACCAGTTGTATAACAAGTAAGAAAGAATATTGTTGAAGTGAAGAAATTTCAATGTTATATTTTTGTGATCTCGATCCATTCTACTTCAATCCTCATTTCAACTTTTTTTGCGGTATAAATTAAAAATAATTTATCAATATAATTATAGGTAATTTGTCGCATTCTTTTCGACGTACACTTTTTTCTCGCAATAAAATCTGCAATGTAATCGCTCTAAAGGTCCAATAAATACTCGTACATACTTTCGAAAGAGTACGAACGTTTTTCGCTTTTCCAAAACGATCACATCCGCCATCACCAGCACGTGCATATTTAGTTGAAAAGCGAAACGATATTAAAATCAATTTAAACCTTCGTCTGGAAATCTCAACGACCCCATTAATGACGATTAACCTAATCAGCGAAAGACCAACTCAACATCTTACGAACATGGCTGGCATAACAGTGAGCAAAAATGGCTCGTCGAACTAATTACCAACTTATGGTTCCCATTTTCCGGTGTCGTGTACGAAATAGATGAATAGACTACGCTTTAAATTGCTTTATGCGTGTTCGCCGAAATGAATGTTTTATCCGGAACGCCATCTGTTGCAAAATAACCACAAACCATTAACAACATTCGAAACCCCCGCACTGTCGACTTTGCCCATTTCTCATCCAATACTCGAGTTCCGCTAATAATGTACGAAATACTTGTAATCTCTATTTTAACGATAGTACTTCGCGCCCGTGTAAACGCCACTACAACGAGGTATTTTTCGCATTTATAGAAATCACCGCGACGACGCTATAAAGTGACGAAGGTAGAAACGCGAAATACGCGACACGGATTTTACGTCTTCGTTGTTTAACGACACGAAAATCACGATTCGCGAATAATGGTGCAAGTTTGAAAACGAATAAGCAAATATTTCATATTTTATTGTGGTATAAATTGCTTTCGAAGCGCGTTTCTTTACACTCGGTTGAATAATTAAAAATATATACATCGGAACTGTCGGTTAATGAAACCTAATACGTCTGCGTTGCATCTACGGTGAAGCCAACGCGTAAATATATTTTACAGACCATAACTTCGTATCACCTATCCCTCACAAGTTCAAATTGAATTACCAATCAGCCAACATAGCTACCAGTATTTAAACGCAGCTATATCGAGGCAATATAACACCATTGAGACCTTTCAAACAGTCCCATAGCTCACGTAAAAGAAGTAATCGCGTTTGAAAAATTAAACATTTTTTTTTATTTTTGAAAAACGCACCCAGCACCCACGCGCTCTTTGGAAAAGCTCGCTTCATTTCGAAGCTTATTTTAAGATAACAAGCTGATCGGATTCCTTTCTCTCAAACGTGTTTCGCCTTTCAAATACCCCTCGAATCGGCGATTCGATGTTATATAGGTTTCCTTTTCCTAAATACGGCGCGAAGAAATATGTTCGAAATGTGCTAGCGAAAATATAAAATGTCCGCGCAATTTACCAAATGAACAAAACGTCTTACAGCCATACTGCAAAGTACACATGTCAACTTGTAATAAAATTTATAAAAATTTCTAATAAAAATCGAGCGTGAATCGAATGCTTGAGGGAATTTGATTACTGAGCATTTCGCCTGCATGTATCATATCTTGTAACAAAAATAAATTATAATGGCAAAATTACAGATTTCGCTTTCGCTCGTTCGTATGGAAAATATTTGCGCTCAAAAAAATCGCGCAGAAAGCGAGGTAGGATAGAAAACTGTTCATCACCGATGTAAATCCTCTAGATGGATGGTGACATATTTCACCTTTAGCTTTTAGCTGCGACTGAGAATACGTGTACGTAAGTACCTACGTAACCGGATATTTTTTGAATAAATATTTTGATATTTTTTTTACATTCGGAGGGATTTAAACTGTTCACAAAGACCGGCTAATATTCTTCGCCATCCTTTTCTCTTCTTTTTCGGCGCGTTTTAAAAAAGATTAAATATTATTAAAAGGCGCTCCATCGAACGACACGAAATTTCGCTACAAAACTAAATTGTCGTTCTCTTTTCCGTATTTTTCGAGGTTCAACATTTCGTTGAATTTTTATACTGAGGGAAAAAAAGAAGATAAAAACACGCGATAAAAAAATTACAACAAAAAGATAAACTTGTTGTAAAAATCTGCACCAGGTGTAAAACGTCTACCATCAAAATGCAATTTTATCACTCAACATCTTCTACCTACGAACACCATCGCTTCTGTTTTTTCTCTTGTTATAACTTGGCGAGAATAAAAAAAGAAAAAGGCAAACCCTAACATACGACGACGAGTTGAAATGTGTTAACTCGAACCTCTTGAACCGTAGGTACTTTTTCTCTATTCGTTTAAGAAAAATATCGGTAAAGCCGACAGTTTAATTTTTAAAAACAAAAGAAAAAAAAAACTTCATCTCGTGTTCGTATTCGATTCTTATGATATAAGCTTCTTAAAAATTTATAGATAGGTATTCGCGTCGTCGTATCGTTTTCTGTACCGAAGAAACGTTGTATCAGAAATTACACATCTAGTATTTACGAGTATACTAAACGACGTTGCAGTTACTTTTGCGAGGAATATTAAAACACGTCGTTGACCATTGCGGTTTTTAGAAACGTGTACCTACAGTATTCGGTGTTACAGTGAAACTCATTAATCTCCGGTGGTCCGCCGCTGAAACTGAGAGATGCGAGCATACTTGCCATATCTGTTTGTATTACAAACAGGCGCCGCGAATATTTACCAAATAACTCTGAATTCGAATTAACTATCGTTCTTAACGAGCATCGTGCTTAAAATAGGTACTTGCGAGTTTACTATATTTGAAGATTTTGGCTATGGCTGGTGAGGTACGAAAATGAATCCCTATTAATGTAGTTCTATCGAACAAAAATGAATAGTTTTTTGGCACCTCCTCCCCCTTTCAGCCATGTAAGTAACCAAATTAATACATTACTGAATCATTAATGCCTTTGGTACCGTGTGCTTCGACTACGGCTAGAGGCACCTCGTTTTTTTATCCGTGGATTAGATTCTATGGAATAGGTTTGTTAGTTTTAGAAAAGAGAACAGAGAGTGGAGTAGATGATTGTTGTCTAAAATTTCTGCTAGGTTGGTTGGTAGTTGAAGTCTGGATCGGGCGTTTGCGTAGATGAGGCATGATGGTAAAATGTGTTGAATGGTGAGCGGGGTTTGGCATCTGTGGCATATTGGAGGAGGTTGTCTGTCGAAAAGGCATGAATGGGTGAGAAGGCTGTGTCCCAGTCTCAGACAAGTAGCTCATTCGAAAGAGTATAAAATTCTGAATGGGTTTAACTATTAAAAAACGAAAGTTATTGATTTACTATAGTACCTAAAGTAAAAAAATCGCTTCTAAGAAATATTAATTCCAAAAGTAAATCGACGACAGTAACTTTCAGAAAAATCATATCATTTTGCCTTTCAATCTGTTTGCGAGCCTTCTTTCTTGAACTGTTTCCAAGATATTACAAAGAAACGATTCTAGCTCCAATTTCAGAGTGATAAAGATGTAACGTACGGTGGGCTATCTATTTATGTTTCATCTATGGTATTACCAAAAACGACGATTTTTTTATTTTTTTGTTCTATACATGGAAATCATTTTTAATTTTTTTTTGATCATTTTTTACCATTTTTTGGACATTTTTAATTATTTTTGATCATTAGGATCATGAAAGCTATCTTGATGCAGAGCTAAAGTTCTACGACATGACGTTACTCAGTTTCCATAAATAGAGAAGTAATTTCACAAAATTCAAAAAGCATTATTAATCTCGACTTTATTCCAATTAGGCATTTCAAATACTATAGCTCGAACATTTCCATCAATAAGTTGATTTTTTTTACTCTAGTTATTTCAAACTACGGATTAAAATTCCCATTTCAAAGCTTCAAGATGATTTAGGTGAAGTTCAATCACTCCTCAATTCCAACATGGTATTTCTTTACAAAAATGAAGCACAGTTCGGAACCTTCGAACAATTTTCTCGACACATTTGAGCCCACTGTTAAAATTCGCTGACCAACTACTCAATCCGAAGTAAAACCTTTCAAGTCTCGTCCCACTTCTATTATTTATTCACACCCCCACTCGAAGGCCGGAGATGCGAAATTTCGCGCATTCAATAGGCCATGGTGGACTCGTTATACGAGAGGAAAAAAAGCCCCGTTAAATTTAATAAACAGACCGTCTCAAAGTACCGAAAAGGATCAACCACGGTTTTATCTCGAATTTCACTCAGTTTTCTGCTTCTATGTATTTACATTTCTCAATCTTCAAACCCCCTTTGTTATCTAAATGGAATAATACTTCGCCACAGCGTACGCTTTATAACACTCGTATCGTTTACCTACCTCACTTCTCAATCCGTAAAACAGCGAAGAAATCACGTTACCGGTGACACTTATTAATTCACTTGCCTGGTATTAGCGTAATTTAGTTTCAATGTAAACCAATTTTTCACGGAATTTTAACCGAAAACGCGACGACTTTTTTTACGACGTTGCCACTTGTTAGCCTAAGCTGATTTTGACATTTGAAGTAGATTTTAGGAAATATTTTCTTCGGTGATGAAGGTAAAATTTGTATGTAATTAAAGGAATACACCATTATATAAATTATATAGTGTATACAAGTGATTTTCGCATCCCTTCTAATTGAAAAATTCGTTTCATTCAAACTTTATATTTAAAATAAATGCAAAACTAGTTAGATAATTGAATATTGAATTAGTTTCAATTTGAATTTTTAAATTTCATAATTAAGGTTTGAAAAAACGGCTTTCAATTTCGTCATAATGTACAGTGATGCAAAAATTATTTCGGCACACTGTACATCCTTAGTTGAATTTTTAATTTTAAACTATAGTTATTACAATAAATGGTTTGGTAAGAAGGGGTCGGAAGAAGGTGTAGTCTCAAAATTCTTGCTACTTGTAATTATATGGCAAAAGTTCAAATTTTCAATAAATATATTCCTCCTCCCTGAAGCGTAGCGATGATGATTTTTTTTTTTATTAAAATTATTTCCATAGTATTAAGGCAATAACCAAAAAATAAAATTTTACTCATGAGTAGTTTGCCAGAATAATAAACAAACTTTTTCAAATATCTGTAAATATAAAAATTAGATGACATTTTTTTATTATTATTATCATTTGATAAGTACCATGTACTGCCGCTTTAGCCAGAGGCACGATTTAGACTGGTATGAGATGCTGGTGAAAAGATTTATATGGTATGAGGGGGTGAAGAGTAATTGGGTTATTATTAAGAAGTTCTGCTAGAGTGATAGAGTTGTGAAATGTCGTTTCGAATTTTATTGTATGCGCCACAGTGCAGCAGAATGTGTGTAACGGTGATTGGGACTTGGCAATTTGTACGTTGGGGACAGGTTGTCTACTGAGAAGATGGCTGTGCTTGAGAGCCGTGTGGCCTAAGCGGAGACGTACTAATTTGGTGTATTTTCTAGAAAACAAGAATATAAAAATACGTAAAAAAAGGTTAAGCCTTTAGATTCGAAAATTTAAAAAAAAAATGATGACTTAACATTACATTTGTTCAGGAAACTTTCAAGCTAAATAAATTACAAATTTGCCAAAAAGTAATTTTTTTGAAATTTTTTCATTTTTAAAAACCAAGTACCTTACTTCCATTTTGGACGTTTTTAAGGCTGAAATTTGTATCAAGTTCTTTTGGAATTATTTGGCAATTAGTGGTCACTCACCTCCTCCATTTTTCGAAAAAAGGTAAAAATTAGGTATATCCCTATAGTTAGGAAGGGTAAGGGGAGGGGGAGTGGAATCAAGGGTGATAAATAAAGAGGCCTTTGTCAGTACATTTTCGACTGTCC
The DNA here is from genome assembly GCA_009761765.1 of Phenacoccus solenopsis. Lineage (NCBI taxonomy): Eukaryota > Metazoa > Arthropoda > Insecta > Hemiptera > Pseudococcidae > Phenacoccus > Phenacoccus solenopsis. The sequence continues at coordinate 11,653,273 of CM019753.1, forward strand.
TAAAAGGGTGCTAGGCTAACTCTGGTCAAAACCGATCAAGAATCAAAATAGAGAATGATCGAAACGTGAAGTAGGTTTACGAAGTCTCAAACAGATAAACTTTGAAAAATATGAGCTTTTATGATTGTTGTAGACAAAGAGTACTTACTGTATATTTAAAATGTATAAAGGAAGGGAAAGAGGATAGACTTGGTAATGAATGTGGTATGTGACCTTGAGAAGTTTACTTGACAGTATAACCCGCAAAAGTAAACTAACTACAATTAAGAATTCAACTCTAGTAATGCTGCATGGCTGCTTACTTATTTTTGTTGAAATTCAAACCGTTAGTAAAAATGAATGATTTTCTTTCCGGCTAGTTGTTAGTCGTATAAGACAGTGTGGGCTATTGTTGGGGGAAGCTCAATTTCTTTTCCATCATTCTCTCCACCTCCTCAATCTTTTATTCATTTTATACGGGCAACTATAAACGCCAATAAAGAAAAAAAAATTAATTTTTTTTAAAAAAAGCGGAAAAATTTTTTTGGTCTTTAACGTCATGAAAATATCGATAATTCCACGCTGTCAATTCTTATCGAAATTTTCATCATATCCAATTCAATCCTCGGACATAATACCACGAAGCCGGCTTATTTTTTAGCAATTTAGAGAAAGATCTCTCTGCAGAAAAATTACCAATAGAAATAGTTGTATGAATTTTTAATAAAACATTTACATAATATATTTTTTCCCCCCACGCGCAGCGCCGGCGAGTATTCATAAAATTCGCTCAAAATTTGGTGAGGAACTCTTCTTGAAAATGCGCAGAAGTGCTTTTTTCGTTTTTTCGAAAAATTTCAAAATGGCAGATCACTCAAAGTTTGAGGGGGGCTGGAGAAGGGGCAAATAGCTCAAATTTTTCGTTTTTGATTTCATATGAAAGAGTGAGTCACGGATACTAACATATCCAAATTTCAGCTTCTCAAGTGCATACTGAGAGGAGTTAGATCAAAAAACGGCTTTTTGAGGAAGTTTTGAGTCATGAAATTTCTTGAATCTTCCATATCTCCCCACCAAATCAAGTTAAAGAGGTCAAATTTTGTGTGTGAGGTTAGTTGGTGACCACAATATGACCTCTTGAATTTGGATCAAAATGGATTCAAAATGGCGGATTATCAAAATTTTGAGTAGAGCTTGAGGAGCCTCAAGTTGGTAAAAATGTAATTAATATGAATTCTTATGGTTATTGGGGATAAGTTGTATACTATATCCCGAATTCACTTCCATACATGATGTTGGAGGGGGAAGGCGGGGTTATCAACCTAAAATAGTGGTGGGGGTACAGGAGGGGTCGAAAATTTTTTATTGCTGTGTCATATGATAAAATGAGCCCAAGTGACAAACGTATTTTGATTTTAGCTTCCTCAGTGATTTTGGAGGGGAGTTAGAGCAAAAAACGGCTTTTGGAGGGGAAATTGCTGCAGGAAATTTCATGAATCTTCCATATCTCATCACCAAATCGGCCTAGAATGGTCAAACTTTGTGTGTAGGATTAGTTTGTGACCAGAATATAACCACCTAAATTTGAGTCAAAATGGATCCAAAATGGCGGATTATCAAGATTTGAAGATAATTTGAGGACCTTCAAAAAGTTATAATTTGAGAAATATGTGTTCACATGATTATTTCATGGCAAGAAATACTACATTTGTGCCAAATTCAACTTCTTAAGTGTTTTTGGAAAGGATAGGGTAGGGGTTTTCAGACTTGGTATTGGGTGTGGCCTGTAGTCATGAACGGTTAAGCAAGGTTATTAATAAATCAAAACAAGCTCCAATTAAAAACTCAGCTCCACTAATGCGGCATGGCTGCTTACATTTTTTTTTCTCTAAATATGTATCTGTTATTACTTAACATGATTTTAAACTAAATCCACATAGTTATACGATACGATAGACTGTTTTCATGTCATTATTGTGAGACTTCACCAATTCTTTTATCGTTTTTTTTTATTATTTTTTTTATTCATTTGATTGATCGATTGATCATATATTTATATAATAAAGGAATGATGAGAAACAAAAATGTCTTGAATACACGAACTTCGCTTTTTCATATGGGTGCAAAACATGTACATAATAACGTCAAAGGTTACAACTTTAAACTTTCCTTCTTCAGTACCTCGTGAGGCATCATCCAAAGCACCTATCAATGTTGATCAAAGATCCATCAAAAGCGATAGTAAAATTATCATAAAACTGAAATACCCAATTAGAACGAAACCTTCGAAATATACAAACAGATCATAAATTTAAAGAACTCTCCGATATCGAAAATCATTCGTATAAAGTTTTCGTTAAAATTTAGCCTGAAATCAGATACTAAGAAACCGTTCGCCAACACTTTGTATTATCAAACAGTGGAAAAAAATCCGGCGGCAAAAGTTTTGAAAACAATAAAAATATATAATACTTTAATGGTCGTAAAGAAATTTCTCATCCACCCCTTCGATACCAATATCGTCAAAAAAGTATCTACAACTCTGAGTGCTTCTTTTCAACCATCATGGCGAATATCGTACGTCCGGATTACTTCCAATAGGCGTGGGCGGTTTAAAAATCGCTACGAACTTGTCATGTTTGTGTCACATATCGCCAAGACCTTACAGCCAATTCTTCTTACGTAAATTTTTAATCTGCTGTATTTTCCTACTCGTGATATGTATACGGAATATTTCAATCGCTGTTGTCAAAACGATGAAAAACTGAAATGAATTAAATTAAATACTTATATTTCGCTGTTTCATTTTTCAACTGATACTGAATTTTTTAAAACGCTACAATAAAAGTATAAATGAATAAATCAAATGGAAATGGATTACAAAAGGAAAACGAAAAGAAAGCTCTTAGATTGCCCGAATGCTACGGAGACGATTTCTTTTACTGTACGTTACCGACGAAACCCTCGCTTTCGGTTTGTCCGGGTATAAATACAACTTAATTTTCTTTCATTTCGTTCCACACTGCGAAGGCTGGTTTCAGAAGAACTAACGTCGAATAGAAGAAAAAAAATCCGCGATTTAAAAATTATAAAAATTTACACAACGTCTCCGATGATATTTTTAACGAAGTAAAAATTAATTAACGTATATTTACGATTTTTTCCCTCGACGTTCGGCGTAACGCGCCCGCTCGAGTATACTCACTGACGGATTTTATTTTCACTCGGTTGAATTTTCTTTCAAGCCGAAGCGAAATTTCTTTTCAACGAATGCTTTTTGTCTTCGTATGGTTAACTCTAGAAAAGAAGCTAATTTAACGATATTGAAAGGTAAGCGTAAGCGGAGCTTTTTTCAAAAGTGGTACCCGATTGAAATGATAAAAGCGAAAGAAAAAAATACCCAAAGAGTGAAATTATCATCATAAATACGCCATCTTTATTCAACACGAACACGGTCGAGCACTTAACATCGAGTATATGTTAGCATCACACGATGAAAAATTTTCAACGACTTTGAAACACCGTAAAACTGTTATAATTGAGGAAAAAATTATAACTACGGTTACGAAAAAAGCATTCTTCAGAAGTGGAAAATATAAAGTTAGTTTAACATCTACACGTCACGAACACGAGTGGTTATAATATGCGCGCGTGTCCCTCGGATTAAACGATCCTTCCAGTCGAATATTTTTACCCGACTAGTAATCCTGCCGGTTTTATACTTGCATGTGAAAAATTTCTTCAACATTTTCTAATTTGAATAATTAAATGAAATTTAACCTAATAGAAGGATGATGTTATTAATTCGCTTTAATTTGTTTCTGCGGTAATTTGTTCGCGGAAAAAGCTGTAAGTTTGATTGATGCAAGAATATAATGATAAGACCCCAAGATTGGCCATTTTGCCACTAACAACTCGATATTTTTTTCCATTTTAGTGAAATGTGAGGGAAAAATTTAATTTTAATTTGAAAAATAAAGCAATACAGAAAAAATTACAGCGCGAATTATAACTGAATTCTTATTTAATCAACAATTATAACATCTGTCATCCTCATTACGATAAATGAAACAAAAAAAAAAAAACAAAAACCAGCAACGAATTTATTTTTCAATTTCTTAAAACTTCGAATTTAAAAAAAAATCCTTAAAATTCGAAAGAAAACGCGACAAAAGCGATATATGTAATCGAAACACTTCCGAAAACATGCCGTTGTCTGCCGATTCGAAAATTCAATCTCAGCATCTAAGATATTTCCGTTTCTTGACGGCCCGACAAACTTCTCGTTGTGATACGCTCACCCATCCTATGTATATCATTTTAAGCCACCGATGCGACCTTTCTACAATATATCCTTTCCTTCCTACATTTTTAGCTATACAAATGCCGTCCAAAGTTTTTAGCTTGTCACAATATGTCATACGTCTTCACGAGGTAAACGTCTTCTTTTGTATCGCTAATGCTGCTTTTTAGTGTAGACAGAAATGCTCGATTTTTTTCAACTGTTATCCCAACAGAATTCATCATTTGACTGCCTACACAAAATGTCGATGTTGGAACATGGAACTTTTCCACTTTATTTTACAAAAAAAAAAAAAAAAAAAAAAAAAACTATTCGATTTACACGAACGCAATGTTCTTGATTGCATGTAAACACGGAATGAGACTTTTGCCACATTTTTTTCCAACGGTTAGACAAAAAACAATTCTTCAATTGGGTTTTCGATAAATCCGGTAGCTTAGCTGTACAGCTTATATGAAATGGGAAGGGGTTTCATATCTTTGCTTTTTAATAATAAAAAAAAAAATTATTTCATCAATTTAAATAATAAAAAATCGTCAACACATTTGTATAGTCATAAGTGTCTAACTTCCCCTTCCCTTCCTCTTACTTCGTACGACAAGACCATGTACACAAAAATTGCCAAAATGTCGTCAGAGGTTATTCATGAGACGATATAAAAGGAATTATTTCATATTTTCCATCTGGTTCACACTAGAAGTTTACTCGAATTTTGATTGTGCTTTAAAACCTCGAAACTTTCGATTACTGTTGTAGGATAAAGCAAGACGAAGACACCAACATTCGAGTAAATCTGAAAGAACATTACAGCTAAAATCAACTTCTCAACATATGGAATTACTCTTATCTTCCTTATCTTCTTACCAAGGCTGCAAAACCAAGACCGAAACCGGAAACAGAACATATAAAATCCCAAAAGGTTGTAAAAACCAGAACCGGAATTCTGATGTAAAAAAATTTCCACCTGGAATAAAATGATAAGATTCCAAGTTCTCAATCTTTTCTATCTAGCGTTGGAGTTTTCACAGTCCATCATAGTAAAATGAACTCCCTAACTTATTCTGGGCTGCAAAACCTTGACCGAAACTAGAACCAGAACTTGGAAAACCCAAAAATATTTAAAAACTGAAATCAGAATTGGAATTGCAAACTTAAACTCGAAACCGAACTAACTAGAACTTTATATTGTATGTAGACTTGGTTAAAAGTTGAAATATGATCCCTAGAATTTGGGAAAAAATGGGAATTAGAATGAAAAATAGTCACGATTACCAGGAACAGAAGATAACGAGAAGTTACCGTTCTCAAAATATAAGGGGGTAAACAGAAAATGGAAAATTTTCGAGTTTAATTTTCTGTAACTAAGTCAGCTCAAATTATTGACGTATACAAATTACAGCGTTTTTAGCAAATCTGAGAGGGAATTAAAAACACAAATTTTAAAATTACGTAAAAACATCTGAGATATTTCAATTTTATACAAGAAGTAGAATTGGGTTAGAAAATTTTATTTCGTGATGTGGATCATTAATAGGGTAATACAACACAATAACTTTTTTAATTTAAAAAAAAAAAAAAATTGAAAGTTTTGCAGTAGTTCAATAAATCTTTCTAACGCATCTCTAGCCCTGGGCTGTACATGGCGCAGATAGAAGAAAACAAAATTAGTGAGAATAAAGTCCTTAGAAAGAAAATTCTCCAAAAAAAAAATAAGGAAAAATAAATAAAATAACAAAAAAGGAAGCTTCAGGTACAGGGATGATACAAGTTCATCAGCGAACACAAAGAACTTGGCTTTTTGTTTGAACTGAACTGAGCACAAATTTAGCACGCTTCAAGTTTTACTTTGGTCTACTACCTTAGTTCCTTTCTTCAACGTTTTAGTTGAGTTTCAAATCTAAAAACGACAACTATTACAGCCTATGTGATTTGGAAAGGACGAGTCGGAAAGGATGGAGTCTTCACAACTTTCGATTTCTAACCATTTGTAATCATATAGCAAATGTCCAAATTTTGGCATGTTAATTATTTCCTTCGTTTATAGCGCCAGCGGATATTCATGAAATTCGCTCAAAATGTGGTGAGAGACTCTTCATGAAAATATAAAACAGATATTTTTTTGGTTTTTTCGATACATCTCAAAATGGCGGATCACTCAAATTTTGAGCAAGGCTGGAGAAGGAGGGAAAAGCTTAAAATTTTTGCTTTTAACCTCATATTAAAGAGTGGGTTACGAACATTAACACATCCAAATTTCAACTTCTCAAATGTATTTGAAGGAGAGCTGGAGCAAAGAACGGCTTTTGGAGGGGAAATTACTGCAGGAAATTTCAGTGCAATATTTCGGAAAGAAGGAATCCTTTGAGTGTGCTCGTCTTCTCAGAGTTTTTTTTTCATCTCTGAATTCCACCTAGAGGATATTCGGAAGCTTCTCTATCTTTAAGAAATATTTGAGATTAATGAGGTTTCGTAACTTACTTAACAGTGCCTATATATTGTACTGGGGGGCTTCGCCCCCTGGCCGCTTCGCGGCCCAACCCTGCGGCATTCTTCGCTTCACTCGGATTGCCTATTTGATGTGACTTCTTCGAACAACATAACATGAATGATGATATGTGTCGTGTAACTGACGAACTAATGCGGCACGGCAAACGCCACGCCCACACCAGGGTTGCCAACCCTAGGGATAAATCCCAGGATCTAGGGATTTTTCGACATTTTTAGAAAACATGCTGGGATTTTCTGGGATTTCTTGATTTCTGGGATTTTTCTTATTTTTCTGGGATTTTTCAACTTTATAGCGTTTTTACGCATAAAATTTGATTGAACAAATTAGATTTATGTTTTAAACTTTCAAATTTTCTTTTCGAATTTTTCCTGTTCAGTGTTCACCATTTAGTCAAGTCGCTGAGTTGGTAACAATGATGTTCTGTTAATCTGTTTACATTTTTACCGTTTACCTGGGAAAGCAAACTGCAAAGCCACACAAGTAGTCAAGTTTGTTGAATTGAATTTTAGAATTATTTTTGCATTAATGTATTTTACTATTGTCCAAGGATAGAAATAATAATCTCTTGATTTTATCTTCAATTTATTTATTATTTTTTTATAATTTATATTAATACAATAAAAAGTATAAAGTAATTCCCCTAATTGCAGTAAGGTGTAATCTAAAATTAATAAAATTTTTCAATTATAATTTCAATTTTAATAAATATATACTTCGCAAACAAAAAAAAAAAAAAGGTCGTTCATATTTTAAAAACACGATCTGGGATTTTTTTCCGTACCTGGGATTTTTTTCCGCCAAATTCGGGGATTTTTCTCCATTTGGGATGGCAACACTGCCACAACCAAGCAAGACGCGGAGTGGAATACAGTAACGCGTAAAGAACGCGTAAAGTTATATGCAATAAAAAAAGAGAAAGATTGTTTTTTTTAACTCTCTGATTAAAATTTTCAATTTTTTTTGGTTGATGACATATCTGCATAATTTTTGCGATTTAAAAAAAAAAAAAAATTATTGAAATCCGTCCATTAGGAGAGGCTGGGCGATTGGAACAACATATTTTTGGCCCTATTTTTGTTGTTATTTTTTTCTTGTAGCTTTATATATAGAATGTTGAAGCTTTGACTGTTCGCAAGCGAACTGACAATACTTGGTTAAATGAGAAATGGCGACTTTGAAAAATAAATACACAAATAAATAAAAATAGCTTTTGCTTTTTTCATCGTAAAAATGCAATGGCATATGTTCCAGATCTAAAAGCACTACAACTATTTTTAACCAAATGAATAATAAGTCAAGACTCGACAAACTACGTACTCAAAAAGTTAGAAAAACCAAAATCGTCGCCTTACGAGAGCGAACGAGGAAGAAAAATGAAACGCAATTAACATACATCTCACGGACTCACCGATTCACTGGAATCCGGTCAGGTTGGCGACCGAAAATCCGAAACGTTTATAAAATCGTGTGAAACCGTAGTAATCGTCGGCCGCAATAGCTTCCGTCGGCATCGAGGGTTTCGACGAAAAGAAACACGGGCATTGTTTTAATACCCCCGGCGAGTAGTTTCTTTCGGTTATTTCGAAATTGTAAGCATGGCTTAAACGTCTTTCAACGTTGAAAATAGATGGTGCATTAAAACGGTCATTACGGAGTTTCCAAATAAATTACCGACTACAATTAAAGCTACCTCTTTTACAATTACACGACGTCGTTATACTTTACGCCGTCGTGCTGTTTCGTTATCCACACAAAAACCGGCTTCTTTTCGTCGCCGCCTAAAACTACGTACCATATTAAAACTCGGACTCGACAATAAAATATGCACGGTACGCATTTTAATGCGCGAATACAAAAACTGCACGTTTCGGCGTGTTTTCCGTTTTATAGACTTCGCGGCGAATAAGCGAAGCTGGATACGTCGTCGCCGCCATTTGAATACAGCGGCTTCTAGAAATATTCCCACGAATAATCCTGCCCATTATACTTGGACGGATTAGCGAAAGCCGAAAGGTAATGTTACAAAATAATAATACCCCAAGTATGTAGCTCATCGTTTCCTGGCCATACAACACCGAAGACACGAAACCGCAACCATTTCAAGAATGGTTAATGTAAACGCTAAATATCAATCTTTAAAGTCTTCTGCGAGCTACGAAGGCATTTGCTGGAAATTTACGAAATTATTAACCTAATACAGCGAAACGTAAATTCGCCTAATACCTTGTTCACTGTTCAGCTCAAACACGAATAGGTTTGTTAGTATTCATCGTACAATTTTCCTACCGCTGGGATTCCGAAAAACAAATGTCTTAAATGCCAATGAAATTTATTTCATTTTCAACTTCCACATACGAATATCGTATTTGGTTTCCAGTGAGTTTTTTTTTTTCAATTTAATTTAATTTAACTTCAACTGCAAGTGCATAGATAAATATACAGTATATTGTATAGAATACAAAAATTTGTCTAAATAAAATTTTATATTCAATTTTCATTGCTTGATGATTTTCCAGCTATAAAGTTCAAAACAGACGTGATATTGTTTTTCAAGGCTTTCAGCTGTGATCAAATACAAGAAAAACCTTTTCTATTTTAATTTTCATCATTCTAACTCATCTCTCACCTTTGAAAATCTATAAGCTTGCCTTATGGTTATATAGCTTCGAATTCAGCGTGATCGAATACAAGAAAAAATTTTTCTATTATAATTTTCATCATTCGAACACATCTCTCATTTATGAAAATCTCTAAGCTTGCCTGGAAACAAGAAACAGCAATTCTGAGTCTCGTCTCGAAACTTCTCGTGAAAACGAGATGAGAAAAATTTCCGTAGATTTTTCGTTTTCAGGTCTCACAAGAAGTCGAATCTTGCCTATTTTCACGAGATTCTCGCGAGACGAGACTTTTTCATAAAACCGGTTTGATGAATATTTCAACTCTACGCGGGCTTCCGAAGGCAGGCCGAGGAGAGAATGGTTCAAAACTGGAATTGTGGTTTTGTAGTTGTTGAGTACAAGCAGTAGAGTTTTTGAAGAGGCTTTTTTAAATATTAACTCCATTATATTTTGGAATTTTTTTATGGTGGTGGAAGACAGGAATTTTGTTTTTTCAAATACAGTACATGATGCATGCGATTTTTGAGGGTGCTGATTTCAATTAATTGGTCTATTCTACGTTTTGACTCCTTTTACGTGGAATGATTCGAAAACTAAAATCAGCGACTTCAAAAATCTCTTCATCAATGCATATCTCTTAAAAAGTCGAAACTCGAATTTCATGTAGTTCTCATCTCAAACGGAGTCAAATCTAAAAATTGTAAAAATTTTAAATTGTGGGGTAGGCCCAAAATTTGGGAACCCTGTCGAGGGTTCTTACGTACATAATAAAGAGAGTTATACTACATGTACAAATTATTTTTATTTTAATCTAACAGTACTTATTACAAATAAGAATTAATGACGGAATGGAGGCATCTGGGGAGAGGGTAGGAGCCAGCTCGCGTAACCACCTGTAACATAAAATATACGCGCACCTGAGTACCTTCCCTTTTGCAAGCCTAATCTATTATCTAAAAATCGACTCTCTACGTAAGAGTAGTCGATCACCTGTCTCGTGATGCGGTGCCACGACAACACACCGCCCTCACACTGTCGTTTAGGCAGGGTAGCTGACCCTCCATGACGACCAGTGCTGGGTGTTATTTGGGAATACTGGCCCCCGGTACTAAACCAGCTTCAGTACCCCGTCGCTTATTACATAGGCCGTGCGCCACATCGTCGCCTGGGCCCTAGGGCCGCATAGTGAGCGCACAATAACACCTAGCGAGACAGTCGAGCTGCGCAACTCTAAGCCTAATACAATATAATTAATGTCTAAATATATAATTAACTATCATTACACGGAGAGGTACCCCGTGAGCAAACCATAATAGATTTAACTCACCAATTGGTTTCTTTAGCTTTTAATCGCGTACTTTCACTACACTGGTTCGGCTTGACAGAAGACGGCACTCACGTATCACCATTCACAATACAAGTGAAATGCAGCATTGTAAAGCCAGTCTCGTCACTCAGCCAAACACCCCTCTATCGGTGCAGATAGAGCTATTAAACCAGTACAAGGGTATGAGTACGCTGGTCTAAATGTCGCTGGAGCATAAGGGGGTGAAAGGAGTCATGTGTACTACACACGTGTTCCATATCTCACCCGAGTAGCCTTTCTCCATCAGATAGCGAGCCCGAATAGGGTTTCTCAGATTATATATCTAAGGGGGTACCAAAAGTACGACTCAAGAAATTTACCTTTATTTACAAAATCAACTACAAAATTGGAATCAAAGACTTCGAAAACTTCTTAGTTGGTGTATATACTATCTGAAAAGTCAAAATTCAGATTTTGAACCCTCCCCACTTCAAAATGGAATTAAACTCAAAAATCAACTAGAAACTTGAATTCAGTGACTTCAAGAACCTCTTAGTTAACATATAGCACATGGAAAATCGAAATCCAAAGTTGGAGTAGTCTTAGTCTCAGAATGGAGTCGAATCCAAGAATAAATTCGAAAATTAAATTCAGAGATCTGGAGAACTCCCTATAATCACTTTACATCAAAGACATGGTATCATTTGGTCACTGACTATATAGTGCACTAGGCACCACTGACTTTCATATATAGACTGTTAATTAGTGTGGCCAACTCAAATCGAAAAATATCACCGAATTTTGCGAGAAAAAAAATATCCCAGATCTAGTTTATAAAATATGGACTTTTTTTTTAGTTTATGGCGATGGGAAGTTTATTTTCATTGAATTTGAAATTACAATTATAACATGGTCAGAATACATGCCTCGGATGTTGATGTAGTACAAATTTATCCATAGTAAAATAATTCTAAAATTCACCTTTCCGCATTCAACTACAAATCACAATAGAATACCTAATCAACCAGCATCAACTACTTGTGGCTTTTGCATATTCTGTTTTGCTTTTCATTTTTCAAAATAATTCATTTTCTTTCCTGGCTTTGGAGTTCGAAGTTTGTTGCAATAAATACGATCACAGATCATAAAATATAGAAACAACTAAACCAAAAATTATCACGTCTTCATCAGCCTAATATTATGAAATATGGAGTTATGGACTACGAATAATAAATTAATTAGAATTACATTAAGTAGAGTTGAAAATGAAGAGATTTGGACATTTTATTCCAAAATTCCCAGAAAATGGCAAAAAATCCCCGAACAATCCGTGCTTTTTTTTAACAGAGTAAAAAATCCCCGAATTCAGCGAAATTCTCCTTGAGTTGGCAACGCTGCTGCTAATACACATTAGCTCAATTGTCCCCGACATTGAAATTTGAGAAGTCGCGATATGCATTATACGCATGCGCATAACATCTGCATAGTATGTTATAATCTACCATAATCAACCATATGATAACTGATAACAAACTACGCGCATACGCACTACGCATTTCGAGACTTGTATGTCGTGTACTCCGTTTTACACTAAACTTATGCAATGATTAGCAATCCATATATAAAAATCAATGCTAGACACTCACCATAATAAGTTTGTTACGCAAAAGCAGCCATATACTTTTTAGTCTCATGACTCAATTTGTTTTCACCTCAGACCAAATCTCTAGCCCAGCAACATCACCAAAACAATATCATGCATCTCCGAAAAAAAACAGATTATAATTTTTCGAATCTTTGAAAACAACTCGTAAGTCAAAAAATGGTAACCATCCGAGAGTAGAACATTACAACGAACCGAAAGAGCTCATGGAACGGAAAGGAGAAAAAAAGGCGAAATAGATGAAAGAGAAAGGAAGTACACGGAATAGCATTCGATTTAGCACACTAACTTTTTTTCGTTTACACTTCGACGGCTTATCGATGATAAACCGAAAAAATATTATTTTTCTGAATTCCGATTCTCCGCAGTGTACTACCAGCAACGATGACGTATTTTTTACGTTTTTGTCCAGCGAAATGTGTACCACATTTTTGAAGGAAAAAACACAAGATTTTATGCAAAACTAAATTTTATGAAGTAATTAGCGAATAAATATACAGAGAGTTATACCTTAATACAAACTCTTTTATAATATGCAAAGGGCTACTTATACAAACTCATGCATGATGATTTGCCAACCATACCAACAGAAGGAGACAAGACATAAAATTTTGAAAAAATATTTGACCCGAGTAAATGATGAAATTTGAATAATCAATTTCACCTTTCAAGGCAAATAATAGATAAAAATAAACTTGAAGTGTGCAATGCGGTATTGTGGACAAAACACTACAGGCAATAAGGGGGGTAGGGTGAATGGAAAGAAAGGCTCAACAACGTGTACAAAATGATGAGAATTTTAAACTGATCATTATCAAGATGAGAAAATATTTTTCAAACTTTTGTATCGCATCTCTTTTATAGAGGTAATTTCTAACCCAACCTCTCTTCATCCACTGTTCCTTCAAATTTATATTTTACTAAAACTTGAAACCTAATGAAACAATAAATCTCTAATACATACTCATGTTAAGTTGAGTTCTCAAATGAAAACTGATATAGCTATTACAACGAACTTCATTTAAAAGGGAAGTGGTCTTCAAATTATTATCCGTGGCAAATATCAAAATGTTTGGTATTCACTACATAGAGTGTCTCTCGAAACGTCTTATTCCCTTTACTCGTATATGGTAAGAAGTCAATTATCGCAGAGCAAACTAATGATATTTGCTGATTCAAAATATTGAAAGGGTTGAAATATCAGAAAAATCAACGAATTTTTCACATTTACCCTCCCCCCTCCCCCTCCAACCCTTCAATATTCATCATTTTCCGTCAATATTATTACATCATACGTGGCACTTACTGAGGCCAACTGCAAATGCCCATCATCAATAAATCACGAGATTATAATTTTTAAGTAGATCGTTATCCTGGGCAATTTTTTATATGTACACACTTATGTACATACTAGTTGGGTGAAAGGGAATCCTCACAAATTTCAAGTTGATCAAATTGTCTCAAAAATTAAGGTGGCCTTACTTAGGTAGGACCGAGAGTTTTTCCTTTCCAAGCTTCAAGAAAGTATCGGAGAGCGCGCGCACAGCAATAATAGTATATTTCACAACTACGGAGGTATTAAAGTGATTCCTGACGAGTGTGAGTTTTGTCACCCGAGCAAAGCGAAGGTGATGAGTCACACGAGTCTAGAATCAATTTTTATCCCGAGTAGTGAACGAAATTTTTCCTAAATGCGGGAGAAAAGCGCTCGTTTGAGAGCCGAGCGATTAGCGAGCGGGAGGTAAAGTAGCGCTTTCCTCCCGCAAGTATGAAAAATTGATTTTATGCTAATTTTTCACATTTTTTACAAACCACATAATATACTTCGACAACTTGAACCTTTTACAAAAAGTCGAAAAACACTATCAATTGAATATCAGAGAAGCAATAGCCGTAAATAAACATGAAAACAATTTAGCGAACACATATCCAAGTCACCCGGACGATATCTTAATTTCAATCATAAAATAAAACTCCCCACCATACTCTCTTCACCTCACCTATCCACAACCACACTCTCTTCCCAACCACACCCTTTCGCCAGTCGTTAGTATCGAAATATTTGTATCATTGCTGAAATAAGTTTGAAGAAGGATACTTGATGCCCGAAAGCCAGGGTTGGGCAGGATTTAACATTTAAATCCACTCCCATAACGGATTTTGGATTCGATATCCGTTTTTGCAACGGATTTAGGGTTTTGAATTTGAAATCCTATTTTTCAAAATCCTTTTATTTTAAAATCCAAAAATTTTCGTGTTACGCGATCTGATGATCAGCGCTCAGGTTTCAGGTTCAAGTACCAATGTGATTTACGATGGAACTTATTTTTTGTTTCTAGTTTTGTAATTAATTTTATAATAAAAATGTTTCGAATTTTAGAATCATTTTCAACTTTTTGTTTTTCATTATCTTCATTCTTTACCTCGACTTTGGATTTTGGTTTTGAAATAGATGATTTTGAATTTGAGATCCTTTTGCCGAGGATTTTGTCCAACCCGGCTGAAAGCGCTAGCAAATAAAGGCTTAGGAGAAGTAGAGATTTTTTTCTTATTAGAAATACTTTTCCACCAGAAAGCTATTTTTAATTACAGCTATTTGTTAACGCCTAAAAAAATTAAAGGTGATAATAATTCATCCACCTCACAACTAGATAATTTCCAATCACTTAAAATCTGTACATGCGACATACGTGATGAAATAAATATATCACATCTAACACGAAAATTCGTTTAAAACCGCAATAGATTTATAAACATATAAATGAAATATTTTTAAAACCATATCTCGCTGCTTCCACTCATATTTATATTAACAAAGTAGATAATCATTCAAATGAGACAGTTAATCCGGAATACATGAAATGAGATTTAATGAAACTCCATCATCATTATGCAATCATCTATGACACGAAAACGAAAAAAAAAATCAACATTCGCCATCAATTTGAGAATTCAAAAAATAACTCCCAACCGCTATAATAAACTAATAATTTGAAGCGTTAAATCATTCAACGTCGGGAACTAAAAATGAAAAAAAAAAAAAAAAGAAACGAAACGAAAATCTAGGCAATTACGAAGCCACCAAATGAGCAGCTATCATTTCCAAGCGTTGAATATTTTTTCCATTGCTTGGAACATTTAAAAACGAAAACTCCTCTTTTCCTAAAGTAACCGAAAAGTTTCTGTCATTTTTCACGAAATAAGAAAAAATCCTCTAAAGCTCGCCAGTGCTTCGCATAATTCTGCGTTCATCGACTCGTCTACAGCGTTTCAAAGGTGAGTTAATCATGTTAGGAAATTACCGCCGTCGAATTCTCCACCGGCGCTTATTCTTAACTTTATAATTAAATTTACACGTAAGACGTAACTTCCGAAATCTCATTTACCGATTGATATTGCGATTTAAGTCTCGGAGCAGACGCAGACGTTGCGTGCCCTTTAGCCCGTTTTTCGATTACCATACAATTGGTCGGGCCGACACGCACGTTACTCCCGAAAAATACTTTTCCCGGTGAAAATTTCGCTAAAGAAACAACCGCTGCGAATGAAATTTCGTCAAGTATATTCAAATAACGTTCTTTATTGTTAGTCAGATAAAGTCTGCTCTATTGTTCGATACAGTATAGTTTATGTATCGGTGACATATAGATTCAAACAACCCGCCGCTGTTTCAAATGCTATAAATTCCGTCGCTCCGTCGAGGTCTAAACTCGGTTTAAATTGAACCGCAAAATGTTGCCGATTGAAACACCCATAAGGCCCATTAACAATCCGCATCGACGTCGATGGCTGTTACCACGGCTTCGGGGAGCAATTGTCGCCCCACCGAGCCGAAATTTACTTCGCGTTATTTTCGCACCGAACGTCGCCCAAGTAGTTCGCACTCGTAAACTTACTTTTTATCCGGATTATCATATAAGCAAACCTAAACTTTTGACAGGTTTTTTTTCAATAGGCCGAGACCAAAAACGAGAATAAGAAAAAAGAGAAAGCAAATGGGAAAAATAACGAATTATTTTTTCCAGCCCGTTAATCGAACGACTGTCTCCTTCGAAAATGTAAATAATTCTACCGCTTCGGGTAACCTCTCTCCTTTTTATTAATCCTTTAAAAATATATTATACCATAATTTTCGCTCGAATCGATATAGGCTAGCGGTAGAAGGACCTTTTATATTCATTGTTTCCGAATACCATTCCTTCTTATATATTTTTCTTATTCGAATCGAAATTTACTATACGCTATACAGCCTTTAGAAAATTTCCCTCTATAGTCCTCTACCGAGCGAATTAATTCGACGCGGCTGACCCGAAAGCCCGACCTTTACTTTTCGCATTTTACACATGTAGCCATGTAGCCTGTGGCGTGTAATCGAAATAAAAACAAACGCTTCCAGTAAGTTTAAATTTAATACATACAGGTACTCAATTATTTGCCTTTACTTTGGTACAAATTAAATAAAGGCTTTTTGTTTTCCTTCGACCCAGCAACGAGATTTTAATGCTGCCTAAAGTGATTATATTCTCGACGTGGTTAATTTCCTTTCATACCGGCGTCGCAAAACGCTTCATAAAGTTTCTCGTTTCTCCTTTTCGTAATCGTCACAAATAATCACTTCAAACGAAAAATTCTCCGTCGTGTTCATAAACTTATACCGAAACGATATTAAACGCATCTTCTTTAAATTAACGCGCGCCCACTTGTAATCTTCCCATTCGTCGATTTAATGCGCTTCGCAGACGAAAAAGATCTTAACTCGGCAGTTCCTCAAACGTTGTAATACCTTAGGATTGAGCTGTGCGAAATGTTGAAAAAAAATCGCATTATAATTAGCAGGGTTAACAAGCTAGTTATTTTCAAATTCACTAATGAATTTCGCATGGAACTGAACTTGGAAAAATTTCCTGAATGAGGAAATGATCCTGTAAATGTAGACTGTAGACCTTATTGGAAATATTCGCAACAGTTTTTTCGCTATATCTTCTAAGGGTTTGATCGCACGGGAAAAATATTCCAATGCAGTTTTGTTCTGCATTAAATTTCCTACAACTTTCATACAAACATTTCCTTGCTAAGACCTATAGGTGGAAAGCTATGGGAATTTGAAATTTGGGATTTTAGGAATACTATTACAACTAATTCAACTATGTTATGTGATATTGTATTTACGTAACAAAAATGCATATACGATGACATGTGAATACATAATCCAATCATGATCCTATGGAAGTTTCAGTCCGATTCCTTCATTCGTAAATACACACCTGCGTAAGTATGAACTCGAAATTAGCAAAGAAATGCCTCAAATTTTTGATAAAAAAAAAAAAAAACTGAACCGCGATTTTTTTTTTTAAATAAACCAAAATATAAAAATATTTCACTCAAACTGATGTATATACATATATACTCTCGATTTCTTCGTATGATGTTTATACATTATCTGAGAACATAGGAAGAGTGCAATACAAAATGACAACTGGCCTACGTCTCCTCCGAATTTCGTTCAGACGGGCAAATGCCCCCACCTTCGTTCAACCACAATGGAAGTTGGACTGTCGCTTTATCTCTTTCTTTAAGTCACTATACTTCTCTCTGGTGGGTTTCAGCGTCTATTTCTCTCTTTGGCCATTTCCGCGTCATGTGCTCATCTTCTCGGTTGCGTGATGGTCTCCAATCCACACCACACGCTCCACTCTTATCCTTCCGGAGGTTCGCAGCCGAATGCCTTTTCAACCTCTTATGGCTTACTCAGCCCGCAGGTGGATTGGAAGTTCCACACCTTCTGGGCCGTATTTTTGTCTGCGTTATCCCTACTCCTAGCCACAAGACTAGGTGGGGTGGCCCGCCCCTACCTTGCTTCACGGTTTGGAGTAAGGTGAGATGACGCAGACAGAGGTAGGGTCCATAGAGTGTATGACCTCTGGTCCGCCTGCGGGCTTAGTAGGCCGTAAAAGGCAGAAAGGCAACAGGCGAGGATCCTCCAAAAGGAGGGGAGATGCGGCGCAGGGTGAGGGCTGGAGACCATCATACACTCTAGAAGAGCGCATTGCGCAGACAAGACCGTAGAGAAGAATTGGGGATTGAAACCCATCAGTGGGGAGTAGGTTCTCAAGGAAAGGATGAAGCAATAGCTCAACTTCCGAAGCGGTGAAACTTGGTTGGGGGCGCACATCTGCCTAAGGAAAACCCAGGGGAGATGTATTTATTCATTAATTATCCATTTACATGTAGTGTGTACTCCGAGGAGCATATACAATGTCATACCTATGTTACCAAAACAAAAAAAAAAAAATTAAATTAAACAACTATTAATACATGGCCCATACATATAAAATATTTTAAATTACTACATTGTGAGATACTGTTGCACCGTGTAAAACGCACCAGCAGTCAGCAATTCCCTGAGTTTTCTTTTAAAAATTTTATTAAAATGAATTTTTTTAATATTCTGTGGGAGGGAATTAAAAATTTTTGTGGACATAGTATCTATATTCGTATGATGAAATTTTTTCCTATATTGGGTAATTTGTAAATCGTTGCTACGCCTAGTGTTATAACTATGTGTACCCGTCTGTGTTATTATGAATTTTTCATGTACTAGAGATCACATATATTCAGTATATAAAAAGAGGGTATTGTTAATAACTTTTCCGATATGAAAGTATCTTTGCAGGACTCTTTTCGGCCTAAATTGAACATTATCCTAACACATCGTTTTTGTAATAGTAGAACTCGTTGAAGTGAGACTGAATCTCCCCCCCCCCCCAAAAAAAAAAAAACTATTTTATGGGTGGCGATAGACTGAAATAAGCCAAAATATGCCAGTTTCAATATATGTTGGTCAGTAATTGGTTTTAACCGATTCAAGAGGAAAATGGTAGAAGTTAATCTAGGTATAATCTTATTTAGATGGGGGGACCACTAGGCTGGTTGCCAAGGTGTCCCTGCTTGGCTGAAAGTAATGTCACAAACAGTTCCTGGCCAAGTAGTGTCGTGTGCGGTAGAAGAGATTCCCGTAAAAAAAAAAAAAAAAAAAGGTATGGTGGTCCGTAATCGGTTCGATGCTGTGGCCTTGGATTTTGGTGAGCGTGATCCCGCCTTTAATCAGCTCATTCACTGTTTAACTGTATATGTGAGTGGAGAAAGAAGGCTGGGACCTAATGAAAATATTGGGGATGTTTCACAGTCATTTAGATTCAGACATAGTTGACGACTCGTATTTTTTCAAACGTTACTCGTATAAATTATTAAAATGAATACATACGTGAAAAAAATTAATAATTGAAATGAATAAATCGAATGAAGAAACAAAGTAAATGAACAGAATAAATTAGATGAATGCAATAAAATCAACTTATGATGTATGAGACTCTTGAGTTAAAAATAAATGAACGAGATAGGAAAAAACTTTTATTCGCAATTATTAACCCGAACAAACTTTGAAAAATAACTTCTTATAATTAACGTATTAAATCCGCGATGCTAACTGGTCTGACCAAAGTCAAGATAAAACTGAGATGGCTCTGCTTGGGAGCAGGCTATTTTATAATCAAAATTGTGAGTGTAGTGAGCCGTATGTGAGCTTGCACATACGCTATGAATGTCCGGCGCCGATGCCGACAAAATAATAAATTTGAAATTTTGAAAGGTAATAATTTGGGATAAATTGGCACATCGAAAAATTATGCTGACAAGACGACAAGTACTTGACAGGGTTTTTAAACGTTGATGTTTTTTATGGGATCGAATGTTTAGTTAAAAAGTGTTTATCTTTACATATCAAAGAGTCCGACTACCATGATATCATTTTAATATCATTGTGCGATCTTGCACGCGCGCTCTCAATTTGGGTATGAAGAGGCAATTGCGTCAGCCAGTGAGATAACGCGATATTGCAATTTTACTCATACCACACTAATTAAAAAATTAATGAAATAACTTTAATATATCAGGGAAAATACATTTAATAAATGAAATAGAATAAAATGTAATATACTGAATAGTCAGTAAAATAAAAGTAATTAATTAATAATTGTAAATTAATATTCGAAATGAATAAATCAAACACATAAATAAATGAATAAAAAAAAATTGAATGAATTTTAAAAATATTAATCGATTAAATGAAATAAATTAGGTAATGAATCTATTTCTTTAATTTTGTTTTATTCATTTAATTAATTCATTTTTTTATTCATTTCATTTATTTTGTTTTCCATTTCATTATTTTAATAATTATTTAATTCATTACATTTCTTCATTTTATAAACTATTTCGTTTACCAATACCTAATTTGTTTTATTCAATGAATTAATTTTTTACAATTCATCTATTAATTCCCTTTATTTTATTAATACTTTTAATCAGGGTATCTAACGGATTTTTTTTTTAAATCACTTTTTTCACTTCTTTTTCACTAATTTTCCAGGAAACTCTCAACTCGACCCCCCACCCATCAACTCTAAAAAAAAAGAAAAAATCAAGGAGGTTAAATTTATCTCAGAAAAAATTTCCTGCCATATTCCCAACCACTTTACCAAAAAAAATGGGACCACAGCGCGAGGCAACATCATTTTCCAATTTTTTTATATTTAGAGAGAAATCCTATACAACATCCAAAAATGAAATTTCCTCCTCCCGTCAAAATATCAATGGATCCACGTCAGCTCTTGAACTATTATAGTGAGTTTTCGCTGTGAATTTTCAATTTTACAAACTTTCTACAATTAAAAAAATGTATAAATCACCATTTACTATTTTGAGGTTCAAGTATTTGGTTGCAGTCTGTTTTTCATGGAGATTTACTTTTTACTTCGTGCAACTGATACGCTTTTTCTTTAAATTTGGACCTCATTTCACCTCTTTTTTCCTCAAATACCTTTTGATACATAAAATATTTACAGAGAGATCTCCTGTCATTAGTGCTGATCAAACCATACAATACGAAAGATTCAACTCAAATGCTTATGCAATGGCAAAACAAAAATGCCTAGTTGAGGTTTCCCAATTCAGAATTTTTTTCGGTTCACCCAAGATGTTGTGAGTAATACAAAAAAGAATCAAAATACAATATCACTTCTCTCATATCATTTTTTCAATATCACCGACTGCTGTCGAATTTTAATTTCTTTTTCTCAAATTTAATTTCGGCCAAACGTGTTCTGATATCGAACTTTGTTTTACAACATGAAAAACTAACTTTTCAAGAAAACTTGTAAAAAAAACGACGACGACAACAACAACAACAACAACAAAATTTACATACAAAATTACATTCATGTTATTTTGTCGAAATTTATAAAAGCGTCTATACCGTACCTTCAATAAATCTTTCTCCTCTGATTACCCTACTTCGCTCAAATTACATATGCAACTTTGAATTATTCGGTTACGCTTCAAACTTCTCTATTAGTTAACTTCGGAGACGAAATATGGAATGAATGCTTAGGAAAGGAAAGTTCTTTTTTTCATTCCACCATCTACGAAGAACTTTCGTCGAAACGATTCCAATGGAACATTGCATGAAAAATAACTTTTTTAATTAAATGCCACCTCGGAAGTTATTTTTTCTTCAGTATTACAGACAGTATAGTTCTTATTAAAGAATTGAGTAAATCTGAAATTTACAAGATCCATAGGCCAGTTTTCTACAGAGTATATTTAAATTGGATTTAATCCAAATATGCTGCATAGTGGTCACTAAATTTACATAAAAATATAATTCAAATTTAAATATTCTTATTAAATAATAACAATAACTTAATAACATAACATACAGGTCATTTGGCGAGAGGGGAAGAGGATAACCAGAATTTTTACAAGGAAATAAGGTATCTCATCTACCTACATCAAAAACCCACATCTTCTAGCTTCCACTCTCCCTACAAAACAAAAGCTTTCATTCCTCGAAGAATACCATCCCGTATATCTAACTCCAACACTTTAATGGACATATTATCAGATGAACAAGCAAAAGTTGATAGATTACTTCCTTTTTTAAAGTTCACTAGAGTAATAAATAAAATTTAAACTGCTTTCGTGCCTCTAGTCGTTGCTGCTGTATAGATATGGCAAGTTGAAAAAAAAATTAATACCTCTATCGCTTATTTCAATTCATAATATCGAGAACTAGTTCCATCTCGTAAAAAATCAGAAGCAAAAATTCAATTCATCATAGCTCCTTCAATTGCCAATGCAGATAATTTCTTGCAATGACATTATTTGCTATGGTTTGCAAGCACCAGCAATGGCTGAAGTTTAGCAGACGTTTAACTGTTCCGCGAATAATTCTATTTAAATTACACAAATTGGAAACTAGAAACTGAATCAATTAATCCGTTCAGATTATTTCCAAATTCCCACTAAAAGGAAAACTTCCCCACGGGCCAATGCACGATACACATCTTAAATTAATCTCGAACGCTTTAAACAATTATCCGTTAAAATTCAAGCCATCTTTCCGCTCAACTAGCGAAATCTAAAGAATCACTGTCGTGGGATACGAACTAACGCGCTATAATTTCACAGCGCGTAAAAACCTCACGAAGAAAAGTTTATAAGCTTCCGCGTAGACTCGTAGAAAATACAAGTACAAGCGTTACGCGTTATATCATACATGAGCTACAACTATCGCAAGAATCGTGAGAATTATGAAATAACCTCCCAACGGAGCTGACAGATTTAGCTGAGCTGAGAAAACTTGACATCCACCTAGCTTTAATTTTCCAGTCAGTCCAGTGACGCGTGCGAAGATTAAAATTGAATTGACATCAAAACATTGGTAATTTACGAAATATCCGTGAAGTGAAAAATTTTCTTTCGCGCGTTTTTTTTTTTTTTTTTTTTTTTATTGCAAACACACGATACCCGACCGTTATTTTATTGAATAATAATACGCGATATTATATGGATTCGGTAAAATGTCAGCGAGTATAAGTGTCGTTAGATAAATTTCATCTCTTCCGGGTTGCGAATACATAGAAACACAAACTCACAATTTCCTCGGGTAATGGATAACCCATACTGCCTACGTTTAATAACAACGGAGTCGAAAAAAGATTCGTTAAAAAATACTTCCTGGCAAGTCACGAATCCGTATGCGTACGAGTATTTCGTTGATATATACGTTTTCTTGTAATTTACGATCTCGTAAATCAACATCTATACTAAATGAAAACTACGTATTTATCAAACACGTTGGCTGAAAGTATATACCAAGGAAAAGAAAAGTGTGAAATTTTCTCCGTTTTATTTTGAACCAATATCCAAAGATAATATGCTTAAATACCTGATTACCTTGAAACTCTTAAAGAAGACATTACTTACAATTTTATATCCAAAAAGGCAACAACAAAAAAACCAAATAAGAAAATAAAATTGGGATAAAAATAATGAAAAAGGGTTAATTTATGCACTAATCAAACTGATCGACAAATTGTAAACAAATAAAAAAAAAAAATGGATATTAAAAAAAACTTCGTATCATTTCTTATCAGTTTGAAAATTATTCTCCTATTTCTATAGGCTAATTCGTGGTGAGAAAAAAAAGCTAAAACCGAGGTTGATTAAATTTCAAGTTTTTCCAACAAGCTATGAATTTCAACACGAATTTATTCGGACAAATTCGATACTTTCTTTTCTTCATTATTTATTAAAATTAGCTCAAAGTTGAACCGTAACGTTATTGTTTCTCTTCTACATTCTGAAATTATTATATCGATTTGGCAATCTTTTTTGTTTCCTTTTTCGGACTGATAACACTATTCACGTACCTAAAACCTTCGACCATATACTATGGACTGCTAATTCAAATGGTGGAAACTGAATCCAACAACAACAGTAGTTAGATGCGCTGACGCATGCGTAGATAATTTCAGTTTCCTTATTAACTTATACAGTCATGATTCACTAAAATAATTATTAATATGCTTTCTTAAATGTAATTTTAATTATTGAATATTATAAATGAAATTAAATCAGTATATAGTTGATGTTGATATAACATTCTTATCATTGAAAATTTCGATGCGTTTTCATTTTCATTCCAGAAATATCACTACGCATGTGCGAGCGCATCTATGATGTTATTGTTTGCTTCACTTTGGTGTTCGTTTCTGTACGACTATTAGCAGTCCATAGTATATGGTCGAAGCCTAAAACTG
Organism: Phenacoccus solenopsis; assembly: GCA_009761765.1. NCBI lineage: Eukaryota > Metazoa > Arthropoda > Insecta > Hemiptera > Pseudococcidae > Phenacoccus > Phenacoccus solenopsis. The sequence goes on from CM019753.1 coordinate 11,677,812, forward strand.
AGAATATATTCAAACGATTACGAGTTCCAAGGGCTTATTTTAATGATAGCCAAGTAGTTTCGAATCTTAAGTACCAATGGTAAATTTGTATGATGAAGTCCTGTGTGCCAATTGCGATTTCAACACAACAAAGGAACTAAAATAAATTAGAAGAAAAAAAAATTATCAACTAACTTAGTGATCCCGAAAATATGTATACTCACACATGAACGTATTTAATATGCAAAAATCTTAAAATTCGAGTCAACATCAAAAGAACTAGAATGCAGATAACTAACAATGGTGTTCGTGAGTGCAGACATAACGCGCATATAGTACCAACTGAAACGTTTTGAATGGTTATCAAAAAAATGAAAATTCATTAAAAAGGAATTAAATTTATTAAATAAATACTTGATTAATAAAAATAAAATAAAACTTACCTTTCTTATTTAAATGGTTTAGTCTTACTCAATTACTTTACTGTAAGTATTACACTTAAATGTTTCTTTTTTGGAGGAGGGTGAAATTATAAGAACTTTTTTATGAAGTTTAAATTTTATTATACTGAATACATGTTTATTCTCCAGGGGGTTATAAGACTTCAATCTTCGTTTTCTTTTTTTAGTCATGAATTACCACATTTCCCGCTTTCCAACGATACCCTGGGAAAATTTTTTAGTACCATTTTTTACTAGATAACAATTCTTAACGTCTCGTGTATAAATTAAACCTGTACCTCTTTTCAGGCCAGAGATTTGTGAGCTCACAAATACTACGTTTGCTATCGAAATACTTCACTTTTGGCTAGAATGATTTTTGTTTTCAAGCTGACAAGAAGTTTTATCTAGCAAATTTATTTTTGTACCTTTGGTGTGCTAATAGTGCAAATAAGTAGCCTCATAGCCCCAGGTTATATAAAGACAAGTTACGCCATTTTTCACTTACCACCAAAACATAATCTACGTTTTTCATTGATTAATAAAATCCAATGGTATAAACTATACAACTCAGCTGTTAATGCATGACCAACATGAATAACAGGCTGAACAAAAGTGAACTATTGGCAACATCGTAAAAAATACGAAATGGTGGGCTCATGTGCGCATGTTTATATATTTTTTATTATTTATGTTTCCATTACAAAGAGTCTTTCGTGGATGCACATGGGCCTACCATACATCAGCTGATATCGGTGTTGCCAACTTGTGTTGTTCGACCTCTTATTTAAGGCGGTCATGGTTAACGATGTCAAAAAGGAGAAACTTCAATGCACATGTTCCGTATTGCGCAAAAACCAATATCATTGCTCTTAAGAACTAGAGACTTTTTGCCTATCATTAAAACTAGCCCTTGGGACAAGTCTATCCATTCACACAGTACTTTCCTCACAATGAGATTACACTCGATTCAGAATTGCAAAACTAAAAAATAAAACCTAAGGTTCAGCTTCGGCTTTGAATAAAATATATGAACAAAAATTCAGTTTCAGATTCACAAAACTTTTGGCCTAATTTGACTTGATTCGACTCCTATATAGATTTAAATTTGGTTTCAAAATTCTATCAAAGCGTTTTGGCTTGAAATTTTATATAGCTAAATTCTTCACTTTATCTATAAATAAGTTCGCTGCTAATAGATGAAATGTAATAAGATCTAATGTTTATATTTTGATTAAAAATGATAACTATTACAGCCTACCTGATGTTATAATTTCCCTGAATAAGAATTATAAAAAAAATTCACTATATAGTATATACCAACTCTACCTTCATATATGAAAGCATAATGTTCGAGCGGATAAGGAGAAGCAACTCTCCTCTAAAAAAGGTGGTCTTCAAATAAATATATGCTGCAGTCTTGAGAAGGGCAGCCTACGTTGAAATCCAACACTACATATTCGAACGAATATTTCCTTTAAATTTACGTTATGATCAATCTTCGTACACAAGAGATACAGCAGCGGTACAGAGTGATACGTGAAATTTGATTATTTGGGCACCGGTTAGTGACTCTTCTGGGTAGCTATTTGACAAAACTGAAGATGAAAAAAAAACTTTTCCTACTTCGGTAGATTCTCTGAAACTATTCCATGATGAAACTTTTTTCTAGAACTTTCAACTTTCATTTCAAACATTTAAAAACTTTATTTCTTGACATTTGTAAACTTGCTTTTGGCGAAACTAGAAGTTTTGAAAAATCGAACTTTTATTAAGGAAATAAAAGGTGACTACTAATATCTCTTTAACCGTACTCCGTACAACACATTACAGAAGATGGAGAAGTCGGTGCACATGAGAACTTAACACTATGAACTTCCTTAATTTCGACCACCAGTTAGTACAGAAAATAAACTATTATCAAAACGGTCCAACTCTGGCTAAGTAGTAAGTCCTTTTTACGAGTTTTGTCGCGCAGAAATTAAAAAAAAAAAAGAGGTAATCCTCGCTCAACGCTGCAAAAGTTGTTGAGTTTTTTTTGTCAACGGTTGTGTAAACGTTCATTTCGTACCTATAGCTATACTTAGTACATATATCCGAAGTCCGCGAACATATTAATGTCAAAAACAGTTATAACATAACGTAAGTTGTATTTACAAGCGTAAATATAGATACCTCACCGCAGCTATTTATTCTACTGCGAAGTCAGCCAACGAAATGGTATTAACATTTCATGCTTTTTACTTGACATGTGATACAGGCGATTTAAGAGAGAAGACAATTTCGTGTTGGTGAAGGATACTAAATTGAAGTTAACAATGAATATTTTCATTTAACCGAGTATTTAGCTTTTTTCCAATTACCTCAGTGATTTCCTCATTTCCGTGAATGTGACTACATGGAACACACGCTTCGGAACTTCAAAATCTCAAGATATTAATGCAAAATTACTGATCAGAGTCACAAAATGAATAGAATGCTTTTAATATCAAGTATTTATACAACACTGTTACACCGGTACGTCAACTAAATACTACTCATATAAAAAAGTAACAGAAAAGTAAATAATATTACCGGCATAAGTTGAAGCCATGTTGAAGCTGAATAATAATCATGGATAAACAATCACTTATGATCACGTATCACATATTCACAATAAGATGCAGGGACGACATTTCGTGGTCGACCATTGTAGAACCAAGCAAAACCGTACTGGCTACGCAGTTATAAAATAATTATATTCGCATTGATATTATGTAGAATACGAAGTTACTGCACTCCCATAGAAGTAACGTAATTAGTTCAAAAACAATCGAGAAAACACAATCATCTCTAATTGGCGGCTAAAACAACAACCAATGATCCGTTCAGCCATATTGCGCGGAAAATTTAAATTAACCAATCAGAGTTGAGGCTACATCATAGCGCAACGGATTCGCTTCTGATTGGTCATACGTTACGCACGTTGATAAAATCTAGGTAATTTCATCTCTACCTATCTAAATTCAATAGGTATCGTTCAGTTTTTACTTTTTATTGAATAAACTGAAATTCCTTCGTGATTTGATTCATTTGAATTATCAGGTGATTCGTGTTTTTCTTTTACGAGTATGTCGAAATAATTTACCACTATCAAACTTGCTGATTGGTTGTTATAGGCAGGCGTGACTTACGACCAATCAGAAAGCGAACCAGTTACTACAATTACTCTACAGTGACTACAGTAACTTGGTATTCTTTATAATTGTACGAACCAAAATTTTGCTTTGCAAAGCACAAACATGGCGTGTATCTTGTTTTTCTGCGATTTATGTTTTAACTTTATCAGTGTCTATTCCCTCTCTAACCTCTAACTGGCTCCCTTTTCTAATCCTAACTTCGTGCAAGGCAAAGCTACAATGTGGTACCTGGGCTCCCTGCTATTGCCCAGCTGTCAGTTCCACAATAGTGCTATAGTTCCACTTCTTAAGGAGGATATGACGTAACTGATGAATTCATATTATTGAGCATATTAAAGCAATATAATGAATATTTAATACTGTTGGTGCTTCATAGAAGATGTATTGAAACTTGTTGAGCTGTATGAATCTGAATAAAGAATGGTACGCACATTGTTGGTTGCATTACGTACATTACAGGCATTATTTAAATAGAATTTGACTGAATCGCATTTTTTCGAAAGTTTCTGCCTTATATTGATGATAGTACAAATTATTATAGATTTTTATTTTTGAACTGAATTTGATGCTAAAACAAAGAATTTATTCATGTACGAATAAAAGTATCAAAGGCAATATAATTTTTATTTCAATAAAGACTTCTTATTAAATTTATTTGAATGAGGAAAATGCGTTATTTCTCGTTCCTTCAACGTCTCAAGAAAATAACGTCGCAAGCACATTCTCACACATTCGCTTGATTTTTCATCTTTAGGATTAAACAGCTGATTAAACTGTCTATAGTGTTATTAACGGAATGTCTAGATTGTCAGTATGTGTTGGTTTTTTCACCTTCCTTTTTTTTTTGCCCATTTCACCTAAATTACTACGATATATTATCTGCCATTCTGGCAATGACAAGGCTCTTCAGTGAAATAAATGAACGAATTTGTCCTTTAACCTTTTAGGTAAAGAAATGAAAAAAAAGGTTACGAAAAATACAAAAGAGCAATCGGCAAGCTTCTTTTTTAAAGGCTGTGAGGACGGATGCAAGTGACGTGTCTTCGTTGAAAATATAAAACAACCATTTCTACTTCGAATAATACTTTTTATTAAAACTGGTATACGCTTATAACTCATTTAGAAATTTTTTTACTCCACGTTATTTCCCTTTCACGTCTGATTGCTTCTTGTAGCTGTTTTCAAATAAAACCACGAGATAGTTTTCTCACGGGATGTGACAAAATTAAGATTATAAAAGTGACAGTATAGATGTAAGAAAGTCTATCGTTTCAATTTCATTTTTTTCTCTTAATAAAAGACTATATAGTTTCATAAACATCGAACGATACTAGATAAACTTATTATTTCTACGCTTTTTTTTTTTAATTCCATATCATTTCGACGTTTATTTTCACAATTTAATATGTTCGTTCAGGCGCCTAGAAAATGAAGTTATTTGAAGCGCTACCTTTTTTTATTCGGTTGCTTCAATAACATGTGTTCGTTTTTATGAATGACAAGAGAAAATATTTGCCTCCATTAGGGGTTAAAATATTCTGAAACGAAATCATTATTATTCTCTTTCACCGACATTATAACACTTTCATTTTCTTAAGATTTAAGCATATAAATTAAGGGTATAAGGAAGTCTATCTTCGTGTTGACGCGTGTTTTTTCTTCTCTTTCGTTGGTAATACACTCATGATTTCCATAAATCATAATAAATGTCACAAAAACTTTTTCTTTGCTCTTGAAGCCATTTTCAACGCGTAAGCGTTTCCTTATCATTAGGAAATTACTTGAATTTTCTCTTCCATAATATTAAAGTAGGCAGTAGGTACATATTATACCTAACGTATGCTGTGTACGTGTCATTTTATTTTCAAAATATTCGGGTGTTGATTTCCATATTGTGAGCCATTTGATAAATAATAAAAAATTTCAAAAGAAAGTAAATCCTAAAATATTTTAAAACTTCATTTTCGTTTATTATGTAATTAAAAAAAAAATATTCCCTTATTGGATAAATATTAATTAAGATAGTCAAAAAAATTATTGTTTATTGAGCGGATTTAATTTAATCTCTTTTCACAATCCAATCTTTATAAATATAAATAGGTAGAAAAATTCATTAAATTTTTTATAATAATTACAATTAAAAATACCGCCATCTTATTTTTTTTTTTTTTAACACTGATTACAAATGAGCGTTAATTTTTAAATCGAACAACTTTGAAAAGATGCGGAGAAGAAATGAACGAAACTTAGAAATTCTTTAATCTTCTTTTTCCTCTTTCAGGAAAAACGTTTTATTAAAAAATCTCTGTTAAAATTTAATTATAATATGCCTCTTAAATAGTTTGGTCAAATTTTAAGAATTAAACATTTTTTATCCATCGATTTCCTTTAAATTAAAACCGTACGTTAAAAAGGATTCTTTCGGAAACAGCTTTTTTTTTCAACGAAAAAAAATCTTGATAAAAACTAAGTAGGCTATATTATAAAGATATTTATGGTGGTATAACGAAAAAGTTTGATAGTAGAACGTTCTGAAATCTTGGCCAATTTTTTTCATCAGAGATCCCTTTTTATTGAAATTTGCACAGGAAGAATTACAAATAGGTAGATACTTATACCTACAACAATGAATAAAAATTAAATTAATTAATTTAATTCTTATTCAAAGAATACTTCATATTTGTCTTACATTAGTGAGATAAAGTAAGAAGAAAAAGAAAGCCATAACGATAAAAAAGGCAAATAAATATATCATTATTTAAAAAGAGAAAATATTTACACTTCGACCTTAACTTTTTATTTATTTCTCAACTTCTTCGCAGCACAGTAGAAGCGAAATACAAACACAACCTTTTTTTCATTTGTAATAGATATAACAACTTTAAAAACAATTTTACGCCCTGAAAAACTTTTTTCTGATGATATTTCAAAGAAACGAGACTTTAAATCAAGGTAACGTTTTCGTTTTAAATTAAAACGACGATGAAATTCTCAAAATAAAAAATAAATTAAAACCGAAAAAAAAATAGTTTATAACGAAAAGGCTAGGCGAGAGAAAACTAAAAAGAGGGAAGTAAAAATGTGTGAAATAAGAATACCAACATACGCGGTAATGAAAATAACCGCGATTAATAACTTTAATAACTTTGCGTATTTACGCTTACAAGTTTATTTACCCTTACACCATTATCTGTAAAGTTTTAGGTTATTAGACTTACACTCTAAACCCAGTCTTATTACTTTAACAAAATTTACTTTACCGTCAGCGTGTTGTTACTTTGATACCGCAACCGCAACTTTAATAATCTTTATACAGCTTTTAAGCCAGACCTTTTAACATCTTTTACTAAGGTATTCATGGATGTTCGCCGCATTATCAATCATAAAGTCGTCATCTAATTTTAATATTTTCGATTTAGATTTTGTGTATACAATGGAGAATCAGCGATGCAGATGAGTACGGATTTACCGACCTACTTAGTACCTATTAGGATAGATTAATTATCCTGCTAGAGGTATATGTAGGTAATATGAATAGTTAATATGTTTGGATTATTTTTGCAATGTGTGGGTACCAACTAGACGTATTTCTTATTCGAACGCAAGGCAGGCACAGTATATGCGAAAACAAGATAGGAAATAGCTTAAAAAAAGCAGCTTTTAATATAAAAACATGAAAATATTTTGAGACTGTTAATTCAACATTTAGGTGGGGAAGTTAATCGCTCCCTTCGAAGCTCTCCTTATGCGTATACATGACCTAATTACAATAATACAGTTCATAATAGACAAGGGAATCATCTAAGTTCTGACTCTCGAATTTCGACCAGACGATATTATTCAAAAGTATATCACAATAACTTATAACCAATATTTCAACTGCTATTGCTCGGGGGAAGTCAGATCAAGAGGAATCGAGCGGTTTCCTCGTGTGGTGCTTCTATAAGTGCAAATAAATGGCATAAGAAGGAAAATGATAAGACAACGATTTTAAGAAACAGTATTTAATATTCTCTTCCATCAAAACGCATATCATAAATGTAATCAAAACACAACGAAACGTGAACGATATCATTTATGCAAGTTGGAAATTACCTTAAAATGTTTATGCGTAGAGTTTGCCCAAGTTTTTGTTATCTCTTGTGCACTAACACTGAAACGTGTTTATCGTCGATTTATTGCATCTTTAAAGTTTTTCATTATAGTCGCTTTGGTGCAGTACTTTCATTACACAGAAGACAAGATCTCATTGATAACTTATTGCATTCGCTACATTTCAATTAAATGACCTTTATTGTATAAATAAAATAATTTGTAGATGCGTGAATTGTTTAGATGAAAAAAAGAAAAAAAAAAGAGGTTTTTATTCAATAAAAAATTGCTTTTCATATGAAATATGTATTTTTTAAATGCTCATTCAAAAATCTAATCTAATTACTTCTTTTAAATCATTTATTCGATAAATTAATGAATTAATTGCCTAACAATTTTTTCATAATGCAAGGTCTTCCATGAAACGTTTGTCCAACTTCGACTATAGGTAGTATACATCCTATTTTACAAATTGAAAGAGTTATGAATTGAATACAAATTTTTCCAAAAATTTGGGTTTGATACCATAAATTGAAAGTAATATTATGAAAAAAACAAATTTTAACCATGTGAAAAATTTTTCAAACATCAGACCTGAGTGAGATACGTACTAAAGACTGAATATGACGTCTTTACATGCATTCTCCCGTAAGGAAAAATTTTTTGGTTGTTGCAAAATTTAATTTTACTCGTGGGTAGTCAATAAAAGCTAATAAATATGAAAATTACATCAAAAATTATTTCACATAATATGTTAATATACCATTAGCCAAAAATCAATCATACCTTGCGTCCAAGTAATTTGAGTTCGCCCAGTGCAAAAATCTCACGCTTTTGATAACATAATAATACTTAAACTATACTTTCTAAATTAGAAAATTTTTTAAAACTATTTTAATGAATTTAATGACTAATAAATTCATTTAAACTGAATCACAATTTCTTTACATTTGATAAAATCAACTTCAAATGACTGTAAAAGCGATTTTTGTCCTGAGAACCCAACTCACTTAGAGCCATGATATAGACAATCATTTTAGTAGAATGTTGATAAACAGAAGCGACATTAGCACGCCATTACCCACCTGCACTCTCCGAATTGCCAATATTGAATTCATTATAACTTCTTCAATTTGCAAAATAGGCAACTTATCCTAATAACATTTTTTCGTTGATTGACTCACGTACTATTTATATAGTATATGGTCGAAGTTTGGTAGGTATTTTATGGGAGATCCTAAGTAGGAGCAAAATTAAACGAAATTTTCAAACCTGAGCCTTACAAAGGTGTTTTGAACTTCCGATTATGCAATTTTTTACACTTGGTTTCATCACTGGTAGAGTATTTTCACGCCATTGTAAGACTATCCTGCGATGTTGAATAAATTGCCTAATTTATTCGCCGTAAGAATGTAATTCTTAATTTCGCGCGAATAAAGATGATACATCTCTTTGGAAATAATTCACCAAAAATTTCGCCTAAAATATGATAATGAAACCGACGAAGAAGAAAAAAAATCCCTTCAAAGTATCATTAATTAAACCCCAACGTGGTAAAATATCTGTTCCCTTCGAGATTTATTTTTTTCGCAAAAACAAAACTAGGAGAATTAGGTTTCATCATTCAACACGATCATCATAAATTAAGGGGCGACTTGGTGAATCGGCGCCTTTAAATCTTCACTTAACGTTTAAACGTACAAATTTCTTGCTAATATCGCTAGCAGCGCGTACATTTATTTATACCATTATTATCGTGATAAAGATGAGCATTATGGATCATTTTGTGGACCATTCGAGCTCGTAAAAACGTCTACGTGGGTTATTTTTTTTACCGGTTTTGTTTCGAGATATGGGGATTTGAAAAAATACCTAATTCAATTTTTTATTTATCTTCTTCAACGTCTGCGGCGAGATATTTCTCCGTAAGCCTGGTACGTATAGAAAATACCGCTGTAGAGTACTTATTTTAGAGAAGGAAGCTATACTTTTTTATAACTTATGAATTGTAACATTACTATTTCGATTTGATACGGTGTCTTCTTGTTGCTATTATGTTCTCGGGTCTCCGGCGTGTGAAACAATAGAGCGTAATAATGGATAAACGGACCAATGGTAGGATGCGAAAAATAAAATAGGACGTTTTACGATCGTGTAGTATTTTGTGAAAAAATTTTTTATCTTCTTTCGTGAGGGTTCTAGAAGATGAAACTATAGTTTACAATGTCAGCTGAAATTAACGTTATTATGGATATCAATTTGATTCGCTTTTTTCGCTCAGTTGAGTATTTAGAAGATTGAGAGGTACTTGTAAGTTTGGTTGCCGGTTTTATCATATTCGTTCAAATAAAGATAATCGAAAATGATGAATTATAACAGAGATGGGCAAATTCGTTCGTAAATCGAATCGATTCACGATTCGCAATTCGATTGAGTTTTCTACTAATCGATTTACAATTTATGATTTGTAGATTTTCATTAGAATCAATTCACGATTCCGAATTTCCGATACATCTGAACGAATCGACAAATCGATTCGCTATTCCTTTTTTCTTTCTTTTTTTTTCAATATCGAATAATTGCATATGAACATTTAACAAATTGTTAATTAGTTGCTTTTTTTGTTTAACGACATGATTGACCGTTTTCCGTTCAGCATACTTTATTAATTAAAATTTAAAACAAACTCTCAATATTGCTTGAACTGATTTGAAGCAATTGAACTCCGAAGTCTGAACTCTGTGAATACGTAAAAACAAAAAAGGAAGCTGGTTGCTTCAGGGATCCGGAACGATAGGATTTTTTCAAAGTTCCAGTTCTGGTCTTAACTTACAATATTTAACCGTTTCGGTTCCTGTACCAATGACCGATTCGGATATCGTTCTGATATCATTCTGACGGTGACATAACTTGTGTAGGAGTCAATGAGGATGCTACAGAAGCATAATGATGATCAATACAGTTACACATTACATTTTTAATAAGTCACATTTGAAATCTGAACACAAATGACAAAGGCTAAAGGCGGCAAACACGAAGTTGTGAAAAATGAAGATAGCGTATGCAAATTCAAGATCAAATCATGAAATAGGTGACGAAGTTCGATTACATTAGTAGGCCTAATACTGGCTAGTTGTTTGTACTGATAATCAATTATACCAATTATTCAATCATGTTTCCATGTTTGGTGTGAGCAAACAATGTTGTACGTCTCATAAAGTAATCAACAAAAAGTCATAAAATAGTCGGAACTGTGATTGGAATGCAAATTTCATGGCTGTTGTACCGGGCACAATTTCTGTTTCTCAATCGTTCAGTTCCAGTTCCGATCACATAATCAATGTTCCAGTTCCAGTCATAAAGTCAAAAAACAACAGTTTCCTTCATCATTCCCGTTCCGGTCTAAATCCTTGGACTGATTGGCTGGTTCAGTTTCAGTTTCAGTAAAAGCAATGACGAGCGATTCGAGTTTTGAATCTTACGATTCATCGAAAGAAATCGATTCAGGATTCACGATTCGTCAGCGTTCATTCATTTTATTTCAATTTTACTTCAATTTTATTTCACTTATTCTTTTCTTTGGAATAAAATTAATATCAATATAATTATAATTCTTATTGATCGATTTTCAGCAGTGTTGTAGGAATGAACATAAATGTCTGTTCTTGTACCTGGAAAGATCCCTTGTTCTTATTCTCAATGTTTCAACTGTTCTCGTTCCGTTCTTCGTTCATTTAGTTCTTTATAATCTTCTTGGGTTTGTTCCTACAACACTGATTTTTAGAAAAACAATCATTCTAAGAACTTATATAAATTTACCGAATTAAAAAAAATATAAATTTTTTAAATTCTACAAGATTTTTAACACTTCCCATTTTTTTTAATTTCACAATAACTTTTTATTTTTGATGTTTTTTTCCTTATTATTGGACTTCTTAAGAATGTAAAGCAAATTTTTCTTTTTTTTTTAACTTGTACTTTTTTAAATTTTTGAAAACTTAATTTCTGAGTTTTTCATTTTTGATAAATTTTCAGTTCTTGACTTTTTTTTAATAATTTTTGATTGTGTCTCCTTTTTTTAATTTTTTTTTTTAATTTATGCCATAATTTCATTAATTTTTATGCATTTCTTATTTTTATCTTATTTTAGGACCTTTTTAATTTTATTTACTTTCACAATAAATTTTCATGTTTTCACTTTGAGTCATTTTTTAATTTTTGGTCTTTTTTTGATGAGTGAAAATTTAAAAAATGAAAAAAAAAATTGACGAGCTTTTATAAATAATTCATGTCCTTTTCACTTCTTAACGGTAGTCTCAGTTGGTTCCCATTCGTTAAGCTGAAACCGTCTTTAAGAGGCTCCTGCGCATGCGCAAATACTTGATCAACCAATCATATTCCAAATATTCGATATTATGAGTAATTCTCGTCCTAGCTAAGCGAATAGTGAGCCAATTAGTTCACTTTTGACTTACCGGCACCACAGTCCAATCTGATGTTTACTTTTGACGATTCAAGTAGCATACAATTATGATCAAATGGCTATGCGTGTACTAATATGAAAGCTTTGTTTTAGTGGTGGACAATAACGAAAAGTATCAATAGCGATAGCATTTATTCATCATCCTAAGCTCTTGATATTAGACGAACCTAAGGTCCATTTTTTCTAATTTTGGTGAAAATTTCTTGGCTGTGCTCTAACCATTTTTTTTGGTTTCTGGCGGAGTTCTTTCAACCGTTTTCAACATCAACATAATTTTTTTACGCTTTTTCATTTTTGTTATTTTTTTGAATTTGGACCTCATAGCTTCCTCCCCCTCCCCATTATTAGTTTGGCCACTGATATTTTCGTGGTATGTTACCCTGGTGAAAGGTGCTGATGAAAGGCAAAGGTGAAAAAATTCCCGGACCTTTTTCTTTTTTTTTGCAAATTCAATGAAAATTTGGAAAAAAATTAATTAAAGAATTTTTGATTTGGGAAGGAGGGCGTAATGTTTTGAAAAAATACTGCAACTTCGGCTCGCCTTAATGCCTACTTCCTCATCGATTAATTTTGCTTAAATGTATGATAAATAATTTTTCCTAGGTAGGTGCGTAGCACTGGGTACATAGGTACTTGTTTAGAATGAATAAATAAAAGTAAAAGTAATGTTAGTCATTACACAGGATTTATTGGCTATTTTGATGAGTAAAAAATTACCTCGCATAAAGGATGGAACTTTGTGAAACGATGAAATTCTATTTTATTCATTCGTAGTAATGTATCTTTATAACTAACATAGCACGATTACGAGTGCATTCGTGAAAATGAATAACATTACTCCGTACGACGAGACGAACGTACATCTTTAAGTAGGTATATCAAATATCGAACATTGAACTCTGAATAAATACTTACTTTCAAGAATTACACGTTTCGAAGCAAATCACTCGTTTGAAGTTCCCATGCTTTAGGATTTCGTGAGCGATGGGAAATCGTCAAATTTACCTTACATTAATTTACATTTTCCTATTATAATAATTGCGTGTAATTATTTCTGAAATTTTGACAACTCGAAAAATTGAATAAGCTCGTCATGCTGTAAGAATTCTCTTTCGATGGTAAATCTGTTTCAGCGGTTTTAAAAAGGGATACTCCTTCGGGATGAAAAATTTCATCGAATTAATCGCTTCGAATTATTCGCAGCCTGCGCCGGCATCGCGGACGGCGAAATAGGATGCCGAAGAGAGTTAAAAAAATCATTCATTTAGTTCATTATTCAGCTCATTTGCATTACAATGACGGCATAAAGTGTCGGAGAACTCGACGTTGTACGTATAACTTCGCAGACAAATACGATAATTTCATATTTTATCGCGAAACTCGTAACAAATTGCTTACTATTTATTTGGCGTGAGGGAAGGAAGACAGCAGTGTTTAATTTTTCGTATATAAGAATTTTTGTCTTTCTGCTAGCGCGCTTTCAATTCCCCGCTCGCGAAAAGTTTTATTATTTATGTTTTTGTTTTCTTTAATTTACGTTTAATTACGCCGATTTTCGTTTCGCGCCATGTTTCTGGTATTCGTTCATTAACCGAGGAAAAAGTCAAAAACTCGACGGTACCGGTAACGCGCGATGTCTTATCTTATGCAAATTAATTCGAAATTTTCGCTTATAATTTTGCTTGAACGAGTCGATGAAATTAACGTAGAAATAATTCGCGAATGGACAACAACACCGATACCGCGAATGGTTCCATTTTTCACGTAGTGTTCCAATGGGAGGAAATGGAAAAAAATTCTTAATTAATTAAAAAATGTTAATTAAGACATTTTTGCCGGTTTTAATTATCGACGAAAGCGCTTGCGTATTTTATCGGTGATCGGAGGCGGTATTTTATTTATTCAACGTTTCCACGAAGAATTCCGAGATGCAACGTTTTTTAGAGCTTTTTATTTCCTTTTTCCCCTTCAAACCATAAACGTGCTGGCTCTGCTTCCATCTCTCTAAATGCATCGAATAATCTAAGGTTCGAGAATAAATTTCGGATTCCAATTAAAGTCGAGCAAATTGCAATGCTCGAGAAACGTTAATTTTTTTTAACCCTTGAAATTTCTCTTTAATTAAATTTAATCAAGTATTTTCGTTGTGTTATTTATTTCCCTTTTACTATGTGAGGATTGTTTTTTTTTCTTCGCTTTGGTACTCAGTTCGAAGTAATTGAAAGTATTGATGAAGCACATATAGTTTCGCCTTTAATGAAACCGAGTACGTTAATGCGAATATTAAATTGTATGTGCGGACTGTTTCTGTTATTGAGTAGTTAGTATGGTTGATAGGATGGAACTCGATAGGACAATATTCGACTCGTTTTTATTCATCATCTTCATATCTCATATTGCTTTTGAAACATATAATAATTTACAGTAACTATTATTAACTCTGTAATGGCACAACATCTAAAACATTTGAAAGGGGATAAATGTTTCTCGTATATTAATTTTGCAGGTATAGGTACTCATCAATAAGTCATTTCAAGATTTGTCAAATTGTCATTATATATAATAAAAAATACTTCTCAACTGCAAAAATACGAATACAACACTGTGGTAATTCGTGAGTAAATAAAATAATACTCTCACCCCCTCTCGCACTTCTATCAAGAGTATTTATTTACGACCAATAAATAACTACGTAGTGTACATGTACCTAACTTGGAATTCTACAAATATTTACCGAATATTCGTTAAATGAAAATTATCCCCCCCCCCCCAATACAGTAAACCTAATTTTTGTAGGTAAATGTAATTCTAAAAGTCCATCATGAATGTCGGTATTCCTCATTTTGAAGAGTATTCAAAAAAATGTATCATGATGTAGAATTGAGTAAAATGGAAAAATAGGTAATTTTAAAAGCACCCCTTTCCACCGTAACACTGAAGTTTCAAGAATGAATGAATAGTTTTTTCGATAGAAAATCCATCGTAAAATCTTTTCTTATAGCACTACTTTGTCGATTGGACACTCCTTTACGGAGTTAGGAGTCAAAAACCGCTTTTTGGTGAGATTGGAGCCTCGTTTTATGATTAACTTCATATCTGATGGGCGAGGGCAGATATTTTAATATGTTAAACATGTCGGTACGTCGACTCTAAATTTAAAAAAAGATATTTTCTTGTTGTTCCCTCCTAGAGAAAATCTTGGCTATCCTACGTCACTACTGAAAGTAGATATGTATTATGAATAAACCGGCACCCATTTCGTTACTATTTTTCACATTTTTCTGACAATTTCAAAAGTGTTATTGCGTTTTTCATTTTTTTAATTTTTTTTTCTGTTTTTTCATTTTTAGCTGAATTTTTAATTGAAAAAAATAGCATAATAATTATTTTTATTTATATAAAAATTTTTAATTTAATATATTTTTATATAATAATTCATGCTTTATTTAAATCAATAATGTGTTTATGCATTGGAAATTTTATTCATTATAATTTTGATATTCAATATATTCGAAATATAGAATTAATTTTTTTATATATACCTTTGATTTATTTATTTATTTTTTTTATTTTAGTTATCACAACCTATCAGATTTGAGGATGAGAGGTTCGGGGAAGGGGGAATTTAATATTTTTGCGTTTTTCAAATTATTTGTAATCATTATGGTAAATATCCAAGAATTATAAATAAATTAGTTCTTGGAAGTTTTTGCGTTAGTGTGTGATAAATCAATTGCACGCATGGTAGAGTAAGTTTAGTAACTGGTCTGCTTTTTGATTGGTCATACGTCACGCGCATAACGACCAATCATAAGGTTAGAATGCGATAAAATCTAGGTAATTTCACTACTACCTTCCTAAATAAAATCGTTCAGTTTTCAGTGAACGACTGAAATTCGTTTGTGATCTGAATCATCAGTTGATTTATGTTTTCATTTTACAAATAATTTGAGGTAATTTACCACTTTCCGACTATTTGATTGGCTGTTATACGCGTGACGTACTACCAATCAGAAAGCTGACCGTTACTACCGCGCGAACAACTGATATTTGAACCCCTCAGCTCCAAATTCTCTTATTTAAAAAAAAGTTCAAATTATTCAATCTCTCTTGTTGTTTTTTATTAAATTAGTAAATAAAAACTGAATTATTTTGTTTTCCAAGTATTCTAAACCATATACTGTGATTCCTTACACATCAACGCAAAGATCTGCTAACACTCGTTTCACATGATTTTGAAATCAATTTTAAAAGTATATACTATGGAATTGTCTTTTATTTTAATTTCTCATCAAATTACATATTTATATTGCAAAACTGATTAGAAGTAAGTATAGAAATACTTACAGTTTCAAGTTAATACGTTATTTCAGAATTATGTAAATAAGTTCTTAGAAGTTTTTTGCGCTGGTGTGTAATAAATGAATTGCGCGCACGGTATATTAAAATTATGTGCTTTATTTAACTTCTAATTATAAAATCGATTTAAATTAATTAATAATGAAAAAATAAAGTATTAAAAATTTAGTAATCAAATACATGATTATTTTTATCATTTACTCTCGTATAAAAAGCCAAAAGAAATCAAAAGTTAACATTTTATTTAGAGGTAGGTAATTTCACGCTGAGGGGTGCAAAGATCACTAATACGTAGATCGCACGGTATAACTACTCTATATGGTTCATTTACATTGGCATGCAGAGAGTAACAAGATTACCGGACATTTTATAGAATTATAGCTGCCACCATCACCAACACCCCAAGTTTAACAGCGCATAGGTACGTTAGGCACCTATAATAATTTTTTTTTAACTTTTTCATTCCTTGTTTCGACTGTTATTTTTGCGAGCTTACATTGATTATTAATTATCATCATCACAGCCGCTATACCGGCCACCACCATCACTCCTAAACGTTACCACTGTTCAATTGCTTTGTAAATATTGACTCCACCTAGTAGGTACATATTTAAAAAAATGCAGTCATCTTCGATTAATTACTTATATGATTTGTTAACAATTTTGGACGCTCGTAATTAAAATTAACGACCCTCGAATGCAGATAATTTATACTTTATTCAAACCCTCATTCTATTTAAATCCGATGGTGAAATCTCTCCATTAAATCTCTCTATTGACTATTAAAATCCTTTCCCTTACCTTCTCAACTCTTGTTTCATTTCAAGTTGATTATTTATACCGTTGATAACTTATTAATTATTAACAACGGTCAACTGGTATAGGTTTTCCATTGTTTCATTACAAGAGGGTTTATCTTTTTACGTATGTTGTTACATAAATTACGCAATAACGAAACGAAAATACGTCAGAATGGTTGTTTAAACGTTATAATATACAAGTTTTTTCGTAAATACGATGGAGTCAAAAAAAAAAAAACGTGAAAATTTTTCGGCGAAAGGAAAGAAAGAAAATCAATTGAATTTCACACCGTTTCTCTCTGGAAAAATTTTTCGGCTAACATCGTTTCTCTTCTCAATTACTGGCTTCCTTCCTGACCCACTTCCCGTTATTCTTTGGTGAAATTTTCATTTTAAAATACAGCGCGCAACGGGCCCAAAAAATAGAAAATATACAAAGATACAGAAAAGATAATGTTATTACGAGAGTGGTGCTTTTTTTTTTTGGATGGTGAACGTGAGAAGATATATTAATATTTACTTTCTGTGTTCATACGCCTACACCGCTATTTGGAGACGTGGTTGCTACTTTTAATGAGAATATGACCCACAGGTGAGTTTTTCTGTATCGAACGAGCAAGTACTGCTAAGTAGAGGATTTCGTGGCGCAGTTTAATAAGACTTCGGTGGTATGTAATTGTTAAATAAACGAACGCGTAGGCTTTGTTTCATTTCTAAACGCATTAACCAACCATTGCTCATTCAAGTCGTTTTTCCATCTACAGCATTATTCAAAGGCGAGACTCGAAGTACTAATACCGACAATGGGGATACCTATTGTATTTTATATGCACCAGAATGTTATATTGCCGAACAAAATGTTCAGCACAATTGTAACAGCTGTGTAATAACCACCACCTAGTGTCGGAACTATGTGAGGTAAAGGTAACATATTCAAACAACGCAAATATAGACGCTTTGCATGATGGGAAAAATAATGGTGCGGCGATTTTATATTAATTACTGGTAATTTATTGGTATCACGAATCCGTCGACGTGTTTGTTTAACCACGCGTAGCCTTTGTCCTTTTTACACTTCATTTGGTGCGATTTTAATCAAAGTATGAAAAGGAAATTAGTCTTTTGCGATGCTGTGATCGTACACGATGACTGAGGAGTAGGAATAGAGTGATTATCATCAATGTAGAAGCGAAAAGATGTTGATTGGTAATTTCAAAAATTTATGGTTACGAATATTTCTATCGTACTTCTTCTCGGTGACTATGAAGTTGAAGAAGTGAGTATAATTCTGAATCAGTTTTTTTTTAATATTTTTTTGCAAAATTGAATCATTAAAAAAAAAAAACATGCAGTCATGCTACATTACTGGAGCTTCACTCAGGAAGATGAAATTACACTTTTTTGAATGAAATCACAAACAAAAATGTTGAGCTACTTCCCTGTCCTCCAGCCATTCTAAAAATCTAAGTAAACCGCTATTTTGAGGTGAATCTGACTTTCAAAACCTCCTATACCTTCCTGACAGCTACTAACCTTTTCTCTGAAATCTAATCTTCCTCCTCTCCCGTGCCTCTGGCCCAAGTGGCAGTACACGGCACGTAAATAATAATAATAAAAAAATCAGGAAAAACTATCTTTGTATATTTAAATGAACACTCATTTATCGGTTTGAGTACACCATGATTCGAGTGATCAGGAGGGGACAAAATTCAAAATAAATGTGAAAAATGTTTTAAAAAAATTACAGAAATTTTTTTATTTTTCAATTTCTCCAAGGAAAAAAATGGTAATAACTTTCACTATATAAAAGGAAAATGTTGGGGAGAATCTACTCTTTCAAAAATGTCATAATATTATTTCATCATTTATGTTTTCCCTATTCTAAACATAGCAGTTCCTATTAAGGATATTGAATTCAACCCCCGTAAATACCTACAAAATCTGTTTCAGGAATTCTGGAACCAAGTTCCAAATTCCGACAATCTCAAAGCCATCTATCGTGCCGTGCAACCGTGGAAATATACTAATAAAGTCATCCGTACTCGAATCCATAGTGAGCACTTCCTTTTCATATCCAGCTTTTTACTCAATAGGCAATCCATCACTTTATACGACATCTACAATATACCCATCTCTATAGTCCATGTATTAAGTTAAGGCTCTAAATACTCCATTCAAAAGACGCTTATCTACTTTTCCAGTTCCTAAATTCACTTCATCTTCGGAAAACAAAGTCATTCAAAATAGAAAGCATTCTGAGGTTGATACGCTCCACATCCTTATACTTATTTCTTTAACAAAAACTAGGAAAAAAATTGTTGAGGTTTCATGTCTTCTAATTTTGAGAGACATTTGATGATTTAATTCAAAGAATGATTTTTTCAGTCAATGACTCTTGCCGAGGAAATATTTGTAATTAGCCGAGTTTTTAACTTAACAGCTATTACAGCCGACTCGATTTGGGAATGGTGAGGTTGGGAAGGGGAAGGGGGGGTCTTTAAATCTTTATGGCGAATTACTCAAATTTTGAGTGGAGCTGGAGAAAAGACAAATTGCTCACATTTTTCATTTCTGATCTCATATAAAAAAGTAAATTACAGACACCAACATAGCTGAATTTTAGCTTTTTAAGTACATTTAGAGGGGAGTTAAAGTAAACAAAGGCTTTTGGAAGACGTTTTGAGTCATGAAATTTCTGGAATCTTCCACATATCGTCACCAAATCAATCTACAAAGGTCAAACTTTGTATATGAGCTTAGTTGGTGACCAGAATGTGACCTTTTGCATTTCGGTTAACATGGATCCAAAATGGCGGATTATTAAAATTTGAGTAGAGCTTGAGGAGCTTCAAATAACTAAAAATGTGATTAATTGAATTCATTTATGATTATTAGAGATAAGACGTATATTATATCTCTAATTCACTTCCATGCATGATGTACTGGAGGAGAGAAGGAGGGGTTATCGTCCTCAAAATGTTGTGGGGTACAATAAAGGTCGATAATTTTTTATTGTAGTATCATATTGGGACACGAACGCAAAGTGGCTGACATCTAGTGGCGAAAAGTGTAACTGCTCTAGCGAGGCTGTATGGGGCATGCATAATGTAAACAAAGCGTTCATTTTCTTTGTGTATTTAGAAAAATTTGCTAGGTACGTGTTTAAAGTGATTTATAAACCTTGGTCTGATTGGTGGAAACTACTGATAAAATCATACATGCCCCGCAGAGCCTCGGTAGAACACTAGCGCTCAAGCGGTTGTTCGGGTCCCAATGATAAAATGAGCCCAAGTAACTAACTTATTCTATTTCAGCTTCTTCAATGCATTTGAAGAGGAGTGAGAGTAAAATCAGTTTTTAGAAGGGAAATTACGTACAAAAGGATATTTCATGAATCTTCCGTACCTCTTAACCAAACCGAGTGTTTTTTTTTTTGAAGATGTAGGTTAGTAGTTTCTAGGCTTTGTATTGAACGAAGGCGTTAGCAACGTTATTTAATTCCTTACTTGAACAAGACCCAGTTGAAAACTCAGCTCCAGTAGGTAATGGGGCATGGATGCTTATTTTTTTTTTTTTAAGAACGAGTATGAAGGAAGAAATTCATTAGAGATGAATATTGAGGAAGTTATGAAAATTTTTCTCAAAAGATTTGATTTTTTTTTACTTTTAAATAACATTCATCCTGCCAGTTTCTTTAATATCCCTTTGTTTGCCAGCCTATACTATTTATTTCAAAATGAAAAATCGAACTAATTTCTTCCCACCCAATTCTAATCATTACAAATTGGGAGAGATAAAGCCTCAAAGAATAGAATCGTTTTGAAAGAGAATACTTGCCTTTAGATTGTTATAATTTATGTTTCATAAAAAAAAAGTAGCAACCAATTTTTTATTTATTTATTGAAAAAGTAAAACTTGAATTTTCGACAAGAATTTTAACTTTCGTCTTTTATTTTCTCTCCAACTCTATTACCAGATTAACTTGTTCTTTGTCTGAATTTACTCGCCAAGATTTTTTCTCAACTTAAGACTTGTTCTTTGTCTGAATTTACTCGCCAAGATTTTTTCTTAACTTAAGACTGAGAAACAATTTTCAATTCATTTCTCGGGAAAGTTATGAAGAAAAATTCAAAAATTTTTTTGCCGGATCATGATGAAAAAAAATCATGTAGACTGTGTAGCTATCGTTTTACACGGAAAACTCGCATTTTTCTCGCTACTTCCCAGTAAATTTGTAAAGCTTTGCGAAAATATTATACTTTTGTCACAACACCAACGCATTTACTGCGTTTGACCAAATCCTCCCCTCCTCCGTCCTCCACCATTTAAATCATCCATTTACGGACATCCAGTAGTTACAACATTCAAACTACCTACACATTTTCGTTATTTGCCGCTATACTACGTAGGTATGGTGGAATGAATAATGTGACGAACAATACAAAGCATAGGGAAATTCCTTCGGCTGAAGACCTCTTAATGAAAGATTAATCAAAAAGGCGCTATTCAAATAGCTATACGAAATCCTCAAAAAGTATTTAACTATTCCATTTAAAGGTTAATTTAGAAACCAGCATAAATTTCGTTCACGCCAGAATCTTCAGACGATGGTAAAGTTTTCGCGTCAGCGTTACATCGAATGCGCAGAGTGGCGTACATTGCGTTGTAGACAAACTTTTAATACGTAAAACGACGTAATATCCCGGCGAAAAAAATGCTTATCGTACGTTAAAAGCGAACATTCACGCATCTCTTGTAAGGCGATAAATTTGTTGAATCACTAAAACAAAAACACCATCCAGCATCCACATCCATTGCAATTTCTCAAGGATATGTTTTAAATCACTTTTCAAAACCTGACTTTTTACTCGCCCGCATATGTGCTCGCGCGAGATAATCTGTAAGTGTAAAAGTTGCTGTATGTTTGCCAAAACTTATTTTCTACGAATTTATGAAACTTAAAACTTTTATCTCGCGAAGACAGTACTAAATTAACACGAGATTTAATTTCTATCTTTAACGATTCCACCGCGCCATTCGCGGCTATTCGTATTTAACTGCAGTACGATGAAATTGCTTTGGAAGCCCTTCGAATAATTATGTCTTTATTAGTCGATAAGTTCACTTCGCTAGTTATGGTTTTAATTGCTACGAATTTTCGTTGGGATTTATATTTGTACAGTTCGAAGTACATAGCAATGGTAAATTGATGCGATAAACTTCTACTCCTACGTCTCGACGTTTTAAAGAAATTCATTTTTTTTTGTTCTTTTCTTAGATAAATAAAAATAACGCAATTTACTCTCGATTTATTTATATTGCTCTGGGCCAAATTCGAGCAAAAATGAAACAGAAATAGTCGACAAATTAATATTCTTCAAGTACTTTTTCGAAATTTAGCAGATTCAAAATCAATTTAAAAAAAAATGTAAGCAGCCATGCCTCATTGGCTTTTTCAGATTTCTAAATATTATGCCTAACCCATTCATGTCTACAGGCCATACTCAGTACAAAGTCGGAAAAACACAATATGTAATATTTCTTGCCTACAATAACAATGCGAGCCCATACTTTTTTGAATTTTAACAATCTGAGGCTCCTAAGTTTGATCTCGCTAAGTCGATTTTGTGTGGAGATATGAAAGGTTCATGAAATTTCCCGAAGTAATTTCTTTTCCAAAACCCAATAATTATAATGATAATGATATCTACGATATAAAAAAATTTCGACCTCTTGCGTACCGCCACCACAATTTGAGTTCGATAACCCCTCCTTTTCCTCTCCAACATCATATATGAAAGTGTATTTCTTATTCGCATTGATCATAAGAATCCATATTAATCACATTTTTAGTTATTTGAAGCTCCTCAAGCTCTACTCAAATTTTGATAATCCACCATTTTGATCCATTTTCATCCAAATTCAAGAGGTCATACTCTGCTTACTAACTAACCCCAGCCAGATATAAAGTTTGATCCTTTTAGATTGATTTGGTGAGGAAATATGGAAGATTTAAGGAATTTCATAACTCACAACATCCTCATAAAGCTCGCACTTGTGAAGTTAAAATTTGTGTATTTTGGTGTCCATGACCCACTTTTTCATATGAAATTTAAAAAAAAAAATTGAGTCATTTGCTCTCCCTCCAACCTCACTCAAAATTTGAGTGATCCTTCATTTTGAAGTGCATCGGAAAAATAAAAAAATACGTTTTTTTGAATTTTTAAGAAGAGTTTCTCACTAAATTTTGAACAATTTTCGTCAATACTCGCCGGCGCCACTCTTGGTGTGAAAATATGTATCACTGAAACTAATAATTGTAGATAGGCAGTAAGTACTATAAACGAGACAAGCGTTGAGAATTTATTTATCTATAAAATGGCAACTTCATTGCGCGTAATGCTCAACCCTGCACCAGTATTAAATTATAAGTAGAATTATTCTATTAAAATGAGAAAATAAATAAAACTGACATGGCATACTATATCTTCATAAAGTAAGGTCTTCTAATAATACTTGTATCCGTAATAGCTATCGTTTTCGCGAAAAACACAGCTAAAAACACAAAAAATTCTACTGAGTTCTCTCAATTAATAAATTTCATAACAGATTATAAAACCTAGATTTGCAAATATGAACCATATTATCGTTAAAAAATTTCTTGAAATTTAATACTAAGCCTAAGGAGACATAAAAGACAAAAACTGTAAAGTACATACATAAAAAATAGAGATAGAGTTCATGAAAAATTATTCAAAAGTGTCAATTCGGATATATGTGACAAACTAAGATATTCTTGAGTAGCGAAGTTTCGATGGCGACAAAATACTTATGTATTTCAAAGCAATTATCAAAAAAATAAGTTGGTAAATAATGAATTAATAAAAATGAAAAAAACAAACTTACATTTTTTAGGCCATTCTTTCCATTTTTTTCAATATTTGTTCATTTTTGAATTCTTTTTATTTTTTGAATTTTTTTGTCATTTTTTTTTAATAACGCAATAAAATTACGATAACTATTTACAATATTTTTATTTTTATAATTTTTTTCAGAATCTAATAATTGTATATTTTGCCTTTCATACGTGCTTAAAACACCAAATGGTAGTTTTTTCAAAAATCATGCATAAAAAATTTGAATAGATTTTTCTCAATTTTTGAAATAAGTTTATAATATTTATGAATTATTTCTAATTTTAAAAATTTTATGTTATTTTGTAAAGCATTTTTCTTTATGACAAAAAATTCAAAAATCAGATAAATTATTAAATAATTTTTTTTAGTTAAAAATTTTATTCACTTTTTACTAATAGTTTGTATGTAATCTACACTTCACAATTTAAAGAAACAGTAGGAAATTTTTGATTTTTTTTTGTACTAATAATCTCCAAATGGTAACAAAAATTATTATCAACTCATTATTAAATATTAAATGAAATCTTGTTCATTAGACCCCAATGTCATATCTTTTTGAAGTAATTGGGGGAGGACGGAGAGGGGGTCGACAATTCGTAGAAAAATACTGAGTAATATTACGCGCATACACGTATTAAATTTTGTTTATAGCCTGCAAATCTGTAAATGCATCACTGCCTACGCTACCATTTTTATTATCTATAGAGAATTTCTGAAAATACACGAGTTTGGCTCGTGTGATCCATTATTATATTTTACACAAAGGTATTTTATCCTTTCACACTAACACTATTTGCTGTAAAAACTTTTGACGCTAGTTTATGAAAAAATAAGAAACTACCAATAAATATTTCAATATGTACCATTACTTTTTAGTGAAAAAACTCTCATTATACAAAACAAAATATATGTATCATTTAGGGAAAAAACGACCTCAAACGTTCATTGACACATATTTCGCCTTCTCAATTCAAAATCAAATGAAAATGATAGAATGAAATTCTTCATTAACATTTTAATTGACTACGTATTACCTACTACTTTTAATTGTGAAGCCATCGGGTATTTACTCGCTTTTATAATTGTGTTTTGGATTAAAGTGATTTTTTCATTAAAAAAAAAAAAAATGTGATACACTTACCTTCAGAAAAATACTCAAGTACCGGACAAGTGTCCTATAATAAACACACATGATAAATAAAAATATCACACACCAGACAATATTTACGAAATAGTAATTTCAGTTCGCGAAATAATTTCAACGAATGTAAAAAAAAATGTCCACCAAAAAATAATCATATCAACGAAAAAGTATTTCAATTGAAGCAGTTCAAATTACGAAAATACTTCGCATGTTTGAAACCCGATACGCGACGTCGACAACAACTCTCCGCAATCGTGAAACAGCGACTAAATTTTCAAGTTTCAACCCTATCGTCGTTTAGTATTCGTCGAAACGTGCTGCCTTATAATGTACATGCGTTTTTAGTTTACTCACGTGAGTGTTATTATCACCTGTGTTGATACATCACTTCAGGCAGATGAAATGCCAAAAACGTCGAATTCGAAAATGTATGAGAATTGAGAACAATATATTTTTACAAATTTTGTATCAACAATTGGAACCTTCAATTAAGAGTAAATAATGGACGTGTCCACACGCGAGTAGATATTAATAAGATGAAGTACCTACACATATATTAGATATCATGCTAGTGAAGTACTCAGCTTTTACTTCATGGGAAGAACACCTAGGCCTCAAGATATGGGCTATTTTTGTGTTATGAATACTCTGATGGAATTATTGATTAAAAATAAAACAAAGGTGATCTAGTATTAGGATTTTTAAATTTTTTCGGACGGGATTTGATAAATCTAGTTTTTTTTATCATCGTGAGTTTTTTAAATCGCCCAAAAAGCTTTCTTGATATTATCCATGGTTTTCAATACTACTGTCGATAGCCCATATGTCTGAGAAAAAAATTAAAATGAAACAACCTTTCAAAATGTAGAACAAATACATTTTCTATACCTTTCTACCGATATTACAATTATTGTAAATGTTTTTTAAATTCATGTTGGAACTTTTGAACTGGGAGTAATAAATTTACATTTTTGATACCATGAACAACTTACATTAGACTCATTAAATTACAGAAGTGAAGAAAATTTAGATCAAATCCTGTATAAATATTTTGTTTTTGTTAAATTCAAAATTACTTCATTTCTTAAAATGCTGGACAAAACATCTATTTTTTAATTCATTTATTTTTTCATCTTTATTATTTCAAATGCCTTTAACTGAACTACAAGATAATTTAGAACATGAACTGATGCCTTCATCTTAAAGCATCTTACGTGCATTTATCTAACTCTGAAGTTTGAAAGAAAGACATCTTCGATATCCTCCTGATATCATCATGATGATTTTTCATGACATAGCTGGTAGGTACCTACCTACTTAGTTGAGTAGCTAAGTACCTATACTTTTTCAACGGGAAAACGTACCCCAATGTAATAACACTACATTTTAAAATTTACAAAACCAATGTAACTATAAAAAAATCTTTTCACTCATTTTGTTAAGAATGAAAAACAAATTGAAATAAAATTTTTTCAAGTGCTTTCCACTGGTGGAGGCAGATTATAGCAACATAAATCATTTTCAATGATTTCTTAAATTACTGTTGTTTTTGCATTGAACGATTTCTTTTTTTTTTTTTTTTGAGATAAAATGTTATTGCATTTGGGGTGCGAAAACTTGTGGACTTATGGACGGAAATGTAAAGTAAGAAAATTGCAAGACTGCTGTAATAGAAATTGAAGTTGATTAAATGCTTAGACCATATAAATTATGGTCCAAGATTTTACGTGAAGTAAAACACTCAAATAATTAATTAATGATTCTCGAGGAAGCTGACCTCGTATATTTTGTTTTTTTATGGATTTATGAGATGACTAAAAAATTTAACTTCTTGAAAAAATTCCTAAAGCGTCAACACTGATTCATTATCAGTTATCGGTGTTACCGGTGTACCTTTTTTCTTACCTATTTCCATTAACTTCCATAAGTCATAACTGAAGTCATGAACAGCATCTGAGTTCGAACCATGTTACTCCACTGTGACTTACAGTATTTTAAATTTATCATACCATTATCATGAAAAGTGATTAATTTCCTTCTATATACGCTTGAAATGTAACATGATATTGTTTTGAGGCTGATCCGTAGGCTTGAAGTCATCGCAATTGTTCAAATTTTTTCAATATTGCTTCGCAAAATTTCATGAACTTAAACTTCAGTTTTCTATCGTAGAAAGTTTTTTTGGTGATTATCATTACGTTAACCTTGCTGTAGTGAATTGTTGTGTCTTTTCTATGGATCAATATATTATGTTTTATGCTTAGATTTTGCCGTATAACATTTCTTCCAGTCATCATCTTGGCAGGAAACAACAAATTTTCAATATTGAACGTTTTTTATGTTCTATAAATCAATGCTGAAAGTCAAGTTTCACGATGCCACTAGAATCTCACCAGCTGAAATACTATTATATTTTTGCACTTCTCAGAAATCGAAATTAAATATCTACCAGAAAAGATATAAATCATCCGAAAAGTTTGTATAAAATTATTATCAAAATTTACTAATAAGTACTGGCTTTTATCATGGATAGCTCATAACAATTCATATTCTGCTTACAGAGTGAAACCCGTTGCATTGGCATATTCCTCCTTCGAAACAACTGACAAAAATCAGCTCGATGAAAAAGTTAAACATCCTATCGTCATCATGCATGGGTTATTGGGTTCCAAGAATAACTGGAATTCTCTTTCGAAAACCATTCATAACCGCACTAAACACAAAGTGAGTACTTAATTTATCTAAATACCAGCCCTTATCACGTATTAATGAGAAATTGTGTTTCGCTCAAAATTAGATCATTGCTATAGACGCTAGAAATCATGGCGACAGTCCTCATACTCCGGAATTCAGTTATCCATGCTTGGTTGAAGATATTCGTTACCTAATGAAAGAATTAAATATTCCTAAAATAAACGCCATCGGGCACAGTTTAGGGGGTCGAGCGATGATGTATTTAGCATTGAAATACGTAAGATTCACTGCACACCTAAACCATACCGTCGTTTTCACGCAATAGCTTGTCATCACTGAAATATCCTGTTGCAGCCTCAATTAATTAACTCTCTAATTGTAGTTGATATTTCGCCCGTTAGAACTTCACCGGCGATTTTAGAAATGAGTGATTTATTCAACGCTATGCGTTCGGTCAAGCTGGACAATAATATGCCGCTATCTAATGCTAGGAAATCTGTCGATGCTCAGTTAGCGGAAGTGATACCAGTATGAAGTATATTTTTATTTGAAGTATGATTCAGCGATTCGATCCTGATTCTGCTTATTGTTTTTTTTTTTGTGCGAATATTAACTCATTTACCTACGTTATTTCATAACGAATGAAATATCCATACTTTGTAGGACTTATACGTGCGTCAATTCTTGTTAACAAATTTGGTGGAAGTCGAAGGCGGTCGCTTCAAGTGGCGTGTTAATTTAGATTCACTTACGAACAATTTTCCGGCCATTGTAAATTTCAAACCACCTTTCTCTAGGTATAAAGGACCAGTTTTGTTCATCGGCGGTTCCAAATCCACTTACTTAAGGTATTCCTTTGCATTTATTCACTAATCGTTTTGAAATATACTTCGATTCTCATTCTGTGTGTAATTTACAGAGAAGACGACCAAAAAGAAATACAAAAATTTTTCCCAAAAGCTGAAATTAAATTCATCAATGGAGCCGGTCATTGGGTTCATTCTGAAAAACCCGAGGAATTTTTAAATCTAGTCTGCGACTTCATCAAAAAAATTGCTTGAATATTATTTTAAAAAAAAGTTAGAGTGCAATAAAAAATGCTCTTTAAATTTCCCATCCGTGTTGTTATTACCCTTTTTAGTATTTTTCTTAATTTTTTGAAATCTGCTATAATCATATGAAAATAAGAAATAATTGAATTTCGAATTTTTCATTTCTTTTTTCAAGTACTCGGCGTATGTTTTCATTTTGTTGTGATCTTATTTTTTGTTGCATTATTTACCAACTTAGGCCTAGGCTATTAAATATTAAAAATTAAACGGTTCATTTAACTCGACCACCAAGTAGTTTCATTCCAAAAACAGCCTCCAAATCATCACATGTACATCGGTTACAATATGTAATTTTATAAAGAAGTATCCGTAACAAAGAAAATAAATACAGTAAATTCTGTATTCGTATAAATACTCTTGAAACAAGTTTCTAAAAAAGGAACGCACATATTATTACAAAGAATGATAAATGTTACCGATCGTAATTTCAAGAAATATAATAAATATAATTAGCGAAGCTTAGTATAATAAAATGTGCCAACATGAAAAAATAATAATAATAAAAAATAACAACAAAATATATGACAAGTGTATAATGAATTTTTCAAAATATATTAGGTAAGTATTTAAAACAATTTGAAAACTGAAATATCAATTTGCTTCAAAACGCTTTTTAAAAATGTAACGTGGAATAATTTATAAACATGAGGATTTTTTAACGTACTAGAAAATTTCACGATTTAAATGACATTACAGCATCAAAATGTTCTCAATACTATCCTCCCTTAATTTAAAGCTATGCATTAATACAACAATGAAGACAGAAAAAAAGCACAATTGAAGGATATAACGAAACAAAAAATTTAAAAACAAAAAAAACTTAAAATAATCCATTAAAAAATCATTTGTAAGTAGTTTTAAGCTTTTAATAACTTCATTAAAATGTTTATGGTAACATAAAAAATTGTACTTTTACAAGAATCGTATTCTTAAATACATACGTTTAAACATACGAAGGAAAAAGTAACTAGAAGTGGGAATGACTATTGAAATAACGCCTGCGATATTAAGTTCGATTTTAAAACAGTAAGGTATAAACAAGCAATTATTTCATAGGACTACAGCTACGAAATGAACAATGGTAGTAATTTTAAAAATAGTCAAAAATACAGTTTTGATTAAACAAGAGAAATAAAAAAAGAAAAAAAGAGATAAAATATTAAAACAAAAACGATTAAATATTTTCTATAAATTCATTCGCTATTAATAAACGTAACATAAGCAAAAAAATCTTCGTTCGGTAATCGCCACGATATATTAACTACGGAAAACGAATAAATAAGAATTGCTATCAATTTCTACATTATTGTAACCAAAAAGTTAAAACGACCACTATACAATAGTATCACATAAGATGGCACATTTTTTTATAATCCGTTTCAAAGTCTTGATCTAGATCGTTAACATCAAGTGGATTTTTACCCATTACATTTGGCATATATCTCTCGTGATCCAGACCCTCTCGCTCGTAGAATAACATATAAGCGCAGCTCGTATCCATATCATTATTCACTTCCTGAAGTTAAAAAGAGAAGCAGAAAATTTCAATTAGTAACTTCGAAAGAAAAATTCCGAAATGATATAATTCTGACATCAATAACAATACCTACCCTACAACTACTATCGTTGTAGCAATACCATTTACCATTTGGATTACACGCATACGATACGTAATGGCCACCTCCTAATACTCCGGAATGACACTGAAAATTGAGGAGAAAAATAAAAACCTTTATTTTTCAATAAAGTAAAATAACGAAACACTGTAATACTGGAGGCGGATTTTAATAAAAGCAGGCTCAAACTTGCAGATAATATTGACAATATTTTTACGCCCACACACAGGCAATGAATACAGAGGCTAGGAACTCCCACCTGTCCCCCTCCAAAAGAGCCTAAAAAGTTTAATTTATGATATACCCATAGGCTATAGTACTTCTTGTTCATAGCAATCATATGAGCTTATATTCATTAAATTCGAACTGCCCATTTAAGGCTTCTTAAATAGGTACTTTACAAATGATGGTTCATCTCCCATTTTGTATCCAATTCAGCGTAAGTTTAAAGGGTCATACTTTAGTTACAAAATGCTTACATATAAATTTGAACTTTGTAATATATTTAGTTTTAGTAAGGAGATATAAAAGATTCAAGGAATTTCTGAAACTCCTCAAATATTGAACATCCGCCATTTTGGACTCGTTTTGATTCAAATTCAAAGGATCACGTTTTAGTTTGCAACTACCCATGCTTACAGTGTTACTGAGGAGATATAGAAGATTCGAGAAATTTCCTTAAAAATCTGGTTTTTGCTCCAACTCCCTTCCATATGTACTTAGGAGGCTGAAATACGAGGATAAAACAATTTTGAGCCATTGAAGATCTCTCCAGCTCCCCTCAAAATTTTGGCAAATCATGATTCCGAGTCATTGAAAAAGATGAAGGAAGAACCTTCTAGATTTTCATAAAAGCAATCTATGAGCAAATTTTTAGTAATTTTTATCCGCATCCGTTCACGCTACGAAATAGGGTAAATAATCTGAAACAAAAAGATACGAACACTGCACCTCCTCCACCAATCCTAGCCAAATAAGGTAGGATGTAATACTATCGTTAAAAAAATATCAATCAACACAACAAAACAGTAACTTCTTACCACAATAGCATATAGATTATATTTCAAGTCGAAAATATTATCATCGTTTTTCAGTCTATGCTGATGAAAATCTTGCAACGCGGTATCATCGATCGGTGTTCTACTCAGTGACGTAGATTCCAGTCTTTTACGCTTTTGGGACATATCTCCACTGTCGTTGAAATTTTTACTCTGACTTACATCGCCACCAGGGCCAGGTTTATCATTATTTTCTAATAAGAAAATCATAAACAAGAATATTGATGGAAATTGCGTAAAAATCGATATACTTGGCAAATCTATTTGTAATCAGGGTAAACTTTACCGCAGAAATGAACTTGTTCTTCTTTTTTACTAATTGGCGATTTTTCTTCCTTCATTTCGAGTGGAATGTTACTACTGAGGTCACTGCTCTCATTCTCGTTTACTGCTCGATCTCTGTTGGAAACACAATGACATATTTTCAACTCGTATACGACTATTATTATTCGTTTAAGAATTATTATACGGACTTTAATTTTTTATTTTTCTTATTCTTCAGCTCTCTATACCTATTGATAGTTTCTCTGGGCACCGCCGCTAGGTAATCAGTCAAATCGAACTCTTTGAAGGGGAATTTCACGACTTTTTGAGATTTCACCCATTTCCCGTTCAAAAATTGGAATCTTTTCAAATGAATGATCTGTACGAAAAAAGCCACGTTGAGAAATCAACTCGACTCTTCAAATGGAAACGGAAGTAATGCCGTGTCAATTCGAATCACGTTTTGACCACAAGTCTTTCGATTTTCCTCACATTTTTCTTATAAATTAATCTTGCTCAGGAAGTTGAAAAACCACCATCAGTTTTCCAAACATTCCTAAGGGGGGATGGGTATCCATC
This sequence comes from Phenacoccus solenopsis, assembly GCA_009761765.1. Lineage (NCBI taxonomy): Eukaryota > Metazoa > Arthropoda > Insecta > Hemiptera > Pseudococcidae > Phenacoccus > Phenacoccus solenopsis. Next base: position 11,710,528 of record CM019753.1, read on the forward strand.
TGAACAAAATCGAAAGACACGATACCAGAACGTTTGAACTGACAAAATCACCTCACACTTTCACATAAACCTACCAAAATGGGAGGCAACCTCCAGATCTGTAATTTTTTCGAAGCCGGTTGATGTTCTTTACATTTGGAACAATAATATTTTTCATCATCGCTTAAATGTTCTTCGGTGGTAAACGCTTCTAGGCAACTGGTAAGATCCAACGGCTCGGAGGATTTTTGACTGAATTGTTCTCCCACGCAATCGAATTCCTATAATCGAAAATTTTCAATAAACCACTAACCTGGGTGATGATAACGTTAACGTCTATATCCACTTACATTCTCTTGTGAAGTCTGGTAACGTAAATGAAGCGCCGTAGGGTCCCAATCTATGGCGATGAAAAGCGAAGAAAATCGAAATTCCAAGTCGCAGCATTCAATCAAGCAGCCGCGACAAAACCTATACCAAGGACACCAGGCACACTGACTTCCATCTTTGTTGACGGCTTTTAAGAAAAATGGAAATTCGTAACCCAAACTGTCGTCGCTAAAATCAAACGCTAGTTTTAGCAGGGACAGCGAATTTACGTATAAGGTAATCAACGTGTTTCAATACCAGTCAGTAGCGTGGTTAAGAATAGTAGCTTCGGTGGGCGGTAACGGCGACACAAAGCGAGCAACTTGTAACCACACCGATTGGTATAATTCGGAATATGTAGTGGTCTCCTGACAAGGAACTATGACTGGTAAACCGAATAAACTAGGTTTACTTCTTTGCGAAGATACAAAATATACGTCCTGTCGTATCTGCAAATTTTATTTTAAGTTTCGAAATTAATTTTAAAAATAATCAAGCAGCTATGCAGCATTACTGGAGCTGAGTTTTTAAATGGCGCTTGTTCGCATTTGAAGGTTTGTTGTCAGGTAAACTTCTCAACCCTACAGGCGATCATCATTACCGTGTCCCAAACCTCCATATTATTCCTCTCAAAAACATAAAAAAAAAGTCAAATTTGAAATATATTTTAGCTATTTGAGATTTTTCAAACTTGACTCAAACTTTGATCATCTACCATAAACCACTCTAGATAGATTTTGACTTGAATTTAGGAGGTTACCTCATATACAAAATTTGACTTATCTAGGTCAATTTGGTGAGAAGAGATCGAGACTTATAAAATTCTTGCTGTAATTTTCCCTCCAAAAGCCATTTTTCTGCTTCAACTCCCCTCCATATTAATTTAGGAGGCTAAAATTGAAAACTCCACGTCACTTTAACCCACTATCATCTCACACCATAATCCATAATTTTTGACTTTTCATTCACTCCGGTTATATTTTGAGCACAATAACCCCTCCTCCTTCATTCCGAAATCATGTGTGTAGCTGAAATTGGCATACCGCATACTTCTCATAACTGGTAATCGTGTAAGTGCACATTTATAAAATTTGAGTAATCTGAGGGTTCCTCAAGCCTAACTCAAAATTTGGCCATCTGCCATTTTGGATCCATTTTGATTAAAATTCAAGAGGTCAAATTCTGGTTCTCAACTAACTCTACATACGAAGTTTGGCTTTTTTAGATTGATCTGGTGAGGAGATATGGAAGATTCATGAAATATCTTGCAACCATTTTCCCTCCAAAATCTGTTTTTTGTTCAAATTCACCTCTAAACTCATTTGGGAAGCTAAAATCAGTATAAGTTGGTCACTTGGGCTCATTCTATCGTATGACACCGAAATAAAAAATTATCGACCTCTGTTCTATCCCCACCACATTTCAAGGTCGATAACCCCTCCTTCCTTCCTCCAACATCATGTATGGAAGTGAATTAAGGATATAGTATACTTCTTATCCGCAATAACCATACGAACTCATATTAATTACTTTTTACTAATTTGAGGCTCCTCAAGCTCTACTCAAATTTTGATAATCCGCCATTTTGGATCCATTTTGATCCAAACTCAAGAGGTCATATTCTGGTTACTAACCAAGCCCACACACAAAGTTTGACTTTTTTAGGTTGATTTGGTGAGGATATATGAAAGAATAAAAAAATTTCTAGACTCAAAATTTCCTCAAAAAACCGTTTTTGCTTCAATTTCTCTTCAAATGTACTTAGGAATCTGAAATTTATATATGTTAGTGTCTATAACTCACTTTTTCACGAGAACAAAAACAAAATTAAGCGATTTTACCCTCCCCAGCCTCTCTCAAAATTTGAGTGATACGTCATTTTGAGGTGAATCAAACAAAAAAAAAACTACTTTTTCGGATTCACATAGTCTCTCATCAAATTTTCAGTAATTTTTGTTCATAGAAATATACAACATGTTTTACTTCAATCTGAGTTCTTCATACTGTAGATTGTTGGGCTACTCATATGACACTCATGTAGGATGTTTTGCATACAACGTTTGAAGTTTTTTTTACTCCAATGATGATCACCTTTGAACACTTTTACTTCGTTAAAATATCTATATTGAATATTTTTTCAAAATTTTGATTTTTATATATTTTTTAATTCTTTTTTCATTATTTCTCCTCTAACAGCTCCTCTAATTAACTGCGTTGTATTCGCTACATTTTATCGTACACAGAACCCTTTTAGTAAATATCAATTTCGACAAAAAAAAAATCAAAAATTATAGTGATAAAAAATTTTTCTCTGTTCAAGCCTATTTACGCGATATCTACTTGAATTATGTGATGTACATTGCCGTGCTGGTTCACAAAAAAATTTCAAAACATAGAATCAATGATGAATTTTTTAAAGTTATTAGTAAAAAACAGGAGAAAATGTCAAATTTTTTCCTTAGTTTCCCGCTTTCAGTGAGACCAACTATGCTATATCGACTACCTACATTTTGGCGTAAAGAGTATATCCTGTTTACCCTGAATAACGAAAAGGTGTCTAACAAACTTTTAAGATTAAAATTCGTCACTTTTTCATCACTCATTTCGTACTTCTTATTAACACGTTTCCAACATTTTATGAGCAAAAAATCATATAGTACTTGAAGAGAAATTTTTAACGAAATAACTCTATTTTTATTTGATAAAAAACATTCAGTGACGTAATGAAACAAAGTAGAAAAGCATAAAAATGAAAAAATCGTCACCTTATACTACAAATTCGACAAAATTTATAAACTTTTTCACCACATTCATCACCGAAAAAAACATCACTTTTTTATTACATTTATCACTTTCATCACTTATTAGACACGCTGGTTCATCATCAGAGAGGAAAAAAGTTTTAAACTCTTATATCTCAACCACTTCAGCAAATAGAGTGAGAAAACCATTATACAACAGAGTCATATGAGTCGCCTCCTTTGACTATAGTATATGAAACGCTCGAACTCCATTCCTATAATGGTTAGAATTTCTGTAAATATTACATAGACAATGGACTGCTTGGGTTTATTTTCTCCTCTCAATTCTCTTCTGTTCTCGCAAAGGTCCGAGTTCACCAACACAGCTACAGCATTAACTGTAGTTGCGCTTGTAAAACACCGTTAATTAATTACTTTAGCAGACAAGTTTCCTACATATTATGCGGTCCATATACTGTACAGTCAATGGTGGTCCCACATGTGGCATGAATCAACACAGAACAAGGTAAAACATCCTGTATATAGAACATGTGCCATATGATACATGATAATAAATGATCTGAAACGCAAAGATATGAAATTCTCCCTACCCCATCTATCCCAAATCAAGTATGCTGTTGTGGCCATCTTTCTGAATTAAAAACTCAGCTAAATGAGATGAAAAACTTATAAACGTAATTAAAAGTACCATTTTGCGATGAAGGGCAATTATATACGGTTGTTGCGGCCTCGTATCATTCGTCGTATCAGTACTATCGGCCAAACTAGCACTACTCGCGCTGCAGTGACCGCTATCGACCGTTAAACGACCAGATATCTCTTCCAGTAGCATTTCTGAACAATCAGCTGGAGATGAGTTGCTCTCAGGGCTCTGAGAAAACATATGAAACTTCGTTTTAATTAATTTTACTCCATCGAAGAAGCTTTTCAAATTTAACTAACCGATAATCAATAGCTGAATAGATCTCATTACCGTTAAATTAACTCGTTCTGATTTCTTTTATATTTAATCCAAAGCGAAAAAAAAAAAGAAGTTAAATTCAAGCAAAAACTCATCTCTACTTGAAACAGCTTCCGTGAAATAAAAAATAAAGCTATCACTCCGTATTACTGAATCCAAAATAATTCTTGTTAACCCCGAAAAAAATACCGAAAGCCAGCTACGAATGAAAATCCATCCATTTTTACGGTGTATAACCTAACCTACGTTGTACTGCGAAGGTATTTGTTTGAAAAAGCGTTATGAAAAGTAGAAGCTGTAAATATAGCTAATTAAACTATACCTACGCTGGTTACATACGTAGAAAAATAATCAACTACTTATTAACTACACAGTATTGATAAGATTTGAGTACCGTAAATCCGAATTAAATAAAAAAGAATTAGAAGGATACCTAACGTTAGATACATGCTGGAACACCAAAATTAAACTTATTAGCAAATATTCACAAAATTAATTCCATTTAAAAAAATTTTAATATGTTATTATAGCAAGGATTCGTACCCAAATCCGCATTAATTATCATTAAATGAGATAGAAAACTAAAAGAAAATATAAATGGCGTAAAAGAGCCCTACAGTATACTGATACGTGTGTGGTTATTTCAACATCGCATTTACTATATTGCGAATATGTTTGTTAAATAAAATTTCCCATTTCATGGTATCAGTACACTATAGCAGCAAAAAGCAGATACCGAAACACAAATTCATACCTGTAAGCAAGTAGGAATTGACGTTAGCATGCACAGAGGAGAAGTTTTCAACCACCTTACCTCGGAGCAACAGATTTCACCACCAGAAGACGAGTTTACCGCGCTATCCGAAGAATCCTCGCTGATCGTTCTAATTTGACCATTCGAAATACCTAACAAAATAATAGCGTATATATTTTATAATTGAAAAAAAAAATTCATAATTATATGTACGTCGCAAATGGCTTCGATTTAACGCCTCAACCAACCTAAATTATTTTGAGAGCCAGGCCGCACCGAACGTTGGATAGCGGTAAACGTTTGAGCGGCTTCGCGTTGCGTAGATTTAATGGAGGAAATAGAAAGACGTTCTTCGTCACCGGATATAGATCCGGAGCTATTGAAATTTGATGGTAGTTCATAAGCGTACAGCATGTTACAACCGTTTTGAATGGGTTTTATTTTTTGGTCATCCGATAACGTACACTAAAACAGTGGTAAAATGTCGATAAATTTGATCCTTATAGATGAATGAATCAATTAATTTATTAATGAAAGTAAGATAATACTTTAATATTGGAATTAGCAATTTGCACCAGCTTCAAAAGGTAACTAGGAATACCGCAACGTTGCATTAGTTGTTGTTTTATTGTCAAGTATGTATCATCCGCGTTTAATCGTAGACTATATTTCATTGGCACCGTACCATCCAATTTAATTACTAAAACATGACATCATTCATTATCTATCCGATGATGCCATTGAGAATCATTATATAAATCTTCTTTTTTCTTTTATTAAAATACTAACCAATGATTTGGACACAAATATACGATTCCATGGGTAAAGGCAGTGATAGATAATTAAATGGATCAAATCTTACGGATTCGTGGCCACATTTCTTACAGGTTACTTTTGATTTCAATTGTCCATGAAATAAATCTACGATTATGGATTTATTCCGCAAAATATGATTTTCCCACGCCTGAAAAATAATCGATTTTTATTGCACATAAGTTAGAGTGTTGGAAAAAATGTAAGCAGCTATGCCACATCAATGGAGCTGAGTTTTTAATGTGAACTTATTTAGAATTGCAAATAATGCATCAGCATATCCAGTCAGTAACGCAGCGGGAGTGGGAAGGAAGGGGAAAATTGAAAATTTGATTTAAATTTAGCACGTGTATCACAAAGAAATGTTTTTAAATTCAAGTTTTTTTACGTTTATTTTCTGAATGAGTGGAAAAACGGGGTGGAAGAGCGGTGCAGGGATGGAGATTCTTGTTAAAATGAGGTCAAGGTTTTCAAAATTTTCAAAATTAAAAATAAATTAATTTGAGTGATTCAAAATTTGTTTGCACTTGAAAGTTATACAGATGGTCTAAACCTTTTGATTTATTTTTTTTGAAGTAACGTCAAATTTTTTGCATTTAAAAAAATAAATAGTAAATTTTTAATTTATTGGTCACGTGCATAATATGAACTTGATTTCAGCTATTGAGAACTCCGAAGACAAAATATGCCAGTCAGCATACATATAGGAAAGAAATTCTCCCACCATGTTATTGTACTGGTCGTGTACAATTGCTAGGATTGTTACGTCCGTGTCGAGAATTTCATTTATATTTATTTTTTATATTATATTTTGTAAATGAAGAATAGGATTTTTTAAAATTAAACTGGGTTGTCCGGGATGTTGATTGCACAGATCTTCAGATTGTCGCCGGTTTGTTTGATGTTGCGGCATTCGAAAAGAATTTGGTCAAATACAAATCAACAATAAAAGAAATAATGCTCTGAAAACAAACGATATGAAGCAATCCCCTCCTTTCCCCACCAAGTTGAGTAGGCATAGTTTTTTCCCCCTCATAAAAAACTCAGCTAAAAATCAACTTAGAAAACACACTTCTTGAGCAACTGCTACATCAGGTCTACATTCGCTATCTTTCAGTTCTAAGTACGGTTTATCATGTACACGGTTTAAATCTTCGTGCAAACCGTCCAACAAAAATGCCAACAGCTCTTGCGAATCGTGTTGTTGAAAACCGCTGAATTGCGGAGCATATTTTCCGATAGTCCACTAAAATCGAGAAAGTAAAAATTGTCATTTTCCTTTTGCACGAACAGAATGGCATTACAAAAATTCTATACCTACCCGAAGTTTCAAAGGAGCTATTGTTCGAGCGGTGCCGCTCCAAATATCGTGAATTAAATCTCCGTATCGTTTAGCAATGTGTCCTTTCATACCCAATGGATTAGTTCTAAAAAAAAAAAAAACATGACGAAAAATAACATTGCTATTCTCCGTTATCGAATAGTAAAACGGAAAAACCCTGAGCGACGTGTACCTGTTTAATTCATACAGATGCATATTCTTAATGAAATACAATGTTAACGCTTGCGTGTTGCTAACGCATTGTAAGGCGGCATTCATGAAACACGTATTTCCGAGATTATTAAGACCAGTAGCACCACGCTCCGTTGGCACTGCTGGAAAAAATTAAACTAATATTATTTCGGTCGACGAATGAAACAGAATGTCAATTCTTAGATATCTTACTAAGTTTATTTTTTTCATTCGAATTCATCGCTAACGATCCTATTTCTTCTGGCCATGTTAAATCTTTATTTCTAACTTCCATTAAAATTTGATCGTCGTCGCGAATGCCTAATTTCTCCAACGTGAAATCTTCATCTTCGATTAGGTTCATATTGTTCTAAAAATTTATGATCAGTTAAATGTACATATATTGTATACTCGCAATGGGTAATGTATAAAATGTATTACAAACTACCTACTACCTACCTCATCGTAAAATTTCCACAATCTCACATCTTCGGGTCGGATTTTCAATCGGTTACATAAATAATTATATACATGTCTAACGGTGGCAAGTCGACTGAAAGTGGCAGTATGAGCGATGTAACGTTTAGGTACGGCATTCACATTGGCAGAATACGAATAACTAGATGCGCCGACTAAGCGAAGAATTTCATCGAATTAAAATTTTTCTTTGGGCCAATAAAATGAGTAATTTATATGCAGGTATTTACTTAACGCCGCCGCTCCATAACCACCGGCCATTCCAGACCAAGAATTCGACTGCGGATAAGCCATTCGGTTGCTAACGGAAGTCTGAGCTTGATGGCGTAGAATACGTAAAGTTAACGGATATAGCTCCAGTTCGACGTCGTTTTTGTCTGGAGACTTTATAACCTGAATAGAATTCGAGTGTAAATTTCGTCCAAATTGGTTATAATTTTTGTAACGTATGTTTGGCTTACTTGACGGGGAATACATAACGAAGCACCGTACCACCTTTTCAACGCTTTCCACAAAGAATTCGGTACCAATTCGTAGTCGCGCCCACGTTGTAAATTTTCCTTCAGTTTACCACCCTCGCCGGTCAGGGATTGAACCTGATTAAAAAATTCTCTAGTCCTAAATTCGATAAATTATTTCAAAATAACTACGTCGGATTTTAATCAAACCTTGGAGGAATTTGGCACGATTAAGGACGTATTATCGATCGGTCCAGGCCGACCTGGCATTCCTCGCTGTGTTCCATAGAGAATGTTGGCCTGATTGGAAAACGACCTTTAAATTTAAACGATATAATTAATTCTTCTTATATTCAAAGTTGAAATAAAACAGAACCGGATTAAATAATTTGAAACTCTTGTTAGTGGAAGCTCTCGTAGGTACCCTGTCTTCTGAGTAAGTGCTTGATTAGAAGGAAAAAAAATTTATTTATTTTTAAATGTATTGCCTGTAACTATGACTTTAAGAAGTAAAACTCACTTCTCGAGTCATTTTTTCTGAAAAATCTCTGATAAAATTCAAATATCTTATAAAACCTGATGCGATGCTGAGATGGGCTAATTTTTGTCAACGATTTCAACTTACTGTAACCATTTGAGTGATTTTTTTATGAGTTCAGTTGAGAAAATTACTGTTTTTCACAACAGTTCGTCACCATCGTAATTTGGAAATTCATCAAAAGAACTTCGATGTTTTTTAAATATACTGCATATTATTTCGAGTATTAAGCTCGTGAAAAAATACTTCGAAACAATCATAGTACTTTTTACAGTTTCCAACAATATTGCGTTATTAAATCAATTCATTTTCTAATGATGAATTCAAATAGTTAGAATAAAATTTGACGATGTTTCGAGCTTTGATCTTAATTTATTTGATTTCAAACTTAGCACTATGAGATAGGAATCTGAACTTATTACTTTTCTTCACAAAGGGATCAATAATCTTACATATTGACAGGACCATAGGCAAGATATACGTATCAATTGGAGGCACAGGTTTACAACTCACGTAATTGGGGGGGGGCAATTCTTTTGGGGAGAATAAATTTTTTTAATGCGTAAGAAATATATGTACAAATGTACTTCAGGACATAATTTAGGAAGATGAACATTTTTTTATAATGATTCATGGCACTTAAAATGATCATACTCAATCAATTATGGATTTTTTTTTTTGAATTTAAGAAATCTATTTCAGCAGAAATTTACACGATGACTGTTTTTATAGCACAATCATACATTATACAATTTAAGAATATTTAAATATTCAAAAAAATGAGCTCATGGTCGTTCTGACCCCCTCCCGAGTTACACCTCAGGGCATTGAAATGAATATGCTGCCGTAAGTAGGTGCTTTTCTTACTTATAGGTAAATCTGCCATCGAATTTCAGACTACAGCGGCCATGTTTGGAAATAATTTCATTTTGGAGCATTTTTCAACATTTTAAATTATTTTTATTTCCCATCAAATAGGAGAACAAAAATAGAGAAATTATTTTTTATCATCCTTTTCGCATTTTTCGATATTTTTTTTATTTTATTAGAATCAATGTATGGTAATATTTTGCTTTTAACTTCGCAAGAAACTCGAAACAATTTTTTTTTTCATTTTTCCAAGGGAAATAGTTGAAGAAATTTGAAATTTGAACAAAAAACTCAAGATAAAAGGTTGTGAAGCTCAGACCCTCCTCCACTCCATTTAGCAACGCCACTGCTTTCTGTTGTTATGATTAGAGCGAGCAATATTTTGTTTTTTAGAAGAATGGAGTGGAGGAGGAAGAACAAGTTAGCAAATGACTCTGAAAAAATATGAAAGCAATTTCATTCCTGAAAGTTCATGGAAATATCTGCCAAAATTATGTCGAAGTTTTCAAAAAACATTAATTTCAAGAAATCTGAATCTTGTTTGAGTTGCCTTCTTTCTAGCCTTAGTTACTGTACAGAAAAAAGTTGGTAGCTCCAATTTTTTGAAAATATAGGGATTTTGATCTTTATTTAATTTCCTGGAAAACATGCCAAGTTTTGAGTATTTTTATAGGTAATTTAAAAAAAAATAACTTTTTTTAGTTTCAAAATGACATAATGTAACTTATAAAAATCGAAATTTTATTTTAATTAAAAGAAGTTATTTTATAATTTTTAATTTATATTTTTTTTTATTTATAATTTTTTATTTAAATATAAATAGGCCTATTATAATTGGATTTTGAACAGAAAAAATTTTAAATTGTCCATAAATCTTTTTTTGCTTTTTTGGGGCAGTTTAACCTCATTATATTATGTAGGTGCTTCCATCAACAATGAAAATTCAATTTTTTTCCATATCATTTGTTAAATACTTTTTTCTCTGCTCCTTTAACATTCAAAAAAATTCAGCGCACTGTAGTGAAGATCTTTGGAACGAGAGTCCCACCGTAGCTTCTATAAATCCGGTATTGAAATAAAATTAATATAAGCGATCGAACAACTCTCCAAATTACCCAGAAATGTTAGATGGAAGAAATGTCATGGAATGTGAACGGTTGTACTCTTGATTGATTTTCGATTCCAACGGTGGTGTGCAACTAGAAATACTCTGTGGAAAATTATTTTCATTATAAAGAAAATATCTACGTAAAAAAAAAAAAACTCTAAGAATCGAAATCGAATGTATCATTAATTTTCATTAAATTAATTTTTTTATTATTATTTATTCATTATTATTATTTTCTGACAAATTAAAAAAGTTGCTTTAATTAAATAACACAAAGCAATCCAGCGTAAAATTTTCGCATCCTCTACATTAATTTTGTCGTCACTAATTACGACGACCTTGAACGATGTCAATAACCTAAACCGTGAAATATTTATTTGCAAATGTTTGAATTTTTCTTTTATCCTTTCACCATGAAAACGGGAAATAATCATAGACCGTAATCCGTTTATTTCGTATTCATCGCGGAACAATAATATTCGAGTAACGAAAGTAAAAAAATTTCAGCGTAATTTCCCTATTTCGCTTCCAAATGACCTTCACTATACGACCGTATTATTATGTCGTAAACAATTTTACGCGATTGATGAAGTATCGTCATTGACGAAACGTTTTCTAGAATGTTTATTCAAGCAGGAGACACAAAGCTGCTCGAAAAACATAATGGAATGGTATTTTTATAATTTCATTATTTCAACTTGTAAACAAATTACAGTACATAACTTACTAACCCTGTTCGGCACGGTGACATAATGATCCCAAGCGTGCCACCACTCGATCGCAATTAAACACCAAAACTGACCGACTAGATACCCTCTGCGCTCTTCTCGTTGCAACCATCCGAGCACAATTTTATGCTCTTCTTGGCGCGAAACTGGTTTTAAACCGAAGACAATATGGCACACCTAATCCAATGAAATAATTCGTAATATAATATCGATACTCATATAGTTTATGATTTTTCGTAAGAGTCAATTTTACTTGAAAAATTAAATTCAAAAAATCTAACGATATATCATTATTAACCGTCCACATAACGTATTCTTCTACGGTTAAAAATTTATCGCTTCTGTGACACTTTATGTCTTCTATGAGCACCTCTATGTCTAAAATTTCCAAAATCATCGAATAATTAATTCATCTTTCAGAGTATGTGTAGAATTCGTGACCCGAGTAAAATCCCATTTACCTATATTTGTTTCGTCGTACGTGTTTTCTTTGTGAACGAAGAGCAAAATATCAATCATATTTTTAATTTCCTCTTCAGATAGAACACCGTCTCGATCAACATCGAATATTTTGAAACAAACTGTAAATGATAATTTCGACGACGATAAGTTATCGATACCGCGCCGAATAATCAATCCAAATAAAACTCACATTTTTGTCGTTCAGTGAGCGGACCACGACATGCGGCTGATATTCCGCAAGCCATTTCTTTGAAATCAATGTGACCGTCTCTATTTTCGTCGAAAACGTTAAAGAAACTTTCGCATACTGGCAGTGGTAACGGTGGACTAATCATCGGTAGTAACGTATCTAAATCTAATTTGCCCGATTTCGATTGTTCTTTCACGTTCCAGTAAACTTTTTCCAAGTCGATGATGTCGGCTTCTTCAACTTTAGAGAAAAAAATAAATATTTATTATTTCGACGACATAAGTATTCCATATTTCGTACGTTTCCGACAATATTAAATTTTTATCGTAATTTTATTCATAATGAAAATAATTTCTCTTATCTCCAAGTCGTTTAATAGTACTAACCTATACTTGAAAAGGAAAATTACGAATTGGAGTTTAGATAATAGGAAAAAAACAAATTGGCGCTTTTATTAAAACAAAATGCCATTTATGATAATTCTCGTTGCTCTGTATCGCGTTATCTGCGAAATGACCCGTGAACAAGTAATTACTTATTCGCAGCCTGTGTAATAGCTATTACGAGTAAACCGATAAGAGAAATTTATTAAAAAATATATTTAATAGTGAACGTTCTTCTTCATGTACATTCCTATGATTAACCATTTTAAAAGTTCAAATCTGATCATCCGATGCGACAATAAAATACTAAAATACACTTACGATGCGTAACCCCCGCCAAGGTTTGATAAAATGTCGGCATATCCAATTCATTATTAAGCGATACAGAGTTATATTCGGAGAATAACCAACGAGATAGCGAAGTCGCATCTTTATACTGTTTAATCCAATTGGCGAATTCTTCATAAGTGACTTTATCGTTCTAAAATAAGTAAATAAATGTAATCCGATACGAGATAAGGAATTTGAAAACATCGACGTTATAATTACCCTATCAAATAGGACTGCTATGGCTTCTGAATCGATTGTGTTCGGATACTCTATGTTGGGTACGGATTTTTGAAAATCAGATTTCACAATATAAGTACCATTTTCATTTGAATACACGTTAAATAAAACTGCAATAAGGGGAAATTAGGTTACGAAATTATAGAGAGTTTTTTCAATGGATAATTTCAAAACTTACATTCGCATTTCTCGTCAACAGTGCCTCTTGTGAATAGAACTAACCCACAGAGCAAATCTCTGAATGTAATTCCCTTGGTGGTACCACCGCAGGTAACAAAAATGCACTAAAATGAATAAGAATAATTAAAATGGACGAATAATTTTTTTTAAAGTGTATTTGGGAATGCTTACTTCAGCCAGAGGAGCAGGAACGTAATCTCCGAGCACATCTTTGATGAAGCAAAATTTCGTAATATAACCATTTTGAGAAGCGTTGCGTTTGAAAGCTTCTTTTAGACGCTTTAATTCTTGTTCGTTCACTATATAAAATAAAAAATAAATGATGCAATGTTAGTTATGCTTAATTAAAATCTTAACATCGTTTGTTGACATACTCCTCAATGAGGTATTAATACAAAATGAAATGAATTAATTCATTCTTAATATTTTCATTAGAAGGTGTAATTCTATAGGTACTTACAAAGCTGTAGAAATTTAGTAAAAATTAATAAAATTGAAAAAAAAAAAAAATTAAATTAAAATGGTATAGCCTTGAACTTCCGTTAATCCTCAATGATGGGACTAGATGAATTTTAAACGATAGAGAGAATGATGAAAAAGTCTACTAGAATTAATATTTCAATCCTTTTAGCGTCACTAATTCGATGTAAGGGTAGAGCTCGAAAACATTTTAGGATTTTCCTTACCTCTTTTTAGCGCATCCTCGTATGTTATACAACAACTTTTTGATTCTTTGGCGCCCATATCGAGAATTTCTCTTGTTGGTTATTTCAGCATTTCAAGCATGATCGTAGATTTTTTTCGATTGATAAAAGTTGAATCTGGATTTTGGAAAACTACAAATTAATTAAAAAATTTACATTTTTTTATACCATGATAAGAAAGTGCTCAACAATAATAAGCTCCTAATTAATCACAGATGAGAGAACATAGAAAGAGTAATCGAACTGATAAGACACACAGATGAACTAAAGAGAAGTTAGATGTGGTGCTATAAAAGCGCTCTCTATAATAATGTTCCATTTTAAAATTTTCTTATCAGTTTGTTTTGTTTTCTTCGCTTATCACTTCATCGAAATTTTTTTGATTCGAAAATTTTCAATTTAATTTTCATCTATCTACTTGCTCGTTATTAATTTGGAAAATTTGAATTAATAAATACTTTGAAAGTGTTTGAAAACACAGTTTCACTATGCCTAGTATAATTTCATGATTTCAGCTGATTCAAAATTTTGAAAATACTCGAACAAAAATATGAAAATGGCTTCAACATCGGAAAGCGGTACCTCATCTTCGCCAGAAGAAAGGAAAGAAAGCGGCGTTCAAGAGGAAATTGCTCCAGAACCAGATGATGGTTTACAATATTTACCTATTAGTAACGCTATTAATTGTTTTAAAATTTAATATCTCGGGTGTTTTTACAGATGATGAGAGAATGTGGGCCGCACTTTCGTTTGTAATTATTTTAATCATTATTGGAGTTCCTTTGTGGTGGAAAATGACCGAGGTTGAAAGAAGTTATTTCCCTTACACCGAAATTGCTGATCTTCGTGATCAAAATGTGTCTTTTCCTTTTACTATTTCAATATGTACCGAAAATATCGATGCAGCTCATAAAATGAAAAATAATCTCGAGCAGTATTTCAAGAATTCAGGTTACTTATCATGCAGATGCATATTTGACGATTTGGATCAATTGTATTGAAATAATATTTTGTTTTAATTCAGATTTATTTCGTATGAATTACGAAATATCGACTTTTCCTCCTGAAATCCAAAATAAAAGTGTGTTGGATGTGGAAGACATTTTGGAATTCCATGTCGATAAAACCAATTTTATAAAGTTATTAGAAAATTCATTCGAAGCAGAGAATAATATAATAATAGGAAGACATCGAACAATGTATTTTAAAAAAGGAACAAGTACGGCGTATAAAAAAAGATACCAATTATATTTTTTATAATATATTATACTTCATTTATTTATTTCTGCATAGATGCTCAAGAAATATTTGAATTCCTACAAGAAATAATATTACACGAAAAAATATTGATCGAATCTATTAAAGCAGTTACTCACCCTGGATATACATCCGAGAATTTAGATTTCTTGCGTAAAATGCGTCCAAATCCTAAATATGATATCATATTTACTGTTGTGAATCCGGAACCTGAATACATTAGATTTGAATGGAATAACGAAATTATTCTAGAACGTGAGCGCTTTAATTCGATTTTATGAAAAAAATATTAATTTCGAAGCTTGTGTTACATCGTTTCTATTGTATATTATTTACAGACTATTTTCGCCCTTTACTCGATGAATTAAAACTCTTGAGCGAATTCAAGATTAAATCACAATGGCTTTATTTTGTCCATTTACAGCAAATTCCTAGAAAAATTAACGATCATTTTGAACTAAGCCAAAAACAAATTCCACATATTATTACACCTTTGGAGAAAAAAATTGGTAAATTTTCTCAGTTTTCAATAATTTTGCCGATTAATGACATCTAAAGTTTCATAAATTTATTACACGTTTTTTCAGGTTCTGGAGTAGCGAAAAATCCTTGCATAAATTTTGTACTTTATGTGACAAGATGTGATTATAGCCCTATGGTATTTATCGATGATCTCAACAAACCTACCAATGCTGTTCTTTCTGCTCGATGGGGTGGCGTTCAACTAGTTAATCCGAATAGTACGAATTGTAACGAACATCAACCGTTGAAAGCTAATGCAAAAAGAGTCATGCGAATATTTTTAGCGCAATTTAAAACATTGTTAGGATCTAGCGATTTCTCTTCTAACCCTAAAGTAATAAGCTCTAAAAAAGGATCCCTAATTTATCCTTGGGAGATGGATGGGTTATATCGTATGAGGATATTGGAACAATTTATTTCTTCTAGAATAACTTTAACATCTTTATCGCAATTATTAGGTGAAATAAGTAACATCGTAATTACCAGCGAAGTGGGTAATGCTGTTTTAGAGGCTGTTAATATGGCTAAACAAACACTGGAAATGCTGGAGAGTGGATTTTTAATAGAAGCTTTGAATTTCAGTACTCGCTCTTTTACTTCTAGCGAATTTGCATTTACTCATCCTTCTTTGTTAGCGTTGTTGTATTTCCCAGATGATCAGAAATACGCTGTATATATTCCTTTATATTTACCTGTGATGATACCAGTATTACTTTCTCTCAAAAATATTCATAATTGGTTAAAAAAGAAGTTTTTGAAAAGTAAAGAAGTTAAAGAAAAAAAGGAGTAACTTTTTTATTAATTTTTGCTATAGGAATGGCAAACGACAAGTATAACTATTAAGAATGTTTGAATTACTTTCATCTAGTCGTTTGTACACTACGTATACTATTATTCGTTGATGTATATTTGTTTATTTATATGCTGCTATGTGATATAAAATTGTACTTTTTTGTAATTAAAACTATTTATCTGATCCAAGGGCTTGGGTGCCAGCGTTATAAAGCAATTTTTTTGTAGCTGGGATATTTTGGTAAAAAAAAAAAATGTAAATATTACCGTAATAGGTATTTCATAACTTGAAAAAATAACAATTTTGATAATCATCATAAAAATTAGAGTTTAGCCAAGATCCTATTATCCGATCCATTCCAAAAATGGATATTATATTCATTTGCAACAAAATACAAAGTACAACCTATGCAAGAAGTACAATTTATATTTCTTTCTTTCTTTGTATGGAGGTTTTTTCCGTTTTAATGCAAATTATTAAATCAAATAAATGTTTATCGATGCTGTCTCGCAATTGTTATTTCCGATACAAAATTGAATGCTTAACAAGAATTTACATGTTAAAATCAATTTTATTATTAAGATAACAGGAAATATGATTAGAAGCAAATATACAATTAATAGGCATAAATTAACTTTAATAACGAGGCATTTTGAATTGAGGTGCTCTAGAATCACCATCCGGAGCTCTACGCTTTTGAATAATATTTTGAATTTTATTCCATTCCCTATCCAACTCGGCTCTCTCGTTTTTCTCTTTATTGTATTTTCTTGTCCTTCTTCCATCTGCCATTTTAACACCATATTGAAAAGCAGCTTTGGGAAGGGCTTCTTTTTGATTCATATAGTTACTGTATTCTTCTTGAGTGTCGAAATCCCATCTTCCAATAGGGCCTTTTTTATTACCAAGATCCATTTTGGTATAATCAACTTCGTCGTCAGAGTCATCAACGGCATCCTGCATTTCCTCTAAGCCAGGATAACATTCCGCGTAACCGGTTGGCTCAGCAGCTAATTTAGAAAGTAAACCTGCTGCCTTAGATTCTTGATTACCAGCAGGTTGAGCTTTTGAGACGGTTTTATCATCTTTGTAAGAATTTCGGGAGTCACTGAATTTAGAATCGTTGAAGTAATTGGAAGTTTTCTTCTTGTCATCCGAACGCTTTTCAGTGGATGGAACATAATCGCCAGCATCCGGAAAAATAATATCTTCACCAGCCTGTAAGAAAAGATGAATTTATAATTAGTGATTCGCTGATTAAATATAACTATCAAAGACAAAATGATTCTAACTTGTAATCGTTCACGTCTTCTGGCTTTTCTGGAATGTTTAGGTCCTTGCCTCAAGTATGACAAAATTTGCGCTAATTTATTAATGACAATGTCGTTGGTAGTGAGAGTTGGTTTTTCTTCTAAACTTGGTACATCGGCTTTACTTCTAATCAATGTAGTAGGAATATCTGTGTCAATTGTATCGTCTTGTAATTCAATAACGTATGCCATCCTACCCGGTGCGAAAAGGTGATTACGTTCAACTTCTTTACCACCCAACGCGACACGATAAATATTTCTTCCTAATCTTGTTTTAAATTGAATTTCATTTTCTTCTTTTTTCTTTTCTTTTTTTGCCGGTTTACTGACGATCATTTCCATTTCTTCTTCTTGTTCCAATTCTTTCATTTGAATTTCACTTCTGACTTTCTGCAGAAGGCGTAATCCAAACCTTTTACTAAATGAGTATGCTCCATGTCACCTCCCAAGAATTTCGATTCTTGAATCATCTGTCTTCGGCGCTCAGCTGCGTCCATACCAGATTTGACGTCAGGAGCTACGGCTCGATAGCCGCTAGCAACAGAAAGAGGATCTTCTACTTGATAATCGGGGTTTTGTCCATCTCGCCTTTCTTTAGCACGATCTCTGTATTTTTCGGCTAGTTCGGCCATTTTATCATCTTCTTGCTTTTTAAGTTAGCGTAGAATATTTTCTTTTTACGACGTCGTTCTGCTTTATCTTCTTCTTCTGTTTTGGGGATAGTTTTCAAAATCTCTTGAGGTTTGTTAGCAGATGCTGAACTGCTCGCCATTGCTGGCACTGTAGCTGGGGTGGTTCGAGGTGTCATGAGCAATTTACGGAAATCGGCATTAGTAAGCCGAACCGATTTGTCTCCCTCATCTTCCTGATGAGATGATTTCTCTGGCTCAGGCATCTTGGTGAGCTAATTTAACACAAGTTGTGAAATATAACACGAAAATGAATGCGATAGGTTTATGCACAATACTTGACCATATACTTTATTCCTTGATGGCTTTGTAATTCAATAACATCAAAAGGAGGGAAATTTACGAGATGAGAAAATTTAATTCTCACTTTACAGTTCCAACGTTTTCCTAAAGTTTTGCAGGTTTTTCTAATCACATCATCACCACAATCATAACAAAACTGTTGTCGAAAATCTTCATACATAACCTTTGACTAGATAACGTTCATTAGAACATCACTCAAAAGATTCGTTCGACTTCGATTCAAAGAATCAAACCTGCCTTCCTTAACACAAAACATTTATCGTTATTACACTACCTATTGGCTATTACTTATTATACGTTGGCCGCGTCAATACCGTGCGCGCACTTACACATCAACGCAAAAGTAAACTCGTTTTACATAATTTTGGAATCAATTTTAAAAGTACATAAAATTGTCTTTTATTCCAATTCCTTATCAAATTATATTATAAAACTGATTAGAAGTATAAATCAACCTACAGTTTCAAGTTATAACGATACACATATTTCAGAATCATATAAATTTAGAAGTTTTTGTACTAGTTGAATCTAAGATCTAAAATGAAGTTCTTTTACGTATTCCCATGAAAAATGTTTTACCATGTTTAGAGCAGGGTTGCTAAAAAACCGTTTTTTATAATAAAAAACAAAAAACGGTTTTTTATTGTTAAATAACAGATTTTTCGTTTTAAAACAAAAAACCTCCATGAAAAAAAGAACGTGTTAAAACATTGTTTAAAACTAGTTTTAAACAGTTTTAAATCTGTTTTTTTTTTTTTTTTTAGTATTCAACTATTCCAAATTTATAATGTTTATGCTCCTCACCATAACTTCATAACTGAATAAGAAAAAATTAAGAACCATAATTATTTAATTTTCACTTAACCCAGCAAGCATTCCCATTCATTTAATAATATTGTCGTCTAACACCTGTCGCGAGTCTGGACCAAATTCAAATAAGTCGACTTATTCCATTCCATAAAAATTAAATTCAAAATTTCACATTTAGCTAGCCATTATACCCTTGATGACCTTCACTTCTCAAGTTCTCGAAAGTTCAAAACATTTGAAAATGGAAATTTGAAAAAAAATTCAAAATTTAGAAGATGCCTTCACAACCTAGTAGGTACAAAATTTTTCATAATTAGCGTTTACTTATATTTCTTTGGTTAAATACAGTAAATTTAAAGAAAAAATGAGGAAAATAAAAAACATGTTTAAAACAAAAAAAAACGTTTTAAACACATTTTGAACAGAATTTTGTTTTAAATTTCATTTTGTTTTTTTTTAGTGTTTAAAACATGTTTTAAACATGCGTTTTAAACATTTTGGTTTAAAACGCTCAACCCTGGTTTAGAGTGATTTTCATCCATTTGTCTTTTCAATTTATGCCTTAAAGTTTGCCATCCTCCCCCACCAATACTTTAATTTTAGCACCAACGTGACCGAGAAATTGATCCATAACTCCCAAGCACTATACATTATACAGGACCCATTCATAAAACATGTAGGACAAATTTCCAGCCTTTACTATCCAAGGGGCATCACTGATCAAACAAAAATTAGGATGCCTACCTCGCTTTCACTACCAAGTAGAGTAGTTCAACTACCACACATGAGTGTAACATAAGAAGCTCTACATACAATATGTAATATAAAAAATATCACAATAAAATTAAACACGTCGTATTTTGGAGAACAGCTCACTCGGTGGTATCAAACAATATGTTCGAAATACAATCACCATTTGAGAATACATTAATAGGTTATTGGCTTATTTGTTTTCAACATTTGAATTCATTATGATATTCAATACGTTTTGCAATCACTTTTTAACCAATGTGGGTCATGGTATCACTGGATTCTTCAAATATTTCCATCTCCTCCACTCCTTCTTCCATGGGTGCATTAGAAACTGTTTCAGAAATTCGAATATAAATAAAAAAAAATTGGCAGCAATGCCATATTACTGGAGCTGAGTTTTTAACAGGGATTGTTGAGGTTTGGAAATAACATTGCTAACCCCTTCATGTCTACAGGCCACACCTTATACCAAGCCTAAAAACCTCCACCCTATCTCTTCCAAAAACCACTTGAGAAGTTGAATTTAGAATAACTGTAGTACATAATCGTTTCTGGCCATGCAGTAAGTACATGAACACATATTTTTTAAATTATAGGTAGGTACTTGAGAGTCCTCAAATTATCTTCAAATTTTAACGATCTGTTATTCTGGATTTGGAAGCGACACATGTCTAGGTAACGCTAGTGTTACACTGTTTGAAAACGGGGCGGAAAAAATCTTTCACATTACGTTTGTATAAGAACATTTCTGTTTTTACAAATTTCTCTAAAATGACTGCATTTGTGTAATTTTTTGTTGGAACAGCTTCTAAAGATAATTTAATTTGCTTCAAGTTTAGTTTTTATGAAAAATTATGTATCTGCGTTTTCAAAGAAATTTTTAATATACTAGAACCAGTGGCATAGCCAGGATTTTGTCGAGGGGGGGCAAGAACTCCTGAACAAAAAATAGGTGTTTTTTGTTAAATTTTCTGTGGCCTAACATACCTTGCTGGGTGGGGGGGGGGGGGTTGAAACATAGTAAAAAAACATGTTTTAAACATGCGTTTCAAACATTTTGGTTTAAAAAGCTCAACCTTGGTTTAGAGTGATTTTCATCCATTTGTCTTTTCAATTTATGCCTTAAAGTTTGCCATCCTCACCCACCAATACTTTAATTTTAGCACCAACATGACCGAGAAATTGATCTATAACCCCTAAGCACTATACATTATACAGGACTCATTCATAAAACATGTAGGACAAATGTCCAGCCTTTACTATCCAAGGGGCATCACTGATCAAACAAAAATTAGGATGCCTACCTCGCTTTCACTACCAAGTAGAGTAGTTCAACCATCACACATGAGTGTAACATAAGTAGCTCTACATACAATATGTAATATAAAAAATATCACAATAAAATTAAACACGTCGTATTTTGGAGAACAGCTCACTTTGTACTAGTACAACTGCTCATGTTTACGATACCAGTCACACCGGTTCATTTATTATGTATTATAGAACAAAGTAGCTCCTAGCTTGCAAAATTTTTTGTGATTTAAAAATTAAAAAAAAGGTCATGGGGGCAATCGCCCCAGTTGCCCCCCCTTGGCTACGCCACTGACTAGAACGTTCCCATATAATTTTATATAAAAATGGGAGATAATTTTTTGCACGATAAAAAAGGGCGTGAGCACAACGAGCATTTTCATGTTCATATAGGTTGAATAAACGATAAAAAATGATGAAGTTCCATGGTCATAGTGAAGCCCGACAATAAAATAGTTGCAAACAACGTAAAATGTGTTAAGATGAGATAAGATATTTCGCGCCTAAATAATATCACACACGACAAGGATTTCAAAACTATCATGTTGGTACAAAGGAGTTGCTCTTGGATACCCCTCGACGAATAATAACATTGAGGAAACTAATGCTATCGTCAAAAGTGAGCACACCTAAAAGGAAGATACGAATTTCTTAATAAGGTCATCGAATTAATTTCTAAATGTTCGAATTCATGTTTACTTTTTTCTTTGTGACTCATCCATTTTAATCAAATTTAATTAATCCAGTTTTCATATTTAATTTTATCGCTTTTATGTCATTCTTCGACCTAAAGTTCGTCTTTCGTTGCCTTATATGGTAATTGAAACATTGAAAGTAATAAAATGTCGTGATTCCTTTCATTTGTCGTTCAAAACCTTTTTGTCAGAATTAGCCTTTTACTGTCGGAAACCTACGATTCAGTCGTAGGAAAGATTAGCCAGTCGTTAAAGTTCTGACGCTTATAACGTCTTTAAGTAAAAAAATTGCGACAAATTCGAAAGTCACGAATAGTAGGTTATTCCATATTATACTGAAATGTACCTTTTGCGAAGTACAATATCGAATATGATAGCGAGAGCACAACTTAGAATTTATGCTTTTTCGCAAATGAGTGGATACCAATAATAAAGCAATAACAACAGATAATAATAATGATAGACAACGAATAGGGATAGATAACATAGTAGTTGTATTTACTCAAAGTCGATTGACCTATAACAGGTTAAACCATTCCGGCTTGACTTCAAGAAATTTTAATAAATTTCTATTGGTTCTCCTAGCCACAAGAGTCTAAGAACAAAAACAAATGAAAATAAGAAATATTTGGTTCTGAATGATGTCAATATGAGCAGCAATCAACTTTTTTATTTACCGATAGGTATAGCCCAGCCTAAGAGCCTAGTATAGCTTACATGATGATTGGCCAACGACCAGTTCGAGACAGCGCAAGTTCGATATACAGAGTCCGCACAAAACTAAAACTAGTTGCTCCCAAAGATGGTCAAATAAAACCCAACCTAGTCTAACTTTGAGGTAAGGAAGGTAAGTCTGAAAGTTCCAAGTCTGAAAGTTCGAACGGTGGAAAAAATTGAATGTTATTCTTGTTTGCCTAGCCTACAATTGAAGGAGCGTAATTTTATTTGATTAATTATTTTCATTTCAATGCAATAAGTAATTAAGTACCAACAACCAACACTTATATAGTTTATTTACGTAATTACTATAATATTACTCAAATCACTGAATCAAAGGCTATTCATGATTTAATAAATATGAAACTTACCTATTAAACTGATACCTGAATACCTACTTCATGGGTTTACAAGTAAGTTGGTAATTTTTTTTTGTTTAATTCAAGTATTGTAGGTATTTTATATTTTCATTACCCTTTCAACTATGATGAAAAAATCAATTGAAACGAAAATATTTCAATCACTATTGATTGCTTCTTGCTCTTTTAACCTTCAATAAATAATTTTTATTGAAAGTTTTCATTACTGTTCATTCAACTATCAACAAAACAATTAAAGATGCGCGTTTTATTAAGATGGAGTAGAAAATTTCGAAGAATTAATAAACGATAATATGACTCTCATAATGAAGAAAGGTCGCAAAAAAATGCTAAGTTTCAGAATTATTATTTGTTTTAAAATTCTCCACAGGGAGGATGTCATTAGATGTAAAGTCAAGAACGCGATAAGAGTACAGTGCAAGTTCAAGTATCAAGCGCACCGAGATAAATTGACAAATGTAGTTATAATATAGGTAGGCGATTGAAATTTTAAATGAAAAATTACCGCGCGCAGACAGGTGTAAGTTTGATCGATTAATGAAGTGTAATTATAAGATGATTAATAGAAACCTTGCGACGAATGGAATACCTGTTATGAGGTTTATCTAAATTCATTGGCAGCCTTCTTTTTTTCCAAGTGAAATAATTAACACCAGCTGAGCTGAAACACCAAGGTTTATTAATTTAATAAATAAACCATATCTAACAACCATACCGTCGATTATTCATTCATTTTTCTTGAAATGATTGAACAAAATTTATTTGCAGTTGAAAACGTACGTAAAGCTTCTAAGCTACTGAGAGTTTTGTTTTGAAATCGGTTCGCTTTAAATATCATGTTGATGGTATGTATGTATTTTTGAGTATTATACTCTTATATTTTTATTTTTTTACAATTTTTTTCTTCATCATTAACAGTATTTTTTTTGCGTATTGAATATACATTTATTATTAATTGGAGGATATGTTAAAGTTTTTTCGTAATAAGTACATATTCATTGATTATTAAGGGTTGCACTCTAGCAAAAAATAGTTCAAAATCAAACATGTAACACGGACTTTATTTGAATCTACTCAACACACAAATTACCATTCATTAAAACACAATTTTTTTTGTTTCTTGACAGTCAATGAGATATCTTTTTAAATGCTCAGCTTCTCTCGAAAAATTAGTGTTGGTAGTTACCTTATACTTGGTACTACTCTCGCATACTTTGTACTATGATGTAAGGAAATCCTAAACAATATTACATTCATTCGTTAAAATATTTGAATTAATGGTATAGGATAATATGTAGAACGCAAGGTGCCTTTGAAAAATGAGTAGGTATGCTGAAAAATGTTGTGTAAACCTATGTACAAGTATTGTATAGGGAACTGCATAAAATTGGTAATTGCCAATTTCAAAATTTATGTGTAGATAAACAGGAAGCTCTAATTTTATGCGAAATTTGACGAAACTGTGAAAAAATAATGTTTCTTAGATAATAGCAAATCGTAGCGTCCTTGAATCGAGTCGAAGAGTTTTACAGTTCCGCAACAGCGCATTTTTATCTCAATAGATGCGAGTGACAAGTCGTGAAATCCAATCATAATTAAAGGAAGGGGAGCCGGTTGTAATGGTTTATTGAGAATACCTATACTTAATTAATAATTCCTTCAAAAATGGCTCATAGAAATTAGTCGTTAATTACGTTCTGCCTAATTTAATAAAATTAATGGCTTTTATTATTGTTTTTTGCTCATTTAGTTATTTGCCAGTATTTTGGTAGAATAGGTATAGGTACCTAGAGCACCAACTTTTCAAATAATTTCAATACATAACATTGAAAAATTTTGAATGCGGTAAATTTTAAAAATACGATTTATCAGGAATCCATTGGTATTACGCAAGCATCTTTTTTACATTCTTCCATGAAAATTTGTTCGAAACTTTTTTTTATCATTTTCAAGATAAAGTAAAAAGCAATAAAGAAAGTTATGAGAACAAATTTCTAAATTTATGTAAAATCAATGAATAAACAAAAGAAATTATTTCTTAAAAATATTATCCATTTGAGTAATTTGGGAATATCTTCGATTCATAGTTAAAGATTTTCACTTTAGAGCGATCATTAATGGTATATAAAGATAAAGCATCATTTTAACCTTGTGACGAGTGTGTTCATAAGTGTATGTACTTATTTACTTGGTTCGTCACCTCTTACTTGTCTTCATTCATCTATTAATCTACGTGCCTATATCAGCTCATCAGCATTTTGGATTTTGCTTAGTTGCTAATCAAAGATAGTGAATTGTGCTACTATTGTTATTATTTTTTTTTATTGATTGTGACTTACCCCTTAATTTCAGTAATTTAGCCTGCATTAATTTTTGCATTTTTTTTCTTTCAGTAAATAAATAGGATTGTTTTGTTGCACATGTGGGTTTGACCTCACGTGAAAATTCATAAACTTTGCGTTGGCCAGGTGTCAATTTTTGCCAACTCGTGCGTTATTTTGGGATTAGAAAATTCTCAGTTTTATTTGGAATGTTTTATCGAATTAACGTCATTTGATAAATGAAATTTTGATGGTTATCGAAAACTGATGGTGAGTAGAATAATTTTATCTATATGTTTTATTAGATTTAGAAAATTATTTTATTATTTTTCACTTCCTATTCATTCACGGCACGTCGAAGTTGATTTTTTTTTCAATAATTCATTTCTTTTCTTTCTTTTTTCTCTGAAATCCTGACTGAAGTGCGTTGTATAAGCTTTTTCATGAAATAGTGAAAAAAGAGATGGGTATAATATTTGTTTATTTTGAATTTTCGGCATTTAGAGGTACCTAGGTGTATTTTTTTTCTTACAATAAATTAAGTAGGCACTGATTAGGAAGTATACATTCTGATTTAACACATTATATATGTTTGGTATACCATTCATATAGCCATCAAGTTATCTTTATATAGATCACCTACTTGTTAAGCAAGAAATGTTACTTAAGACATTGTATTTTATTGATACATAAAGAAACTTTCTTATGCGACTTGTAAAATCATTATAATTTTTTTTTTTTTAATTATTCATCAATATTCCAGGAATGATTGGCTGGTTATGTTTAGGGCAATTGTTTATCATAATAAGTAAATATGAAGTGCTTCAAGCAAAACCGATGTCAGAAGCGCATCATCCATCAATTCTCGAGGTATCAGCTGGCGAAACAGCAAAATTACATTGCCCAAGTAACGACGATAACCATAGATTCCAATTTTGGCAGCTGAAAAGCAACCAGATATTAGGCCCTGGAAATCGAATTGATGAACACAAATACAAGTACGAAGTACTCAGCGGAACCCTTTATATTAAAGTAAAGTAGCAATGGTTAAAACTATGCGCCCTATCAAATTTTTTAGATGTAGTATTATACTATTCATGTTGATGATATTTGTATTAATAAATATGCATATTAAATATTGATTGCAGGGAGTTTCACCTAATGAACAGGGAATTTATACTTGTTACTGTAAACACTTGACCAACACAACTTTCAATGCTAAATCGGTCATGTTAGCAGTTCGATCAGACTGGCAGCAATTATGGGAGAGTGATGAAGTATGCAAGAAAATTTTTTGTGCTTTAATATACCTATTATCATATTTTAAGTTGATGAAGAATCTATAAACCCTGATTAAACCCTATAGTATAGGGCTTATCGTATAAAACGGTAGCATACCCAAATGCCTTTAAATTATAACGGTTTGTTCATTTTTATGCAAAATAATGGCCTTACTTCATTGAAAATATACTATGAAGTGAAGTGGTTGTTCTCAGTGAAACAATTTGAAAATGACATGAAATCAACAAAAGGTTACTAATTCAAAGGCATTTGAGTAGGCTACCGGTTTACTCGAGAAGCTTAATTAATTATTAATCCTGGAAGCGGGTGAATAGAGCCATTACAAAGACAATATGCTTGCTGTTGGCAAACTTTTGCTTAAACAACTAGGAAAATTGAAAACGGAAGAATACTCAACTATATATAATTTTTTGTCATGCTTTGAGATGAGAAAATATGTTTTACTTCAACACTTTTGCTATGTAACTAGTCTCATAAATAATGATGACTATAATTTACTGATTTCTTTCAAAATTTTCCTATCCTAAAGATCCTGAAAATTACATTACATTAAATATTTTGAAATCCCATTTTTTGTGGCAAAAATGCTCCTATAATTTTAATCTTTAATCGAACAATGAATACTATATTCTTCATTTTTTTTATTAAAATCAGTTTTCATTTTCTAGATTTTTTCTAAAAATAAACTCCCCCTCCACCTAAAAACATTGCTTCTCTCATGTTGTTAAAAATGGGCTGAAATTATAGATATGAATGCGCTAGCCTACCCTATTGGTATGTCAAAATTATTATAATAATAAATTATTGTTATGAAATTAATTTCTTTTTATAGGTAAATTTTTATCGAATGGTTGCAATATGTTTTGTAGCGGCTCTCATAGTAATGGTTTTATATGTCGTCTATAATAATATAAAACGTGATCAGCTCATGCAGTTCAAAGGTAAGTTTGATCTTACTAGTTTTAATTGATTTTACCTACCTATATACTTCAATAATTTACTCAACCTACATAGCACACTTGCTATTTTACCCAAATGTTTAACATTTTATTTCTTTTATTTTCAGATTTTACAAATGAAAATATTTTAGATGAAGTATCATCCAGAAAAGCATCTTATTCGTTACCAAGAAATGGTAAAAATATTGAATTAAGAGAAGGTATCGACAATCCGGCTTTAGATGTACAGTTCTCAAGAGAGACTACTCCTACATATGGTTATATGTCTAGAGGAGAATCCAAATTTTAATATGTACTTTCATTTATGCATTGAATATCTTCTACTGATGCTTTATAAAAAATACAAACTGAGAAATATGTAATGAGAGATGTAGATGTTTAGGTAATAAAGTTCCTTTTATTTATATAGTACATTTATTTTCTATGCATAGAGATCAAGATCTACGTACATGTAGATACTGTTTACCACTCACTATTAACTATTAAGTATACAATGTGCTTATACATTGGAATGGAAACCTAACTCTCACCTCCACTTCTGCTTCTGTTCATTAGCAAACCAGAAAAAATGAAGAAAATTGCTTACTCTTCGAATCTACAATGTATTTTTAAAGCATTCTAGGAATCACCGTTTTTCAAAAAAATTAATGTGTTCCAACTTTATTCACATATCACATTAGACTCTTATTTCCCAAATTTTTAGTTTTTACTCATACTTCGCGCAATGTACAATGGTTACGGTAATAAGAATAAGACCTTACCTATGGTCTTGACCTCTTGACCAGTCTTGGCCTTTGCCTTGGCGCTTGCGGGGAATATCCAAAGTTCCAAACCTAATTTCTAATTTATTAACCAAAGCGATTCTTCTCGTTCACGCACTTACAACACGTTCCTTTATACCTCTTACGTCACGATTTTGAATTAAAATTACGTGTTTGGAGGTACATCGTATGCCAGCTCTATGTGTTCCATGGACTTGATTCAGTTCTCCCTCCTCTACCATTCTACTTGCATTTCGCGATTATACCAGCTCAGCTTTGAGCTTTAAGCTTGAATAGAATTGTGTGACGATTTCGATTTGAGATGTGAAACCTTCTGAAACGCAGCACTCAGTTCATTGAAATTGAAAAATGAAACTAAGAATTAAAAAAACTCTGCGAATTCAGTAGTTCATATTGTAATTTCAACTCAATCATCATGTTTTGGATAACTTTAGCTGGCTTAACTTGTATTAAAGTCTTATTAATTCCTTCCTAGTACGTATACGTCTTAATTATTTCGTTTAATTATATCAAAAATTCATCACATTTTCACTCATTATTTCATTTCAATTTATAACAGTACTTCAACAGATTTTGAAGTGCATCGGAATTGGTTAGCCATCACTCACAGTTTACCGGTGAAAAAATGGTACACCGAAAATCGCTCAATTTGGACTCTTGATTATCCTCCATTTTTTGCATGGTTTGAATATCTGCTGTCACAATTTGCCTACTATTTCGATCCAAAAATGTTGCAAGTGGAAAATTTAAATTACAAATCAACAAATACGCTTTTGTTTCAAAGGCTCTCCGTCATTATCATGGATTTGGTTTATGCTTATGGAGTAAAAGAGTGCGTGAGTAATGAATATTAAACATGGAGGATTAAGAGCAATTTTGTAATTTCCTAATTTTTGTAATCCTTTGCTATGATATCTGCTACTTTTAAATTTCAGATGTGGCAAATATCTTAGCAACAGCAAAGTGAGGAAATCGAGTAAATGGAAATCGCAATGGAATTCACCATCAGCTATTCTAATTATATTATTACTAACGAATGCCACGCTATTATTGGTAGACCATATACATTTTCAGTATAATGGATTCTTATTCGGTATTTTGTTGATTTCAATGGTCAGAATGTTGGAGGTAATTGTTATTTTAATTTCTCTCTCATATATAATACCATTCATCTTACAACAACGTTTTCATATTATGAAATAAATTTTTCAGGATAGGAAATTGGAAAGCGCCATTTGGTTTTTGATGCTGTTGAATTTAAAGCATATATTCATGTATATGGCTCCTGCATATTTCGTATATTTACTTAGAAATTACTGTTTTATTGGAAGCGTTGTTTCCAAAGAAACATTTTCCTTGAAAAATTTTTTTAAATTAGCTTCTGCTGCAGTTGTCATTTTTTTCCTTTCATTTGGCCCATTTATATTTTACGGAGAATTTTTTCAAGTGCGTTTCGCTTCATATGAAGAGTTATTGTTGATACGTCGTATTATTGTTGATAATTTAAAATTGTAGGTTTTGAGAAGATTGTTTCCATTCAAAAGAGGGCTATCGCATTCATATTGGGCGCCAAATTTCTGGGCGCTTTATAATGGAATGGATAAAGTTCTTCTTTGCTTTGGTAATTTATTTAATTTATATTATTAGTATTTTCTTCAAATCATTTTTGAAAATGCATTGACCAATTTTCAAAATTACAGCAAAGAAGCTTGGTTATAACGTGAGAGGAGAAATTGGCTCAATGACTTCCGGCCTGGTACAGCAGTATGAACACAGTGTTTTGCCTTCTATCTATCCCTTTTATACTTTTATAATTACATTCCTTGCCATCATTGTGAGTGCATTCATTATTCATTATAATGCGTTAACATATAATTTAGAATCAAAATTAAAATTTTTAACGTTCTATTTTAGCCGGGATTATGGAAATTGTGGATGAATCCAGGGAATCCCTTGCATTTTGTTCGTGTTTTGATAATTTGTGCATTTTCTTCTTTCTTATTCGGATGGCATGTGCATGAAAAAGCGATACTTTTACCTGTTATACCTTTGACGTAAGTTACATTTATCTCTCATGAATGTTTCTTTATTGGAAATGAAATTTTTTGATGTTTATAGGTTAATGTCCATTATTTGGAGAAAAGAAGCGGTGATATTTTTAATTCTATCGACAATCGGGCATTACTCTGTTTTTCCACTGCTATTCCAACCGTTTGAATCATTACTGAAAGTATTGATAGCTCTTATTTATTCATATTACGCGTTTAGCAATTTACCTCAGCTTTACAATGTGAGGCATAGTAGGTTTTCATTCTCTTTATTGAATCGATTAGAAACATTGTACATTTTTTCACTTTCGTTTTTATTTTTTTACGAACATTTGTTTCAATATATCGTCGGAATGGATAAAAAATATCCATTTTTACCATTAATGCTAAGTTCTGTTCATAATGCATTTGGAGTGATTTATTGCTATGTAAGGTATTATTGGTATTTTTTGAAACTAGAAGATTCAAATCATAAGAGGAAAGCTTACTGATTTCTTTTTATGAAAAAATGTATGCATTATTTGAAATATGTGTTGATTATGATGTTTTATTGTAAAAAGCAAAAAATGATTGCTGAGCGTATCGATTATCATGTTTTAATATTTATGCATAATCTTTAATTATAATATGTGTTGTTTTTCGTGCTGTGATTTACGCATTTGTGAGTTGACCCAGATATTCTCTTTTAATTCTTCATTAGGTCTGTTTGAGGTTCCAAAGTCTGTAGTAAATGTTTCAAATTATTGTTTTTGTCCTGTAAATATTATATAACATTTATCGACTCACAATCATTCTAGAGGTACTCCGAAATCCTTGACATTTATGAGTCATCTCCATCCTTGAAATTTTACTTCACTAACCAATCATGAAATTTTAACGCCTTTTCCTTAGACGTAGTGTACATTTTTATGAACCTCAAATATACCCTATTATTTATTTTTTTTGTCCTCTATCATGATATTGTTCTTGTTTTCTTGATGAATTAAAGAGTAGCTGAAACCTTGTTTAATGAATATAAGGGTCCGAAAATGAGAGTTATTATTCTCTCCCTGGGCTAATTTTTTATTAAAATGTTCAAAAGATGGATTTTTGTTTGATAAATGAACTTTGTAGAAAATGTTTTCTACCTATTATAAGTGTTAATTTTCCAAGTACTTGCAAATATACTTTTATTTGTTATGAGTATTTCATTTTAATATGATGAATAAGCTGACCAGAATTAATGAAATTAAGCTGTCTTGAAATTCTGATAAATTTGATTGCAAGTTTACAACTAACAAACAGACTTTTTAAAGTTGAGCTAGAGTTTGGAAATGTCATAGGTCGAGTGTATGCTTCCGATATCTTATTAGCACCTAAATTGGTGGGCGAGAACGTCAAAGAAGGAAGAATTCACTTCTCATTTTACTGTCCACCCATTCCTCATCAAATAGCAAACTTTACTCTTGTTACATCTTGCCAAGATTTCTTTTTTTTTTTGTATCTGCAATAAAAAGAAGAGAGATATCAAAAATAGTTTTGCTTGACTGTTGATTTTTTTTCTATATACTAGTTATAAAGTAACCTCAAAAGGACATCATAAAAATTTTAGACGCATAGGTAAATCAACTTTCAGATTTTGCAATATGAAGTAAAAATTAAAAAACAAATACTAAATAATAATTTGAAAAAGCAGTTTTTTAATGTGAAAAATCATCTAATTGCATACGATATTTCAGGAAAAAGTTGGGGTTTTTTACTTTTTTATTCTTTGCATTTTTTTTTTTTTTACTAAATGATAAAATGTCAAATGCAACCGCTCAAATTGAACGCCAATATCTCGTGGTATGCAATTTTTGCAAATTCCATTGCAGATTTAGAATCAGCTTAAAATTCTGCATTTATAGTCAACCTTGGTTGCAAGCTACAAGTTGAGTAAAGGCTCAGAAAAATTGAAAATGTGGAAGTTTAGGCTGAAACAGGTTCAAGCTCGAATCGATGTGTTTCATCAATGACGATCCTAGCGATTATATTTTGAAGTTAGTGGGAAAATAAGGCGTGCGCCGCATGCGTCGTGCACTCTTGCGTCGTTTCGTTCCACTCTCATCTTCGAAAATATTTTTCCGATTTCTCATATTATTTTCAGTGGATTTTTAATACCTCCTTCGCCCTTCTGTACAATTCGAAGAATCTATTTCGTTTTTCGTTTGTTGTAATCAGTCATGTAATTAATTCCCGAGTTATTTGCTCCTGTGATGTAAGAAATATTATTAATTTTGCCCTATAAAATCCTCAGGTTTACGGTAATCATGCCAATAGTTACATTGATATCTCAAATTAGGTAAGTGAAACGCATAGGTGTAACGTATTTTTATATGGGATTTAATCATGCTATTTATATATTTCAGCTTCTTATCACTATACTAACATCATGTTTTCGTTTTCAAGTAAAATGTTTTTCGACTCGAAAAATAATACCAAATTACTCGTATCATTGAATTGATGTTAATTGGAGGTGAAATGTATCATTAATTTGTTGTTGTTTCTTCCCACATTCGTTATTAATTGATAACGTAAACATTTCGTATACCACATTACGTATTTGAATTATTGAAGAAAATAATTTGTTCATTTTCATTCAGGTATTAATCGTTGAAATTTCCAATAAAAAGAAGACTGTCATCATGGGGCAAACGTTATCAGAACCTGTTACCACCAAAGAAACAGCTGCGTGTCAAAATAACCTCTATAAAGTGGGATCTAGCTGTATGCAGGGATGGAGAATTAATATGGAAGACGCACATACTCATATTTTATCACTACCTGATGACCCAGTAGCTGCATTCTTCGCTGTTTACGATGGGCATGGAGGTACTTTTTGAGTCAAAAGTGTTTGGTGTTTGTGTGTTTTTAATCATTACCATGATAAGTAAAATCCTAATGGATTCTATTAATCCTTTAAATTTATTAACGTATTCTCTCGTAGGTGGTAAAATTGCGGAACACGCCAGTAGGCATTTACACAATTATATTCTCAATTGCCCGGAGTATAAAGAAAATAAAATAGCAGAAGCTATGAAGAAAGTAAATATTTGAGAAATCGAATTCTGAATTTAATAATTCCAAGATCACTAAAAATTTTTTTTTAAAAGGGATTTTTGGAATTGGATTCAGCGATGTCTGAAAACATTCATCTCAAAGAAGAACTAGCAGGAACAACCGCAGTTGTTATTCTTATAAAAGATAACGTCCTCTACTGCGTAAGTCTCTCTACTGCCGAGTAATATTGCGAAAAGATATATTCTAATTGTCGATCTTTTCAGGCCAATGCCGGTGATTCTCGAGCAATAGCTGGTATCAATGGTTCATACGAAGCATTGTCGTTTGATCATAAACCCTCGAATGAAAACGAAATGAGACGAATCACCGCAGCTGGTGGATGGGTGGAGAGTAATCGCGTTAACGGCAATTTAGCCTTATCTCGAGCTCTTGGCGATTTCATTTTCAAAAAGAATGAAACCAAGTGTTCGGAGGAACAAGTTGTTACCGGTGAGTCGTATAACACCTACGTATTTTATGAAAATAATTACCCAAGTTGATTTAAGGTTTGAAACGGTACGAAAACACATATCGTAAAACTTGAAAGGAAAATATATTACGATTATTGATTTAATTTTCCTTAAGTAAAATTCAGGCGTAGGCGTAGCTATAATTTCGCTAGCGTGTTTTACTTTCATTCTCATTAAATTACGCCTCGTCTCCGTTAGCGATGAGTGTTACACTTTTTTCGCTTCTTGAAATGAAAACAACCGCTAATGTAATCTAAATGAAATGTTTTTTTTTTTTTTTTGTAGCTTGTCCCGACGTTATCGTTAGACAAATAAATCCTGAATGGGAATTCATCGTAATGGCTTGTGATGGTATTTGGGACGTTTTAACTTCTGAAGTACGACCCATTCTTTGAGCGATAATTAATCTCGACTGAATGTATATAATCTTCGATCATAATCGAAATCGTGTATTTTTAATTGCAGGAAGTGTCCGATTTCGTGAGGAAACGAATAGGCGCTGGAATGGAGCCAGAAGAAATTTGTGAAGAGCTGATGGATAGATGTTTAGCACCCGATTGCCAAATGGGAGGCTTAGGCTGTGATAATATGACTGTAGTCATTATTTGTTTATTACATGATAAACCTTATGCCGAATTACAAGCACGTTGTTCGGCATTTTAATACCGTAACAGTATTTTCTACAAGTACTACGTGCACATGGTTCCCGATTTATTTTTCATAAATTCGTGAAGCTGAACGGTTTCGGGTTATTCTGCGAAGGAACAAAAACCTCGATTATCTACGACAGCATTTTATTTTATAGGCTTTTATGATTGTAACATTTCATTTTTTTTCCGTCTTGGAAGTCATATCAGCGAAATTTTCATTCGTTTGGAGAAATATCTTGAATTTAATTGCTGTTTTTATTTTTGTTACCTTTCAGCGTCGTTAACGAAAAATAATTTTTCGTCATTTCGCCGAAATATTTATGAGACTGTTTTTTTCTTCTTCGATGATTTTTGTTTTAACATTTTATTACTATTCGAGAAATATGAAAACATAAATTCGAGATATTTCGAAATAATCTTTAATCATGCGCAATTTAAGACTATACATATTATGTTTTCTTCTTTTATTATTTTTTTATTTAATTTTTTTTTCGTAATAATGATTTTTAATATTTTTCT
Organism: Phenacoccus solenopsis; assembly: GCA_009761765.1. Lineage (NCBI taxonomy): Eukaryota > Metazoa > Arthropoda > Insecta > Hemiptera > Pseudococcidae > Phenacoccus > Phenacoccus solenopsis. Next base: position 11,746,013 of record CM019753.1, read on the forward strand.
AGTCGCATAAATGAAATAGCTTAGTACTAAAATCGGGAATCATTATTTAATATTTACTATTTAAACACCAATATTTAAAATTTCTAAGACTCTGATATTTAGGCCGTACTTGCGATGATTTTTAGTATTCCTTTTTAACGAAGACAATTAAACATTTGTTCATGTTTCCTTTATCCTACGGATCGTATGTTTAAAATTTATACGAAAATAGATTCCAGTTACCTAACTTATCTATTTTTTTTTTCTTTTTAATATTGTATTTTATATAGCAAAAAGATGATGAATGATAATATAATTTTAATGTAGTAAAATTATACGTACTTAATAGGAGATTTTTCTGAAATGATTTACTTCTAATATGATCAGTTAGATATTCAGATTATGGTAAATTATTTTCTTTATTTTTAAGATATTTTTGTCTACATTCGTGAATGAGTCTAATAGAATCGTTTGCGTATCGAAGTATTTGAAAGACTCTAGCCCACTGAACATGGTGAAAATGCCTTCTGCTGGATTTTTCATTTTTTCTATATTTTCCGATTAGTATTTATCTAAAGTGACTAGATATGAAAAATAGGTTTACGCTTTGACTATATACTAGATGGACCGAGCTAGCAACAAGCAAATGCCAACCCAATAGCGATGATACATTATACAAATTTTCTCATAACACTCATGACTAAATTCTAAATGCGCATGCGCAAATTTATTTCGCGCTACTGGTACGGCTTAAAATGAGAATAATACGAAAATGATAAGAACTTTGGGTATGGGCAAATATAAAGTTGTAACGAGTGTTCCGACTCCGATGCATGTAATGTTTCACCGCAGTTTTCTTACACGTAACTCGGTCCATCTAGTTATAGTTAAAGGGGTTACATCACTTCCTGGCCACTAAAAAAAGCGTTGTTTTATGACATCACAAAGTGAAAAGCTCGTGCATTTATTTTGATGTTTTTACGGATTTTCGGAGTGCCCAACGAAATCAGCCAGTCAGGGCCAAAGAGAGGGGGAGACAAAGGGGACATTTTGTCCCGGGCCCGGAATTTTACATGGGGCCCGAATTGATTTTATTATTTATGTTTCAGATGTGAAGTGAGGCTGCAATTTTTCAAAACTCGATGGCTGTATTATATCTTAAAAACATTCACATAAGATAAATGCTTTCCTCAAAAAAAATGGAGTGTTCATTATTGTTTATGAAAGTTGAAAGTATTCAAAAACTCCGATAAATTGCTTTTTAAAAATCATAAAAAATTTACCGGGGACCAGTACCCCCTTAATAACATAGAGGCCCTATCTTGTTGTATTTGCCGCGGGTCCACTTTTTCTTTCTGCGGCCCTGCAGCCAGTGAGGTCGATGAGATGAATTAATAACAATACTGATTTTTTTGGAAATGGTACTTCTTTAATAACCACTAAATCCCTCCAAAATGTGGGCATGGGGCTGAAAATTTCATCAGGATAGTTTCATCTCGAAGTAAACGACGTATTGAAATTTTGTGAAAATAGCAATACACTTTTTCTCCACTTCTAAATTCTTTCATTGTAAGCAATTGAAATAAGTTCCAAAATCACACAAAATGTTATTTAATTTGAAAGTTGATGTGTAATTGACCAAAATAAATTATAACGAAATTTTAGAATCAAGTACGCAATAATGCCTTTCAAAATCGTATTTATGGGTTGTTCGTAAAAATCTAAAAAAAAAATATACATGATCTTTTCCTACGTTTTTTCTTAGAAATAGCGACTTGCATATCGATTCGAAATTTTCAAAATCATTTTCAAGGTCAAATTTCCAATGAAAAAAATCTGAAAAATCTTTAGTGGAATACTTATCAAGTAACTCCACCCACGTACTAAATCATAGGTTATACGGTTAAAATTTGTCGGAGATAGGATTTTTATCTTGTAAATCGTGTTTTTCGAGGTACCACTCCTCAGGGAAGTTATAACAAATCAATCAATGGCTTAAAAATCATATTAGGCAAAACAAATCGGAAAATATCGTAAAAATGAAAAATTCAATTAGCGATATTTCCACCATGCTTATTCTTAATGGACTATATCGAGCCTTTTTTTAGATTTCTAACTTTAACTTACCGCTGTGAAAATTCGCACTTGGAAAATACTCAACTATTTATTTCTAGTATTTCTCGTGTTTAAATAATTTACGTTTGACGGTTGATCGTTTCTAAAAGGCTTAATAGATCAGTATTCGTGTAACGTAATTGTTAATTTGAAGGTATTCAATTTCAGCAGATTTCAGCGTTTAATCTTATTTATTTTGTCGAAAAAAGAAATATTCTAAATTCGACATAAATTTGTTCTCTGGAGGAATTTGTTTAGCGAAAACACAAATATGTATATGTAGATAGCTATTAATTAAGTACATAAATTTTAAGATAAGAATTATACGATGCGAGTTTTTATGTATTTTATTACATAGTCTACTAACATTTTGTCACACAAGTTTCACTTGATTTTGTTTTTCTTCAAGGTTACATATTTAATTAATTTTTTAGTTACCATTGTATTTATAATTTGTTGGTGAAACATCAGCGTAATTCTTCGTGTGTAACTTTTTTTTTTGCGTGTGTCAAGTACAAAAAACCCGCATTAGTTAATTTATGTTTAACACTTGTTTATTTTGCCTTATTTTGAACAAATCCTATCTTTTTTATCTGTTTTTCTCATTGTTTTTCTATTCATAGTGTTGCAAAAAACTGCAATATTTCTTCTCACTTCAAATTTTAAGTGGTTTCTTTTTATTCGGTTTAAAATACGAAATTTATGTAAGTCTTTCGTGGACCAATATTGTAATCGTATGCTCTTTCGATAGAAAAATTAGTGAACACCAAAAATTGAAAAAATGTTTTTCTTTACATTTTAGCAATTTGTAACGGCTTTTTTTCATTAAGTATAATGAGCAGCTCAAGTATTTGTAGATGCAGCTTATTGTAGAGTATTTAATTTAAAAATCAGATGCAATTTTATGTTGCTTTTGTTTCAATTTTTTCTCACGATTGAAAGCGATTTTATATCGTGTAGGATTATTTATTAGCGATCACCTGTCGCTTATCAACTGTAATAGTTTTAAGCTGAATTTTTTACATCAGGTTTACCAACGAAAGTGAAAAAATTTTCTAGTTCGAAGTACCCTTTTATATGCATTGATGAAGCATTGATGTCTTCTTATATTTGGTTATATAATAAAACATGTATTTCAAAATGCATCGGTTGAATAAAAAGGAACAAGTAATTAATAGAAGGGTATTTCCACGAGTAGTATATAAGATGTCCTATTCTGCTACTCATTTTTTTCGGATTTTTTACTAATCAATTAATCATTTTAACCGTTCAAAATGCAATACTAATTTTCTTTTTTCTGAGTAATGAAAAGTTTAATCTAACAGATTCTAATTTTGTAAATATGAATAAATTTTATAAAAAAATCTCTCAATGTTTCAACGTTTTGGTTTAAGGTTATAAGTTTTATTTGAAAATACATATTACCATATTCGCGAAGATGTTACCATGTTATCTCCTTCAGTTCTTCAAATTGTCGCTTTTTGTGAGCATTTTTTTTTTCATTTGATAATGTTTATTCACGAAGTTTATGTCTGAAGATGAGAAAACAAGAAATCTAGTACAATCATTTGAAAGTAAAGGAAAATGCAAAAAGTAAATACGTATAATGTCATTCCATTCAACATTAATCTTTGTAAAAAATGATCAAGATGTGTTACAAACTCGTATTATGATTGTACTTTTCAAATTTGAATTCGCTGAATTAAGGAATTATTTATTCAAGTTTATAATTGCTAAAAATATCATCAAAATTAAATGCACTCCACATTTTTCCCCCTGAAAGTATTGAGCTATTTTTTTCTATTTTGCCATTGAAAATTTTTTTATTGGATTGATACTCAGAGAAAATAAAATTTAAATTAATTCGTAATTGTTTCGATAAGAGCCCTACCCGCACCCTCTCTATGAAAGAATACTACTGGAATTTAAACAGCTAAAAGAGTTAATTTCTTGCTGTAAATCCGAAAAAAATGTGTGGCAGAATTAGGTATATTTATATACTACATCCACAAAATAAATTAATCAATAAAGTTAGATGTGATAATAAAGTATTATTTGAATCTGTTTCTAAATTAGATTCTCGAAGTATATATCTGATTTTTATATGTATTTTTTTGTAGTACCTATATACGTTGAAATTTTCGTTTTTCTTTTATGGGCGAATTTTGATTAGATAGTTTATTTTGTGTGCCATACAGAAATCTATATCTTACATTTTATTTTTTTCTAATTTATTTATATATTTTTATTTTTTTATTTATAATTATTTTAATCACCTAACAGTATTTTAGTTTTGCATTAAGTTTTAGTGATTTGTCTTTAATTTACGTTGAGAAATATTGTACTGTAGTGTAGTTGAAGTTCAAATAAAACATGTATACGTATTTGATTTGAATTTTATTCGATATATTTGTGATGAGCAGACCGGAAGTAAAGGGAAGTGGGCTAGGGGGATTGTAGTTCCGAACCTCCCGTTTGGTGACCTTATAGAATATTAAATTAATTTTATTTGTGATATAAGAAATGAACTACGTGCCAAACAATAGAGAAAAAGGTTATTTAATTTTGAAATTAAAAATGTCGCCATGTTGAATAGTTCAAAAAAAATTTTTTCTCATTTATTTTTTTTTGGATGCAGATGATTTTCCATCGAATAAATGAAAAAATTGAATGGAGGAATTGATAAAATTTTTTAACAGAGAAATTTTATTAAATGAGTGGATTCGATGAATTTTTTGAAAATAAAAAATGGAAAAACTATCGTGCAGTATTGTACCCATGATTTTACGAACTCCAAAAAGAAGCGATCTTTTCAGTCATGAATATTTTATTAAGAATTTATTAAAATATTCCTGTTAGTAATTGTTGTACGGAGAAATCCTTCTCCAAATTGAAAAGAACCGTTCTCGTAGATTTATGTCCGAGATAAACTCAACATTCACTCATTACAGCGTATTGAATCGGATATTTGGAAAAAAATTGACTGTAATGAAATGATACACAGTTTCACGAGATCAAAGACCAGAAAAAATGTAATTTGTCGGATATACCAATCTAATTAATATTTTACATCAACATTGTTTTTCAGCTTGTTAAAAAATTATTTTACTCATCGACGTTGGAATAGCTTTCATAAAATTAATAAAAAAAAGTTGAAGGATGGGGAGCTAATGTAGAAATTGAGGTTTAGCCACTACTAGCTTTTCCCCATATTGTCTTGATGCGGGCCTGGTTATAACGTAGTAGATAGGTACTTAATGAAAAATTTTCTCACAAATAAAATGTTATTTCAACGTGAATTTTTAAAACTAGGGGCTCAAAATTCACTTGTAATGTCTGTTGTTTCATCAAGATGTACTGGAAACTGATACTGTGATCATATTTTTGCAATTATCTATAATCTTCTTAATTTTATTTTTGAGTTTATCGAAATAATCATCACTAAAATTTAATTTATTGAATATTTTCTTCTTTCCATTCTTTTTTGGTTTTGATGGACAAATTTCTAGCATCCAACGACTTATAGTGCTTCACGAGCAAAAAATACAAATTAAATTTCACGAGTGGTTTGAAGAGATGTTCATCACTGTTCAGTGATCTCTTGAATGTTATCAAAGTTTACTCTTTAGTACAAATTATACAATTGCCATCATCTATCGATGATGGTATTTCTGAAAAGAATCACTCGTTTTATAAAATATATTGCTTCTTCTGATCAACTGAAGCGCATAAATGAAAATTCGATGCATTAATTTTCAACAATAATTTATAAAAGATATATTTAATGAATTTATTTTATTAAAAATAAGAGCATAAATTATTAAATTTTAAATTAATCATGTATGGAACAAAACTGAAATAAACTGTATTATGAGCTCAGTTATTATTTTCAATTTAAATAAGTTTTCTGTTAAATTAAGGTGGTGGTCTGAAATAAAAAAATAATTTCAAAAAATTAATCACGATGATGAGTAAATTCCAGCGTTCTTTGATAAAAATAATGAAATCACCTTGTTCATTCTCTTTTTTTTGCTCACGGTAATCTTCCTATTCTTCTTCTTCCTCTTCCTCTTCTTCCTCTTCCTCCTCTTCTTCTTCCTATAATACAAATTTATTTTTAATAAAAATACAAGGAACAATAAAATGGAAACGGTATTTCGCACGATGTAACGGACCTCTTCCTCTTCTTCTTCTTCTTCTTCCTCAACTTCCTCCTCTTCTTCGGCTTCTTCTTCGTCATTTCCGAAGTTTGGTTCTTCGATGTCAAGGTCTTCGTCGGCTTTCTTTACTTCTTCTTCCTCTGGGGTGTCTGGATCATCCTTCTTTTTGCCTGGTCGTTCACCGAACCATTTTGGTAATTTGCCTATACATAATGAAGAAATTAGGTACACGAATTGAATTTTTTAGGAAATAGGTTTCACATCGTGATCATAAGAATGTGAAGAAAACTTGAAAAGTAAAGATGTGAGCACAGTTTCCTACAAATGATACTTACATTTAGGGCGGTTTTCAAATTGTCCTACTTTTTCAGCCCATATTTTTTCGTTGACTTCTTTAACAGTTTCTTGATGACCCTGTAATGTTTAATACGAAGCGCATGCTGTTAACGAAAACACAAACCGAGGATTCGCTATAAATGGATTCTATATTATGTACAGGTACACCTTGTATAGGTAACTAAATGAAATCGACGAGTGAACTTGGCAATATCGTCGATTACTATAAGAAATGAATGAAGCAAGCGATACGTATAGGCATAACTCTCAAAACATATCGGAACAATTTCACTCTATGTTTTGGTACGGTACATCGACGATGGGGATAATGGTGTAAACAGGTTCATCTATGGTTTTGGTTTGATGATAGTGTATGAAACTAAGATGCTGATGGTTGAAAATCAGATCACAATCGCATGCAAGGTCGAGTAATCCAATAATCGGTTTTCATTTGGGTACTTACGTTTGCTACGTTTCATAAATTGTTGCGTTTTCGATTGCCAGTAGTATTCGGATTTTTCCTTTAGCATTTCCTCCCAACCCTGATTCATCAAGTTGTCGATTTAAAATAGCTGATTATGAGAATACATATAAATGAGGGATTTGAATTTCATTCTCAGGGGTAGGATATGCAAATTTATCGACATATTTTTCAAAATTAAATTCGTGTTAATTAAATTGCATAATTGTTTCGCCTTAAATAATTGTGCTATGTTGTATTTTTTTAATTCCTGTTTTTGAATTAAATTAAAAAAAAAATTGAAATAGAGACTGATACGATCTATTCTTATATTTATTGCTGGTTCTATACTGTATAATTCGTCTGTTGAATGTAGAGTAATAATTAATTATAAAATTAAATATTTACTCCACTTACCCCTTCAAAAAGTTTCTTTTTGTCATCATATGACCTTGTATCCACTCTCCTTTCGTATTTTGAGGCAACTTGAATTTTTGGCTGTTGAGTACAAATTATTATTTTACATTTGAAAGAAAGAATTTACAAGAAACATAAAAGAAAATGAAACTTACTGGGTATTTGCCAGTTAATGCTCTAAAAAAGAAAAAAAAATTTAATTCACACAAACTTATTTAAAAAATAATTTAACAATAATTTGTCATATTTTACACTTACTCAGGGTCTAGACCTTTTTTCAAGGCTTTATGTCTCAATTGTTGTTTTTGTCTTTCTTTCAATTCTTTTAACTGGAAAAAAAATTGCATTTGAAACTCAAAATGAAATTCCTCAGAAAAAGCGAATTAATTAATATTTGCACCTACATCGTAATCTTGACGTTTTTGTCTCTCTTCTAAATCGTATTTTTCAGTTTCAAGTTTTACGATACAATCCCACAATTCTCGGGCTTTAGATTGCAATTTCTGTATGCTGAAACCTTCGATGTTGAGAGGTTTAATTCTAAAACTAAGCGATATTCTTTTTTCTTCTTCAATTTGCTCTTTCGTCTTATTTCTTTCAAGTTGAGCGGACGATAGGGATACCTGAGAGAGGAAGTAGAATATAAGCATTCGAAATTCATGATGATTACAGATATATACGAAAACAATTCAATAGAATACTAACTCCGGCTTCTTTCTTGCTAATGGTAAAGTTTGGTCCCTTGGTTTTGTTTTGAGATTCCTGCGATAAAAATATTCAAACGTAAAGCTACGAACTATTAGTAATTCGATTTAATATTTTCTAATAATTTATTATAACCTTTAGAGCGGCCATCATAGCTTGTCTTTTCTTCTCGGCTTCTTCCAATCGCCTCCTCTTCTCTTCGATTTCTTTCTGTTTTTTTTCTTCAGCTTCCCGTTGGCGTCTTTCTTCTTCTTGCTTTTTACGTTCAGCCATACGTTTTTCTTCTTCCGCTCTCATTACCTGAAAGTATAGGATACCAATTTACGAACAAATAACAGATAAAAACAATTCATATTTTAGTGTTTTATACGACAATTACCTTGCGTTTCGCTTGTTTTTCTTTCAAGCGTTTCAAATCTTCTTCTTCTTTTGATCGCTGTTTCCTCCATTCTATGATGTATTCTTTTAACTGTTCATCTAAGGCGGATGATTTGGCTTCTTGTCTCTACGGAAAGGCGAATTGTTTAGCTGTGCGTCGAACAAGGGCGAATTTCGAAGAAAATAAATCGCTACTTTTTCTTACCTTGACGAATTCTGGATCTCCATCGCCCCTGTAATCAGTTTTTAAAATCGTTAATGTAATGTTTATAAATATTTTTCGAATGAAATAATCTTGAAGGTATTTGATTTGGTGTTTTTTTTTTTTTTTTTTTGTTATTGATACATAAATTTTGAAATTTAAATTTATACCTATTTCGTGATGAGTGTAGGTGATAATATCACGAGAAATAGGTATCCTATGAATATTTAAAGACCTTTCTGTAATTAAATCTTTGAATATAGATGACTGAAGGGTATTATATAGAGGTAGGGCCATAAATAAAAATATACATTTACTTATATTATAATCATACACGTACGTGTGTATTAAAAAAAGATACAAAGAATCAAGAAAGCTATAGTTTACTATACCGTGCGTTCGATTGAACCCTATACAGGCAAAGCGCCAAATTTCCTTCTAATGAATAATCAAATCAGTACATTATAATATGTTGGTTACACTGATTTCTATTTACGCAACCAATCCAACGCATTTATAGCCAGTGATGTATCATGAAAGTATTTTGAACTAACGTGAAAGGGAAATTAATACTTAGGCTCTATGGAGTTCAATGGGACGCATGGTATATTGTTGAGAAAAGGAGTTAAAGATTAAAAGAAAATAGCGTGCACATTTCGAGTAAGTACAGATAAATTAACGAGTAAATTCCTAAATAAGAATTAGTATTTTAATAATTGTTTTTACTTTTAGACGGTTATTTTACATTGAAGTTAGTTAAAGGCATAAGCATTCATCTTGTTGAAGTAAGACAGCAAAATGCTTGATGTGGTTAATTTAAATTTCTAAGCTAGCAAGGACTAGGTGATCAGGAAGCAGGGAATTCATGGATTTCAACCAATTCAAGTTTTATTAAATCTGATTTGAACCCAGATTTCTGGGTCCTACATACCACACGTATAGAAATACCGCACAAGAAGAAAACCCGTATACATGGATTAGTTATACCTCGCGACCAACTGATCTTTGCACCCCTCAGCATGAAATTCCCTTCTTCTAAACAGAGCGTAAATTTTTTCATTTCTTTGGTATTTTATATGATAGTAAATAATGAAAATTATCATAATATTTATTAATAGATTTTCAACATTTCGTTTTTGCGTTATCAATTGATTTCAACAATTTTATCAATAATCAGTGTTGCCAAGTGAACTAGAGTAATTAATCAAAAGTTAAATAAAGTACATAATTTTGGTCGTTTAGAATGGTTGAAAAACGAAATAATTGAGTTTTTATTTCTCAACTCAACAAAAAACAACGAGAGAAATTCAATTTTTTGAAGTTTTCAAAGATCGGTTGGTCGTACGGTAGTAACTGATTTGGTTTTTGATTGGTTCATACTTCACGTATGTAATAACCAATCAGCAGGTTAGAAAGTTTGAAATTTTCTTTAATTACTTGAAAAATAAAAACATGAATTAGCTAATGATTCAAATCACCAAAGAATTTCAGTCGTTCACTAAAAACTGAACGATATTAATAAGGACAGTAGAAATGAAATGGCCAAGAATAAGACTTTATCACATTTTAACCTTCAGAAAACGGGCCAGTAACTAAGCATGAAGAATGTTGGTTATGGAAAAATGAATTCTTCATTGTCAAAAACTGAATGCTGTAACAACACGGAAAAATTTGATGGAAACTGCTTTTGGCGAAAAAATGAAGAAGCCTATCGAAGGACATAACGAGGTAGAAGTTAAGGGAGAGAGAGGAGGAAAATTTCAGGTTTTAAAAGTTTTCGCAATCCCAATTAATTTTTTTTTAAAAAAGCAGTTTTTGAGGAGAAGTAGGGGTTTGACATACTTTAAATAAAGAACTCAATTTCGAACAAAAAATTGTTGTTTTCGCCTTATATTAAGGGGTATGCAGCCTATGCAATTTTACGAAACCCCTGAAATAGATTAAAATGGAGGGAGGGGAGGGAGGGGAGATACATGGATTTTTACTAATTATTGGAGCTCGTTGATTCCGAATCTGATGATATTTTTGGCCATCACTGTTCCTTCTCTAAAATGAAATTTTATCGATAAAAATTGCATTTATTCCACAAAGAAGAGGAGAGTGTCATCACATTCTGAAGCGGTAACCTCAAAAACAACACATACGTAAAATTTTTTCAACTGTCGAAATTTTGAAAAATCTACGACAAACATTTTTTGTCGAATTCCATCTCGAAAAGAGTCTAGAATGGGATTTTCGGAACCAAAAAATTCATTTTTTTGGTCATCTATAAAGGATGCCTTTGCGTAAATCTTAAATTTTTTTTTGAAATTTAGTTATTACAATGAAGAAGATGTCGACTGTGAAGAATTTGAGGTCTTTGATGGTAAATATGGTATTCGTTTTTGCCTTACCCCTCGTCTATAGCCACACAAAATAATGTATTTCACTAATAATTAAGTATATTCCAGAGAATACTCAAATAAAAACTACCTTCCACACACTTTGCCTGATAAAATCCAACAAGAAATTTTTTCATCGAAGACATGAAGAGATTGATTTTAGATTTATCGAAATTTCTACTATTATAAAAAAAAGTCGATATAAGAATTTTGATGTTGTGATTACGAATCTGACATATCTATTTATTAAACTTTTTCTGTTATAGCATACTTCATAGAATAATCGCAATTTTTATCTACGAATTTTTAATTTTGAAGATGGAAAATTAAAATATAAATGATTGCGGCCTTCTATGAATAAATTCCCACCAAATGTTCTGAAGCCAGTCGAAGTCTATTTCTAACTACCTAATTTTTTGTTAAATTTACCACCAACATACTAAGTAGAGTATAATTACAGGTATTCGTTAAAAAACAACAAAAATCTATCTCCCACACCAATTTCTCGCATACAACATCAACTGACAGTAGCACATTTTACAAGACACACAATAAACAGAAATTTCCATTTCCCTACATTTTCTGAAGACTTTGATAAGCGGACACAAGTATAACAAAATGTAGAAGTTATTTATAAACATCTATCAGCCTAGTAATAAAAAAGCAGTCATACAAGAGTGCGAGCCTGAAGCTACTACATTGTGCTACCCGCGCCAAATATTTTCTTTAACATTTTTAACTTACTCTTTCTTCTTATCAGCTTCGGGCTGCCTTTATTATTCCAAAGGTGAAAATGGTTTTAAAAAAAATAAACAAACAAAATCAGAAACAGGAAATGGTTACGTAGAATGAATAAGATTAAAATGTTAACAGGTATAAAGTAAGGTAAAAGGTTCAATACCGGGAAATTTGTAAGTCAAGATGCAAAATAACATTCCATTGTTAAAATATTTTTTCCATATGAAAAACATATAGGTGTTGGAATTTAATTTTTCAGATTTTCATTCATTTCTGAGTACATAGCTGGTAAAAAGTGTATTTAAGGTATTAAATTACACAACTATTGGTCAATGAGATACAATTCGTGCCTGACGAGCGCTAAATTATCTACTTGAAGGAACTTATAACAAATATGATACATGCAAAGTTCAAATAGATACATATGGTTCAACTTTTTTGTTTTCTTTTTATTAAACTCCTTCTGACAAAAAGGCAATTCCAGTTAAAATTTGGACCATGTTTCCAGGTTAACCAGGCTTTACTAATTTACTCGCACAGTTTACAGGTAAAAGCCTGATTTGCCTGGAAAAGTGGCCACTTGGATATTGCTCGAAGTTTATTTTTTTAATATTATCTTCGATATATTTAACGCCAAAAACACACTTTTCAACAGTTATAGTGAAAATTCTATTGATAGGAAGATGCTATTAATAGGTATCCTAATATAGGGAAATTATATGTATTACTATCAATACCTAAATAATAATATTAAGTTTCTCTACTTACATTGATAAACAATATAATAATAATTATAAAAGTTAAAACCAACTAAAAAACAACATCATGTAGGTAAATTAGTAAAATAAGTTAGATATATGTAGGTAATTTTAGGTATTTAGAGATTATACAGGGTGTTTAACTTCAATCTGAGTTCCTATATACCAATTGTAGGACTCTTCATATGACACTCATATACGATGATTCGCCCACCTATTTGTCAAAGGCGCTGAGATAAAAGGATTTGAACTTTTTTTGCTTTGATGATAATCAACTTCGAAAATTTTTATTTCGTTATTCAAAGCAGATAGAGATAAGCTGTTTGCGTAAAAATTTAGTACATACGTTGTAGTATAACTGACAAAAAATTGGTTTCAGTGAAGGGAGTAAGTGGGGAGCTATAATGAAAAAAGTATGAAAAAATTGACCACTTTTTCATATTTTTTGAAATAACTTTGAAAAATGTCTTATTGACCTCATGTTTCAAAAATTTTTTATAAACCCACATTATATTCTCTGTGACATTTTGTGGGTGAATATGCTCTGAGTTCTTCTAAATACTGAAAAAAAAATTCGGGTATGAATTTAGCATCATTTTGGCAAAAAAACTGGTGGTAGTGGAATGAATAGGCGCGAAGACATAACAATAAAAAATATAAAAAAGTATTATTCGCCTTTTTTGTTTTTTGCTACTAAGAATAATTATAAGAACACCGATAGCCAGCAGGACAATTTATACAATCATGATGCATTTTTAGTGGGAAATTATTTACAAAATTTTGAAAAAAATATAAAATTTTGCATGACCTTTTTCATTTTTTTCCTTATCATTCTCCTCAACTACCTGCTTTCTTGTAATAGTATTTCTTACCAGTTATAATACGTTATTGTATTTGCCACATTTTGTCATAAACAGAACCCTCTTATCGAGCATCAGTTTAAAAAAAAAAATAATAATTAAAAAATAATGCAATCATAAATGAGAAAAGAAAGAGATTAAAGAATTTTTTCTACGCAAGTATGCTGGTTCATAACAAATTTAAATCATGAAAACGATGAGGTATTTTTCGAAGTTATTGGCAAAAGATAAAAACAAATGGTCAATTTTTTTCGAAGTTTTTCACAATTTTTTCATTATAGCTCCCCACCTGTTCTCTCCATTGAGAACAATTTTTTGTCGGTAATACTACATAATATACGGTACATTTTAGAGCGAACAGTATATCTCTATCTGCCTTGTATAACAAGACGAAAATTTTCAATGTTGATCATCATCAGAGAGAGAAAAAAATTCAAATTCTCATATCTCAGCCCCTTCGTCAAATAGGGTGGGCAAGCTATCATGTATGAATGTCATATGGGTAGTCCGACATTCGGTGCGAAGGAACTTATATTGAGGTTAAACACCCTGTAGTTGAGTTAAATATTTCAATTACTAACATGGCTGGTGATAAAAATTATCTACTCTATAATTCTATCTACTTTGCAAATTATTGTGCATTTAATAAGCGTAAAAATAAAATAGGTGAATCATAAATTTATTTATTTAATTGACAATTGCACAGAGTTAGACCCAAATGAAATTCAAAGTTCTTTAAGTTTATTAATAATTTTATTTTCTAATTAATTCGGCTAGTTGCAAAGGAGCAAATTCAACAAATTTGGAAACTCTAAAATCAAGTCTAAATTCCAAAATCAACGTTCCAATCAATACATTCGCTTAAAACATTTGACATTGAAATTTCAAATATTGTTAAGCCTAATTCAAATACTTTTGAGCACCTATTTTTAATATTATAAGGTATTAACCTTGTAGCTCAAAAAGCTTTTAGCGTAAAATGCAACTGAAAAAAAAAAAAAAAAAACAGAAAGAAGCGAGAAGCAATAAAACATATCGTACGCTAAGCTAATCAAGCGTATAATATGTCATGGAATGCAACTTACGCCTCCTCCTCCTCCTCCTCAGATTCGCTGCAAAATAATTTTTAATTCATTTTATTTTCATTAAAGAAAAAAGAGGAGATGAATGATAATTTTACTTTCAAGGTTACAATCGAGTAATTTGATACTTACGTGTAAACTTCTTCTTCGTCCGACATTTTGAGCTAGCAAGGTATTATAAACTGAAAAAAAAAAATCATAAAAATGATATTCCAGTAATTTTGTGTAACTTATTTGTCATTCTAGGTCTATAAGTAGGTACCTCAAAACAGAATTTTTTCTATGTCTTTAACCTTAAAAAAAAAAAGTGTTAAAAAATCACCGAGTGTATTTAATAAAAAAATTTGAATGGCAGTTATTGGTAAAAAATGTTTAAAATTGTATTCCCTAAAATGGTAAAAGTGATAAAAATCATCATTTGTTTATAAATCCATAGCTTTCAGTTCATTTCGAAATCTAACATGTTCTCATATCAATTTTAAACGTACCGCTGGTATGCCGTAGAAGAAGCGAGTAAGTGAATTTATTTATAGAATAACCTGGCTACTTAGTTTACACCGGATAGAAATGAGGACTGATGCCAGAAATGTAAGATAATGCCCTACTTGGACTTTCTTGGGTAAATTTCTTCAATATCTTCGATATCGGATTGAGTTTTCACAGGAATATAATTTAATTAAATAATTATTTTAAAATGCTGATAAAGTTGTTACTATTTTATTACTTTTTCGAAACATCATTCTCTATGTTATGTGAAGGGCAATAATATAGATTTAAAAAACATCGTTTAATTCTTAGATATTTAAAAAATATATAGCCTTTAAGCTTTATATTAAAAATGTAAAATAAACGGAGATTTAATTGCTATTTGAAATAGGTATCGAATCCATGAATGGTACGTTACTTTACCAATCCATCTACCTACAAAACACCTTTATTGTGTAATTAGGTATATAGAAGGTAACAAATTCAAATGCAAAGAAGACATTTCAATAATTCATTCAACTCAGTTTATGAGACAGATCTAAGCTCATCAATTCACCAGAACCAGAAATCGCCTTTCCTTCTCAAGTTTAATGCAAAAGAATCCACAGGAAACTAATAAGATCGTAATTCATACATAGACAGACAAACCTCGAATCCATTTAATTTATCCAAGACGAGAAAAATTCTTAATCAACACCAACTCAAGGTAACCTCGTTACCTCAAGTATGAAAAAAATCTTCAAAATAATCACATTATATACTCTTTTACCGATAAGTATCTTACTTGACCACAAAGTAGTTATAAACAACACTTCACCGAAATTTAAAACCGAATTCCACTCGAATTACCACCAATTACACGAAACCTTTGAGGAATTTATTCGCGTAATTGTTAATTTTTTTCGTACGCGAAAAATCTCTAAAACGAATTTTAAATAAAATTACTTAATTATATAGTTTACCGGGCAAGAAAATTCAATACTTACAAATTCGAAAAAGAGATTTCACCCGACGGTCTTAAGCTGCGCGCAACACAGCGGATTTGAATCCGTGAAAAATGTACGCTCAGAATTTTCAAACCAACGGTTCGCTTTCGAGAGGGACTAAATTTAAATGGAGAAGAGGGGATGTCAAATAGGTCAGAATTAACGATACTCTGGTACCCTCCCACATTAGCGTTGCATTTGGTACATTGTGTTCGAAATTTTATTTTTATCACTCCGAAAGGAATTTGTTGTTTGAAAATTTTTTTGTTATTTTTAAAATCGATAATTTTTGGCTATCGATAATTATCATAAAATGGTTAATACGTTGGAAAAAAAAATATGAAAAATTTCATCGTATGTTTCGATGTACGTACATTTTCGAGAGTTACTCTACCGTATAAGTCTGGTCGAATGTTTCATCAGTAAAAAATTTACGTACGTTGAAATTTCAACTGAATGAAAATCTGTCAAATTGTTTTTGTTTATCCATACAACAATTTATTATGGCTATGATTATACTTATTCATTCGATATAAACTATCCTCTCGATGATATTTAAAATTTCAATTCATTATTCGAGTATATTATAATTATTTCAGTTGGTACTTGCCAACCTGATAGATATTTGTAATGAACTTTAGATTCATTTTTAATTGCTAAACTACCAATACACAGCAGCAAGTATTTCTTGTCGATGGACTTTGCCAAATATCTGCGTTAAACAATGCGAAAGTTTTACATTGTCAAAATGTCATTATCGTCGTACATGAGCTACTATTTATTTAGTTATAAAAATGCATTTTTTGGCGCGTTAGTTTTCTGTATGGGAGATGGCTTTGTGCGTGAAAAATGCTTCAAATATTCGATCATCTGATTGGTGATTTATCTTATCCAACAATCTTATCAGTTGAAGTGCTGTGGTAATATGATTTGCATCAGGACCATTATTTATTAAACTTATGACTTAAATTTTCCCCTACAAGATATAATAGGAACAAACAACATTCATCATTCTTCTCAGACCAAGAGATAGATTTACTGCAAGAAAATCGTATCTTCGCCACAATAACATGATAATATGTAATTACCATTTTCTCTCGAATTCTAACAAATCATAAAAATTAAAATAATTTCTCCTTGCGATGACGTTATCTGAAACATATATGTAAAGTTAACTCTATCCCAATATTCGTACGAACATCGTAACCGAAGAGTAATGAAATAAAAATACTCTGGAAAGAAATACAGAGAAGCGCGTTATAGTGTTTTCTAAAAATAACCAGCCATCCCTAATATAGTCTATTCTCTCAACGTATTATAAACGGTAGTATAGCGGGCTCCTACGAAATGTTACACTGTTCTACTGTTTACCAAACATATTAAAGAACGAATATAATTATAAAACGAAATAAATATCTGCATGAATGTATTCAAGCTTTAAATTCATTCTTAAAAAACATTTATCGTAATAACTATACATCATTCCCTGTGGCGTAAGTTAGGGAGGGTCACAGGAGAACTTTCCCCGGACAGCAGAATTTCATGAGAGACAATTTTTCGTAAAAATTTTAATTTAGTTCCAACAAACGATGAATAAGCGTGAAAAATATAAATAGGTAATTTTTACGAAGATTTTTGCAGAAATGCGAAATTATTAAATTAAATAAATTAAAAAACAATTTTAAAAAACTTACAAAATTATTAATTTTTGTAATCCCGAAAATAAAATATAAAAACCAAATATAAATTAAACTCTCTACACTGGGCGTAACAATCCTGGCAATTATACACGCCCAGTATAATAAAAAGGAAAAAAAAAGAGAGCTTATGAATTTTTGAATCCTTTTTAAAAATATGAAAAAATCTATAGATTTATTAATTTTCAGAATTTTTAGAAACCATAAATTTTTTTCAAAAGTTTTGATAGTGAAAGAAAAGATTTCGCAAATTTTTATAAAATCTGCATTTTTTTTCCAATAACAAATAAAAAAAAATATTTTTACAATTTTTAAATTCTTGAACATATTTTTTTAAAGTTCTACTCCAAACATTCTCAGTTTTTTTATTACTCCCTTAATTTTTTTATTTCAGACTTTTTTAATTTTTAGAGCCTCTGAATATTTTTACTCGGTGAAATTATTATTAATCAATTTGCAGAAATGAAGAGTCGAAAAATTGTATTAAGCATGTAGGTAAGTAATTTATTATAATTTGAATGCATACATAAAGGACTATAAATGATAGGTTTCCATTTTCTCCAGAGTGGCGAAAAAAGTTACACCTCTTCGACTGGAGATTCCCGATGGGCCTTATAGAATTCAGGACAGCATTACGATAAAATTGGTTTAAAAATTATTAAATTTGGTGCAGTATTTTGCTCATAATCTCATACAAACCAAACAAGATACCCGTTATTTTAATTAACATAATATTCGACTCTTAATAAATAAAAATCAATGATTTTTACGTATCCATTAATATTGTTTTATTTTTAAAAAAACGCGTTTCAAAATAATTCAGTTCTAATTTGTTCCTTCAAGCATTAGTTATGCAATGTAAAAAAGCAACACTTACAGAACCAAGTTAAACTTGAAATTCTAGTATTTTTTATTTATCATAAAACTTTTTTCACTGAGTTCTCAATATGGCTTCGTGAATATGTTCTATGAAAGGTAAGGTTCAAATTAGGTACCTAATATTCTCTCCAAGTTATTATGATTTTAAATTTGCTGATGTCTGCAAAAATAAAAAATCGTTCTTAATAATTTTTTGAATAAATTTTTGAACAGTTTATTAGTTTAAGGTTTTTGCGCTTATGTTAATGAATAAATGGATAGGAAAATTTATGAAATCAATTATATATATTTTAAATTTATAAATTTTAAATATTGAGAAAAACTGCATGAAATACCTATCTTAATCTTAATATATACTAGTGCCTCCTCGCCCTTTCGGGGCTCGCAATAAAAATTTAATGAAGAAAAAAAAAGTTATTTTAACAGGCAAGTATTGCAACATTCCAAACTGCGCAAACCAATTTATTATTACTTGTTACGCCCACCAAGAGTTCTTCGTTTCAGGATGGGCTCGCTCCTTTATACCTTTGTATACCTGCCATTTTAAACAATTTTACAACTTTACTCTTGTTCTTGCCCACGTGCAAAGCTTTTATTAGAATTTATCACCTGTTTCCCCTTTTTTTCCCTTTGTATACCTGCTATTGAAAACAAGGATGCGCTCGCATCTCAAAACCGATTTCATTTTGATTTTAATATATAGAGAGATACATGAATCTGAATGGTTTGCATTTTTTTTGTGACTTTTCACAGCCAAAACCACCCGTCCGATTTTGATTTTATTTAATAAATGTATTTTAAAATATTACCATTTTTCATTTTTAGAGCACCCTTACCCCTCAAAATTCACTCGAAAGTGACATCATAAAATCAAAAATCGTTGAATTTCACTTTTTCTCAGAAATAAGTGATACATTATTTGCATTGTACTGACCCAAGTATTCACGTAGATTTTCAACGGTTTTCGACCATATTTGGAAGAGAAGGGTAAAGAAAAATCAAAATTTCTGCATTTTTTTTCTTTTCAATTTTTGAAAAAATTTTTTTAATCAAGGATTTGAAAGTAACAACAATAGGAATATATCAAAGTTTCAAAAAGTATGGATTAAAAATAAGTCTGAAATCGCAAGTTAGAAATTCGAAAATCTTTAACGTTTAAGCGCGTTGTAGAACATTTTCGTTGCGCTAGCGTTTCGTTAGGCGCGAGGTACATGAGGCAAACATGTTCGACTTTGAATACTCGCGTCGATACGCTATAAATGCTCAAACCAGTTAAAAAGGGTTTGAATATTACACGATTTGTTTTTTTTTTAATGCGCTCCCCATGCACAGTATCTTCCCTTCATTAATTTCAATTTTAAAAAAATCGAAATAAAACGCACATTTTAACGGTTTTTCGAGAAATGGCCAACTTTTCAAGTAAGGAACCGAAAAAAAAGTACATCCGTTTTTATAGTTTTACAACAGGAAAAAAATAGATATTATTTTTCATGTGAGCAATTGTGATAAGTTTTAGAGCCGAAAACTGGAATCTCGGAGTACGTTTTTGTAAAGCGTAGGTGCGTGTATTAGCACAACTGTCAGTAAAATTTTAATGGTTTTTTGACTAATAGCTTCAAAATTTTTCCTCAACACGCCAGTTGATTGTCATCATAACCACCTATGGCTTTTTTTAATTTGATTGCAATACTCCACTTATAAAGACGCTAATTACTTATGAATATGATGCTTGATAATAATCAAGTTTTTCTTACAGCATTTGTGTATATCCCATCAAAAAAAAAAAAGAAATTAATTCAGAGGTGAAAAGGCTTATAAATTTGTATTTTAACCAACTTATAAATCCATGTTAAAAGAAGAAATGTGTGTTTCTACATTGAAATAAAATTTGCTTATTTCATGAAATCAATAGTTGTTATACAAAAGTGAAAGGAGTTGATATGAAACGAGGGAGCGAAGCGAATGAGTAATATGAAAATTAAAGGATGTGAGCGAGCGAAATGAGCGAAAGGGCACGAGCGGAGCGAGCGACCAACGGGAGGCTGGGGACAGAGCTCCCAGCTGTAAATGGCATAATGACTAAATGTGAATTTTTGAATTTAATTTTTATGACTTCAGTAAAGAGACCTCTTGCTTGTATATCGCACCCCTACTGCAACAATACCACATCTAAAAAAAAATCCTTGACTGCAAAAACACCACATCTCAAAAAACTACCAAAAATAATTTGCGTTGCGAAAATCTGCCTTTACCATTGGAAAGAACGTGAAAAATTGGTAAGGACGAATAAAAAAAAAAAATGGATTGAATTTGTATTTCGTTATTTACAAAGCAAGTAAAAAGCAATTTTCTCGAGTTTCGGTTATTTGACGTGTTTTGAGATGTAACGTTGTTGCAGTAGGGGTGCGATATGGAATTAATTATTCAAGCGAAGCCAAGATGGATAGAATAAGTTGACTTATTTGAATTTGGTCACCGTTCGCAACAGGTGTTTGACAACAATTAAATGAATGGGGAATGCTTAGGTTCTCCATGCTCGTAGCTCTCAAGCAAAAATTAAATAATATTATTGTGATTCTTAATTTTTAGCTGAGTTTTTAACTAAAAAACGACAGCTATTTTTCTCATTCAATTATGAAGTTAAGATGAGGAGCAAAACATGAATTTAAAAGAGTTGAATACTAAGAATAAAAAAAAAACTGATTGAAAATTGTTTAAAACTAGTTTTAAACAATGTTTTAAATACGTTTTTTTTTCCATGAAAGTTTTTTGTTTTAAAACCAAAAATCTGTTTTTAAACAATAAAAACGGTTTTTTGTTTTTTATTAAAAACAAACGATTTTTTAGCAACCTTGCAGAAAATCCTTGGTCGAAGGTGTTATCACTTGTTAGTAGCAGCTACTTTAAACGTTTCTATTTCATAAGAAAGGAAAATTTGGATGAATATTAGTATTGTTGTCACGGAGCTTTTAATGATAGTATTACATCACCATTATTTAGACTTGAAATTGCTTTTGGAACTAATTTTTTTGTCAAAAGGATACGAAAACCACATGGAATGATGAAGCAGGGTTGCCAGTATATGAAATTGATGAAAACTAAAAAATACAATTTTGAAGTATTTTTCGTTTTTTTTTGTTCTATCCTGAAAAATTTACATTTTCTCCAATTGGTCCCTTATCTTAATCGCTGCACGCATCACGAATAAAGCTTAGCAGGAATCCTAGCGATTATAAATACGTTAAGGCGGTGCTTTGGAAAATAAGTTGGTGAATGCGAAAAAGTTGATTTTTTATTTAAAAAATGAAAAAATTGTAAAAATAAATGCTAAATGCCCTCAAACAAAGTCTCTAAAACACTATATTAAAATTTCAAATTATTTCGTTGCGTTATTTTTGAGGAAAACCCGGGTTAAAAACCACAACCACCAAAAACCACCACAACCGTATGTTTTGAAAATTTGAAAGGGTTTTCATAACCATTTGAAACCATTTCAAACATTTTTGATACAATCACTAAAAAGAATCACAACTAATGACCAAAATAAAAACCACCAACAAAACAATAACCTTAACAGAAAAGTTTGAAAATTATCAAAAACACCATAACGATATATGGTTTTCCTCTAGAAATACCACCATCGCAACAATCATTTCCTTGAATTTCAAAAAAAAAAAAAAAAAAAAATGTAAGCAGCCGTGCCGCATTACTGGAGCTGAGTTTTTAATTGGAGCTTGTTTTGATTTACTAATAACCTTGCTTAAACGTTTATGACTACAGGCCACACCCAATACCAAGTCTGAAAACCCCTACCCTATCCTTTCCAAAAACACTTAAGAAGTTGAATTTGGCACACATCATGTATGGAAGTGAATTCGGGATATAGTATACAACTTATCCCCAATAACCATATGAATTCATATTAATTACATTTTTACCAACTTGAGGCTCCTCAAGCTCTACTCAAAATTTTGATAATCCGCCATTTTGAATCCATTTTGATCCAAATTCAAGAGGTCATATTGTGGTCACCAACTAACTTCACACACAAAATTTGACCTCTTTAGCTTGATTTGGTGTGGAGATATGGAAGATTCAAGAAATTTCATGACTCAAAACTTCCTCAAAAAGCGGTTTTTTGATCTAACTCCACTCAATATGCACTTAAGTTGCTGAAATTTGGATATGTTAATATCCGCAACTCACTCTTTCATGTGAAATCAAAAACAAAAAATTTGAGCTATTTGCCTCTTCTCCAGCCCCCCTCAAAATTTGAGTGATCCGCCATTTTGAAATTTTTCGAAAAAGCAAAAAAAGCATTTCTGCGCATTTTCAAGAAGAGTTCCTCACCAAATTTTGAGCGAATTTTATGAATACTCGCCGGCGCTACGCGTGGGGAAAAAAATTATATATATATACCAAAAAGTTGGACATTTGCCAGATGATTACAAATGGTCTGAAACGCAAAGATTTGAAGACCACACCCTCCCCTGACCTTCCCTTCCCAAATCAGGTAGGCTGTAATAGCTATCGTTTTTATTAAAAACTCAGCTAAAAAGAAAGGAATTGTAATTTCAAAACTACTTAAGGTGGTGCTTCGGAAAATAAGTAGGTAATTTCGAAATAGTTGATTTTAAAATAAAGAAATGAAAAAATAGAAAAAATAAATGCTAAATGCCCTCAAACAAAGTCTCTAAAACAATATATTATAATTTCAAATCATTTTGTTGCGTTATTTTTGACAAAAACACTGCTAATGAAAATTATATCCTATTTTCATTGGCAGTGTTTTTCTCAAAAATAACGCAACGAAATAATTTGAAATTATAATATATTGTTTTAGAGACTTTGTTTGAAGGCATTTAGCATTTATTTTTACAATTTTTTCATTTTTTTACTAAAAAAACAACTTTTTCGCATTCACCAACTTATTTTCCGAAGCACCACCTTAAAACCATTTCGGACTTTCAATTGAAAACCAATTCAAAAACCACAAGCACCACAACCTAAAACCTAACTATCACGTACCACAATACAACAACCATTTGAACCTGCGGTTTTTAACCCTGAGAAAAACACTGCCAATAAAAATGGGATATAATTTTCATTAGCAGTGTTTTTCTCAAAAATAACGCAACGAAATGATTTGAAATTATAATATATTGTTTTAGAGACTTTGTTTGAGGGCATTTAGCATTTATTTTTTCAATTTTTTCATTTCTTTATTTTAAAATCAACTTTTTCGCTATTACCTACTTATTTTCCGAAGCACCACCTTAAATTGCGGCTTTCAGCTCTTTTTAATTATCCATTTAGCGGGATTTTATTTTCAGCGTGTGGCAACACTGAACGCGGCGCAGCACTAATCAGAAATTAAATTAATTAAAAAATATGTACATGTAGATTCTCATGTTGGTGAAATTTTTATCGCAGTTGTTGCGAAGTTCCTTTTGAAGGAGATTTCGTTCGTAGTTTTCATGCTAATAAACCATTTTGGACTCAAATTTATAAAACTGAAGTTCGCGATATGAGTCTATATTCCAATTTTGTTCGTAAATATAATTATCCAATGTTGTTCGTCGCATCATTTATTGCTGGCGCTATGATAGAGCTTGTCATGATTAAATGGCAAGTTGGTAATGTTAATTTTTACTCTAGTTTTCGTGAAAGAGAAAGTAAGAAAGCAGCTTTGCGAATAATCGAACTAGAACAAAAACGTTTAATTTAAAATACCATTCAGAGTAACCTGGTGCGCAACATAGAAACATTTCTCTTACCAGAACAGTCAGAGTAATCATAAGCAAAGTAGAATAAGTTAAAATTAAGATCTAAAGTGAGTAATACAACTTTCAAGACGAAATACATTTCATTTTATTGCAAATATATATGTGTATCATTTCTCTCTATTTTAGACAACTTGGAAAATAATTTACAGTGGAAAAATTGGAAAATACAAATTGAATAATAAACGTATAAGGAAAATAATTTACAGTGGAAAAATTGGAAAATACAAATATAATAATAAACATATAAGGTTTTGTTATCTGATGCAAATATCGTTAACAGTTATTTTGAAAACCGCCACCAACAGTGTAAATGAATGGTTTTGTTCCTGGAAATGAATCAAAAATCGTTGAAAATTTACGATACTTGATCATAATTGAGGCAGATGTGTAGAAACCACTACCGTTCCAGCGTAAGTGTTTATACTAATATATGAATCCAATCTTGGGCCCTTATTGCATTGCCAAAACCAGAGCAGGGTAGACTTGCAGACTGTCATTGCCTTAAGATGCACCTCCAACGCGTGAAATACTTAGTTGTAATCCTAGTCCGGGTTTAGATCTAGGTGTAATAAAATCTCCTTTATAATCAGGAACACGGTCCAAGAATGGTTCGATGTAACAGTTCTGAATGTTTTTTGTCCTGCACGTGAATGAATGAATTAAAAATTCAGTTATAACTTGAAAAGCGTAGCCACATGAGATTCTAATGTGATTAGGTTCTAAAGGGCTGCTCTCATTTTGGTCTTTTTTTCCAACTTGCATAAAATGAATATATAACATTTTGAGGAAAATTGCAATCAAATACCCAAGCAATTCTCATTTCTCAAAGTCTGGTAATTCTTTTTTTCAATTTTTCATCAAAATTTTTAGAAAATTGAAAAAAATGTCGATTAATTTTTCCTTGATTTTCTGGAATTTGAAAAAAACAATTTATAGTTCTTGAGTTGTAATTTATGTAAACCAAAGCCACTAACAATTACCTTAATTTCAAATAAAAATAAAATACTAGACTATGCACTGTTTAAAGTGGTGAAAATTAAATATTGCAAAATTTCGCCCTCGCTTTGCTAGTTTGCTTAGGTATATGTGCAGGAGTATAGAAACGTTTCTGAGGTACAGAAACGATTCTCAGTACCACTACACATGCGACCTACACATGCACATAATATGGGGAAGTTCACACTTGGTAACGAAGATGAGCATCATTGGAAAAAAAGCGTATCTTGAGTCTCGATAGGCAACTTATTCGACATAGGTATACTGTGCGTCCAAGTGATTCGGGTACAATAAGCGCAAAAATCTCAGTTCGTTGATAAGATAATAAGAGTTAAACCACAATTTCTAAATCAGAAATTATTTTTAAAATTACTTTAATGAATTTTAAGACTGATAAACTCGTTTCAACTGCATTACAATTTCTTTGCATTTGAAAAAAACAGTTTTAAATGATTGCAAAAGAGATTTTTTCGCTGATTGTACTCGAATCACTTGGACGCACGGTAGAGTATTTATAATGATTACTCTATGTTTTAATTGGTCTGAATTGGTCATATGTTATGCGCGTAATGACCAATCATACCGCTGGAATGTGATAAAATGTAGATAGTTTCATTTCTACCTTCCTAAATAATATCGTTCAGGTTTCAGTGAACGACTAAAATTCGTTTGTGATTTGAATCATCAGCTGATTTGCTTTTTATTTTACGATTACGAGGCAGTCGAGGTAAATTTACCACATTCCAACTTGCTGATTGGTTATTACAGGCGTGACGTATGACCAATTAGAACATTGACCAGTCATTATAAATACTCTAATTGATTGTTTTTATTATTTTATTAATTTGTACTAGCGCAAACGAAGGGTGGGAACTCAAATGAAAAATTCAAGTTCCAGTTCAGAGTTCTTTAAAAATTAAATTTAATTCAAGTGCAAAATCATTAGCCTCACCTTTCGCAATTCGACGACGTTAAATGTCAAGAGTAAGTTACACAGCACCAGTGTATGTTAACATAATTAAAGAGTATTTATAATGACTGGTCTAATTTCTTCAACGCTGCTTTTGCCCAAACTATAATTCTTTCGAACATTTAAATTTACTTCTATGTAAAACAAACGTGCACGATGATTTTACGAACATCATCGTGCACATTTGTTTTGCACAGAAGTAAATTTAAATGTTCGAAAGAATTATAGTTTGGGCAAAAGCAGCGTTGAAGAAATTAGACCAGCCATTATAAATACTCTTTAATTATGTTAACATACACTGGTACTGTGTAACTTGCATGACACTGAAGAACTAGAAACTGATAAGAAAGTCACCAATCAAAATTACTGGGAATTGCTGAAGAAGTATCGCACATTATCATCTAAACTCTACGAAGTGTCGCCTCAACATCATATCATGTAATCTCAAAACTATGCAATTTCCTCTAAACTCTATGAACGGGAAAAGTTATTCTCTAAATGCCAAGAGCAAGTTACATAGCACCAGTGTATGTTAACGTATAGAGGTTTAAAAAATTTCGTTAAAGAAGTCCATATTCAGCTACATCCGTATGAGTCGCTCACTTCAGAACAAAAGATGGATATTTTCGGACTTCATTACACATAATTAGGTATACATTAAAAGCATTTCTTGAAAATCCTGAAGAATATGTAAATAAGATTTTAAGGAAATACGACCTTCAATTCGATGCGAAACAAAGTAAGTTAATACACTACCCTCCCAAATGCTACAAATAAACCAAGACCAATAGTTAGAATCCAAAGAACTCCTTCAGATTTTGAACATTTGATCTTTGTCATGTATTCCATAGAAAGCACTCCTATAGATGCATTAAAACTAATAGAGCTTAAAAATTGAAGCTTCTTTTAGAACAATTGTACTACCAAAAAGGTAAAAACTTCATTCATTTTTTTTCGAAAAAAAATGAATGAAGTTTTTGCCTTTTTGGTAGCACAATTGTTCTAAAAGAAGCTTCAATTTTTAAGCTCTTTCTATGGAATACGTGACAAAGATCAAAGGTTCGAAATCTGAAGGAGTCCTTTGGATTCTAACTATTGGTCTTGGTTTATTTGTAGCATTTGGGAGGGTAGTGTATCAACTTACTTTGTTTCGCATCGAATTGAAGGTCGTATTTCCTTAAAATCTTATTTACATATTTTTCGGATTTTCAAGAAATGCTTTTAATGTATACCTAATTATGTATAATGAAGTCCGAAAATATCCATCTTTTGTTCTGAAGTGAGCGACTAATACGGATGTAGCTGAATATGGACTTCTTTAACGAAATTTTTTAAACCTCTATATGTTAACATACACTGGTGCTATATAACTTGCTCTTGGCATTTAGAGAATAACTTTTCCCGTTCATAGAGTTTAGAGGAAATTGCATAGTTTTGAGATTACATGATATGATGTTGAGGCGACAGTTCGTAGAGTTTAGATGATAATGTGCAATACTTCTTCAGCAATTCCCAGTAATTTTGATTGGTGGCCTTCTTATCAGTTTCTAGTTCTTCAGTGTCATTTATTTTGAAGAAAATCACTATAATCATCACAAACACCGATTTTACGAACATCATCGTGCACGTTTGTTTTGCACAGAAGTAAATTTAAATATTCGAAGGAATTATAATGAGGCAGGCAGCGTTGAAGAAATTTTTAATTTTGAAAAATTGATACCTAACAAATGACCCTTGGTCATCTTATTCATGATAACATCTATCTGATAAAGTTAATACTTACGGATTATCATATTAATTTTAATTAACTCAAAATTAATTCACTACTTTGGAATGAATTAATGAAAATATATTATTTCACAACTGATACACATCTCTACATCTTATATTTCTGCAATAGAAAAAAATCCTTCCATAAGGAAAATTTTTTACAATAAGAAATAATAAAAGATCAAATTATAAATAATATCTCAAAAGTGCAAGTTCCACAGTACATCAGCACTGTAACTTAAATCGACACCACGTCTTCGTACCTATAAGTACGAAAAAATTATCACATAATGTTGGCATTTTTCCTCTTTTCATCGCGATAAATACATTGTAACAGAGAATTTTTTATTTAAAAAAAAAGAAAGGAATAAAAAAAATTAATAAATAAGAAAATAAATAAACGAAGTTGATTTATGGAGTTCAATGCGAACGTAAAGTTTCTATAATCGATACATTGGTAAAATTGGTTACTAAGTAGACGCGATTTCAACGCGTAATACATTTGTAATCGTTCAGCGCCGTATTCCTGTAAATATGAAAATATGAAATTAATTTTCAAACAGATATTTATTCGAAAATTTCACGATTCTTCATCTTAATAAGCGACTAATATAATATTCCCTATTATTTCTACATTAGTCCGTGTTCAGCTTCAGCAATGAAAATTTAAATCAAATATTTCTTTTGAAGTAGTTGTTCATACGTCATTGAAATCGTTCTAGCAGTAGCGTGGGTGACTAGTAAGTACTTATCAGATGGCAAGGTTTTAATATGCGAGTATCACCTTACCTTCATACACGTTCTTTCATTTGGGATGCATTTCCCCGGCACCTCCACTCCGGAATTTGGAAATGAAACTTATTGGTGGACTTGTTTGTGCTACTTTTGCGCTGGTTTGTGCTGCAAACCGCATCGTTTGTGCTACTCTCCTTCCCCAGGTATACTTAAAACAATTTGTGGTATTGGGGAAATGTCCGCACCCCCACCTTTGCCGACGGGGTTGAAACTGGGCGCAATCCTTTCTGCTACATTTGTGCTGGTTTGTGCCGCAAACCCTGTCGTTTGTGCTACTCTCCTTCTCGATGTATAATCAAAACAATTTGAGGTGCTGGGGAAACGTCCGCACCCCCACCTCCGCCGACCAGGTTGAAACTGAGCGCAATCGTTTGTGCTGGTTTGTGCTACTCTCCTTCCTGAGATATTCAAAACACAAATTGGGGTGCTGGGGAAATGAAAATTGAAAATAATTCGATTGATTTGAATTTGATGGCAATCTTTTGTGCTACGTTTGTGCTATCTAATGCACTAATTTTTGTCCCTCTCCCCCTCTCCTTTCTCCTTTTCCACTATTTCGGGTTAAGCACTTATGGAAATAACTCAAATACATACCTTAGGAAATGTTTTTTTACCGAATACAATAGGAGAAACTATCGTAAACAACGTATTAACAATTATCACCCATCCTCTATGCCTAAACCCTCCTCGAAGTGGATTACAGCTCCCCAAAATGAGTTTCTTCAGACACTACCTTTTAATGGGGTTTTTTGG
This sequence comes from Phenacoccus solenopsis, assembly GCA_009761765.1. NCBI lineage: Eukaryota > Metazoa > Arthropoda > Insecta > Hemiptera > Pseudococcidae > Phenacoccus > Phenacoccus solenopsis. Next base: position 11,775,702 of record CM019753.1, read on the forward strand.
AGAATTTACTTCGAACGTTTAGCATATCAAAAATGTTGTTGAAAGTTTTACAAAATTTTACGGTACCTTGACATTTTTTGAAATTCGGGTGTAGCATGCTATCCTTCAGTCACATCAGCGCATCGCCGATGGAATCACTGAGTACCTGCACTGCTAAATGGGTATTCATTTTATTCTCTTTAAATTTTTGGTGACGATAATGTAATGGTCTTTTTTCGCCTATTGTATTCCTAACCAATTTTATCATGTTTGTATAGTTTGGATAGATGAATATTGTTTCATTTGTTGAAGGGTGTTGGAAACAAGCGTCTGTATCCTTTCTGCAATCAAACTTTGCTCCAATGCTCTCACAAATCATAATGTTGCATCCTATGCCATAAAATGTTAAAGCAACAACATACACTTGAACAACAGCTAATTCTTTCAAACATAAAGTAACCAGACTCGCGCGTTCAGCTCCAGATGAAGATTTTATAAGGAAATAATCAACAGGAATCTTCCATCATTCTTTAAGATTATTTAACAGAAACACTAGAGCATTAATTGCCTTTGGTAGGTACTTGATCTGAGAATTCGCGTATCGATGTTCTTAGGTTTTCATAGCCATATTACGATTATTTACAACATATTCCTTAACCCTCACAAAGCAATACATTACATACAACATGATGTCAAAAAAGACATAATTGTCCAAAAAAAAAGAAATTGACAATATAATGTCGAAAAAGACATATAATGATTTGAACATATCCAAATATGTGGTTTTCGACATTATGTAGCGAAAAAAATTTCAAATTTTTACATTTAATGTCGTTTTTGACATATGTTGCGGTATGAGGGTTTTAATAGAAATTTCATCTCCCAACAACACCCAGCATACAGGATTTATTTCAGTAACTATTTTAACTTCACAATTTTCATCAGTTACTTCTCTGCTCAATAAGCTTTCGCGCTATAAAAGTGAAGAGTGAGTGCAAATGCCCTAAGCTCCTTGGGAAATGTGGCAGATAGTCTTTCTAACTGGCGCTCAATCTGCTCCTTCATAGATGATGGGAAGCATTCCTGTAAAGATGTATAGGTATACTGAATGTACGTGTATCTCATTTCTCAAATAAGAAGAAATAAAAAATACAAAATATTTTAATGTATCTAGCATTTATTCAACTCACTACGAGTAAAAAGAAATACAAAATGGAAATTGAAAAAATTCACGTAATGTTCAAATATCGCACCCGTACGATTAAACATTTTGTGATGAGTAGGGCTAGGATTTATATGCGCTTAAAATTCGATTATATGCGCATTAAATATGCGCTAAAAATGATGTAAATATGCGAATATATGCGCTATAAAAGTATAAATATGCAAGTATATGCGCTATAAAAGTGCAGCATGTGGCATATCAAAATAAAGGTATTTTCAATCTGTAACTGAAATTGAAGTGAATAAACGAGAAAAATACGCGAGTTCAGATTTATTCGAAAATTAAACATTAGAATAACATCCAATAACGAGATGTTCTTTAAGATTTTCAATTAAAAATGATTTCCTGTTGTGACTAAGCACACTTTTCAAAGTGCTGAATGGACAAAGAAACGTCGTTCACTTTCGTTCCTTGATAAAGTTGATAATCAGATCTGCCAAATGAACGAAAAATTTCTCGTTCGTTCAGATGACATCACATGAGTTCATTTTTTTTATCAAAAAAATCGATTTTTTTTCTCGAAATTTCGCGTTTTTGCATTAATTTTCGTGATTTTTTTGTAAATATGCGCTAACCAGCCAAATATGCGCTAAATATGCGCTATAAAGCTACTTTTCGATGAAAATATGCAAATATATGCATTTAAACCCTAAATATGCGCGTATATGCGCTAAAAAATTTCACCATTCTTCTTCAAAATGTATGAGTCGCAATAGAAACGGCGATATGCGGTAATTAGTATAGCCAAAACAGATATGCGTTTGCATATAAATCCTAGCCCTAGTGATGAGTCAGTTTTTCTCTCAATAGCGCCGTTAAGGAAATTCTTGCGCTCAAAACCTAATGGAAAATTGAGGACAAATCGCTCCGGTAAAATTTTCCTGCGTTATGTTTCATTCTACTGGTCTGAAAAAAAATCGAAAATATTACTTATCAAACGTTATTGCTGATTAGATTAAAAAAATGTTAATCGCTCAAATTAAGCGTTATGAAACGATTAAATTTCGCCATACGATACAAATTACTCCTCGAAGAAAGGTACTGCCTACTACGACACAGGACAAAGATGAAAAGGATTCACTGCCGGAACAAGAAGAAATTTTTGAGAAATCTGAAAAATTTAAAGATAATGAGAGTACATAGGTAATTGTTTAATCAGAGTTGCAGAGTGATAACATACAGTTGAAGTATGATGAAATTGTAACTCAGGGCATAAATTTGGATGATTCGGCGCAGACAGGTTCGGACCTTCATGAATACATCGTGATAGAGACACATGCCGAAATCCATCAAATCGAAACTCCAGAAATGGAAAATGATGTTCTCGTTGATGAGTTCCTTTTGCAATTTTTCATTAATGAATGGCTATATCAAATCACTTCTCATTTACATGTTGTATACCTATACATTAAAAAAATCGCCGAACTTATTTTCTTACCCATAAAAAGTTTGCATCTTGAAAAAATTCCTACCTCGGCCCCCACCGTTTCAAGAATATTTCACGAATAACAAAACAACGAAGCTGGAATCCTTCACTCCATTATTTGCTACTTATTTTTCCATCAATCGGGCGCTATACATCATTGATTATAGCATCATCATAATTTTCAGTTTCGTTGAAAAATAAAACCGAATTATTCAAATTACTAATAATTCATTTGAAGAATTCATCAATTTCAGATTATACTAGAAATAAATAAATTCCGATCAATTTATTACAAATTTTTTATTTTACATAGAAGTAATTGTTATAACAATTCGATACATAATTTATACAAAAATTTACCTTAAAACGCGCACATTAATCCATACATATCATATATATTAGAAGAGCGTTTGTTTAAACATTAAAAGGAAAAAAAAATCCGCTTCGAAACGTAGTACTTCCTTCGAATAAAAATTGACTATATTGTATCACCGCCTAACGCGTAGTACACGATATAAATCGATGAAGCTGGTCGACCAAACAAAAATTCTCCCATGATTTAACCCACCTAGGTAACTACAAGTACCACAACGTAATACAAAACAATACACAAATTCGCCTTTCCTCTTAAGCCGTTGAGCCGAAAATGAGAAAAAAAAATAAAATAAATAGAAAAACTACATAGGAAAAATACCACGATAACATGAAAGTTTAAAATTAATCAAACTCTTTGATCGAAAATACCGCTTCCTCTGAACATTGTAAAGACGAATCGACGATCATTAATACCGAAAGAAAATCTCTTCGGAGGAAGAATAACGGTTCAATCCCTCTTCCTTTCTCTTGCCCATTCTTGGGCTATTTTCCCCCAATCGCTGGGTTGAGGGGTATTCCTGAAATCATAAAAATGTCGCGCATTCGTTAATAATGGAATAAAATTACTCGTCGACAAAAATCACCGATTTTAGCTCACCTCGGCAAAGGTGACTGTTGCATCGGAGATTGCCTGTGCGACGGCGTTCGATGGGGCGCCGGAGGCATGCTGGGGTGAAGGAAAGGCGTCTGGCCTGGAAACTGTCCGGGCGTTTGTTGTCCCACGTATCTCGGCGTCAAATAGGGCGTTTGACCGGGCGTATAAGCCTGTAAAAATATCGCGTTATAAGACCGTGAAAAGTACCAACCAGCTTCTACATGTTGCACTTACCGCTGCGTACGCTGGAGGCATATTATAATGAGGCGTGACTCCGTAATGGGGAGTATGCGGCGGTGGCGGCATCATCGGGGTCATGTGCGGCATTCCTACGTAATGGAAATAGCGTTAGTATTTCTCTGTATGTCCACAAGCCACGTAAACACTATTATCGTAAGTATATCTTACCGAGCATAGGCGTTTGTGGATTATAAGGCGTGTTTCTGGCGCTATGCGCAGAATGCGGAGTCATCGCGCTAGGCGTACGAGGAACTGGATCGTTGAAATGTTCTTTAAACCATTTCAACAAGCTACCTAAAGTTTCGAACATTTGTTTACGAAATCTATATCCTTCCGGCGTCACAGTCACATATTCAAAACGAACGGTTTTCTTCGGCAGATAATACAGCAGAAATTTACCCGGTAATTTCTGTAAATAAAATCGGAACATATAGTCGCAAAATTCCGAACACGAATTACTATTCAAAATAGTGAAAAAAATTACCGCGCAAGCCGAAAAAATGTAATGAATCTTTTTCGGATTCTTTTCCTGCTCTTCGCGAAGATATTTCTCGGCTATTTCCATTTTACCGCCCTCCGTATCTTTGTAGTATTTGTACGCCAGTAAATCTCTGGCACACGCCGCCATAGGATTAATATATCGAGCGATAATTTCGTCCAAGTCTTCGAATTCTTCTTTATCGATCCATAACGACTGGCCCAACGAGAACGCGTTCATTTTGTTTTTCTCCAGCACATCGATATGCTGATAAATATTATCCGCTACTTTCCACGTCACCGTTAAATGATCGGCTCCCTGAAATTAATCGTTGAAATTTACAGACAATCGATTCGAAGGAATATTTATACATCGTGCGAAAATATAATCGAATCTACCTTGCTAGAAGGACGAATAATACACTCCCCTTGGTCCATATTCTCCATTAACGCTACCACCTTATTATAAGAAATATTATAAAATGACGGATGCACGATGACTCGTTTAATGTACGTTTGAGCAGTCTTCATTTTCTTTTTATTTTCTTCCGTTTTTTTATCGCTTTCTTCTAATTCGTAGTCGTAGAAAATATCCTTCGGTGGCCTACAGGCAGAAAATCATATTCTTAGACATTGATCATTATTTCCATTTCAATATCGAATCGTCATTATGTTGTTGTTGTTGTTTTATGAAGCTGAATTTTTAATATAAACTACAACCATTGCAGTCCACCTGATTGGCAAACGAAGAATTGGGAAGGAGAGGGACTAAATTAATTTACGATCTAGGAACTCAATTATTTTTTCTCTTTTCCTCAAGGCAACCATTTGGGCATGAAAACCGCTCAAAATCTGAACAGGTTTTACATTTCATTCAAAATGGCAGTTCACTTAAATTATGAGAAAACTGAAGAGGATGACAAGAAAAAAAATATATTACATTTCAAATTCATCTTCGCAGGTGATGTAGCGGAGGAAGAGGTTATAGTGCTCAAAATGTACATAGAGGAAGGGAAGAGGTAAACGAGAAGGAAAATTTTTGAATAAGTTCCATACAACTGAGTGGATTCAAATTACCAATACACTGAAATCTCAGTTTTCTAAGTAATGTTGGAAAGGAGCTGAAGGAGAAAACCACCCTTGGAGGTAAAATCAACTCAACTTATAACTTGAATCTTCCGTATCTTTTAAGTGAACCCATGTGGAAAACTCGAATTTTGTACATAGGGTGAGTTAATACTAGAATATGAAGCTGAAAAAACGGAGAACCAAAAAAACAAAAAACTTGAAAACTGAAAAACCTCGAAAAAATGAAAAAAAAAGGAACAACTGGAAAACCCCAAAAAAATGGAAAAACCTAAAATCCAGAAAAACGAAAAAAGTAGAAAACTCCAACAAACATAAAACCTAAAAAAAAAATTTGAAAACACCAAAAAATGGAAAAATCCTACAAATATATACATAAAAAAAAAAATAAAAAAAAACGAAAAACTTGAAAACTACAAAACACAATGAAAAAACGAAACAATCGGAAAACAGGATGGAAAAACCTAAAAACAAGAAAAACGAAAAAATTAGAAAACTCCAACAAACATAAAAATCTAAAAAATAAAAAATAAATTGAAAACACCAAAAAAAAAAAAAAAAAAAAAAAAAAAAAAAAAAAAAAAAAAAAAAAACGAAAACCCAAAAACTAGAAAACCTGAAAATAGGAATATCCAAAAAAATGTCAACCCTAGAAAACGGAATACCCGGAAGGCTTGAGAATCCTCAAATAACTCAAATTTCATAAATATCAGCTCATATAATAACTAGGAAGAAGAAATTATCATTACCTCAAATCTATCTTCACATATAATTGTGAACAGTGGAGAAGGAGAGATTATCGAGTCCAAAACGTAAGTTGAAGAGGTGAAAGGGGAAAGGACAGAAAATCGAGCATTTTTGACTGACTGAATTCAAATTATCAAAGAATTGAAATTCCAACTTCTTAAGTAACGTTGGAGAGGAATTACGGACTAAAACGATTCTTGAAGGGAAAATCAAGTCGAGAAATTTTCAAGACTTTCCATATCTCTTCGAGAAATCAGGTTAGTTGGGGACCAGTATATAACGACTTGAATTCAAGTCAAAATCGCTTGAAAATGACGGATTGACAAAATCTGAGGAAGGCTTCGGCAGCCGCAAATGGCTTAAATTTGATGAATATGAGTTCATATCATTATTGTAGACAATACATGAACCATATCCTTAATCCACCATCATAGGTGTTGTCAAAAGGGACAGGGAGGGATTTACGGCCTCCTTACGAGTTGTGATACAAAGAAATTAACGACATAAAATGCATCCATTAAAAACTCAGCTTCAACAGTGAGGCATAAATGTTCACAATTTTTTTATTTATTATTATCATATATTATCCTAGCCACTATACCTCCATTCGTTATTTTCGTCATTCAAATCGGACGTCTTCGAAGTAGCCTCTACCGAAAATCTTTCTACGTCGATTTTCGTTATTCGACAGTGTATCAATTGGCCTATTTGTACCCTTTCTTCCGGATTATTTACATGCTTATCGGATAAGTTTTTCAGAAATATACACCGCTGACTCCATTATCTAATCGTATCCTAACACCGATAGCTTGACCGGGACAACCGCCGGCATCGAAATGATTCCATACCTAGGAGAATATTCGCGTAAAAATCATGTTACAATACTGACAAAAGCTACCATTCATTTATATAATATATTGAACTCGTAATTACTTCAGAAAGTTCTGGAAAATCACTTTTAAGACAAAAAGGACATTGCCATAAACCAGTCTCATCTTTACGAACGGGATTCGCTTGATCTAATTGCTCGGTTTTTGGTTTCTTGCGAAGAATGCCTGCCAAACAATAATACAACATTTAATGCCATTTCGTTAAATACTCGTACACCTGTCGCTGGAAAATAATTCATCCTTACCTACGACAGTGCCGAGTACCATTTTACCGATGTAAAACGTTTCCGGTGTTTCTTTAGTAAGCAAGTCGAATAATTCTTCGGGATTTGGAGGCGTATAAGGAGCCCTTAGGTCCTTATAACGGTGATTTAATTCCGCCCTAATATCGTACAGCGTTATACTTTTATTACCGAAACCCTAAAATAAGTAAATTTCATTCGTCAATCTTCCCAATTCGAATACTCATGAAACCCTAGTCAAAAAACTCCTTCATCTACCTGTCTTTCTAATTCTTCGGCGAACGCATCTAAATCTAAATCTTTTAATCTATCCGGAGAATCTAAAATCTCTTCCAATGCTCCGGCAGGATTGGTTTCTTCGTCGTCGTATTCCAAAGCATCCACAGCCATTTTACGAGCCCACTCGTACGTCTCCGGATGCACACGAGAGCCGTCCAATACCTCCACGTAAGCTTCCGTGCTACCAAAAAAAGTCATTCATTATTGAAAACCGGTTATTCCTATAATTCGTTATTAATCCTATGTACCTGTCTCCGAGAGAATTAGTATCTATTTTAATAAATCCGGCGCAATTTATGAATATTTTCGGACCCATGTGACACATGGTCACCAGTTGTGTTCTATTCTCGAGTCTTTGATTGGTTTGCTTGAGCATCTTAATTAAAGCGGTCGCTTTACGCGGTCCCAGTCCGCATACGTATTGCAACAGATTACCCGAATATACGTTTTGCACAACTTGATTAATGTCCACCCCTACTTCGTTCGTCCTATTCACAAATTCTCTGGTGATCGCTTCTATTAAATCTTCTTTAGCTACGTAATCCTGAAAATTCAATAAAAATAGGTCGAAGTCATTAACAATGTGCAAGACTGATTTCGTAATTCATAATAAAATTCAATGTTAGTTAAAATTTAATATTTTTAAATTTAAAAATTAACACTTAAAATCTCGTTGATTCCATATTTTCATTTTATTTATATTTTAAATAATTCCAGAATAACTTTCATCCAATTCTGTCGAGTGTCGATGCATAGGCATTATTTTCATAATACAAAGCTAACATAATAAGCGGGAGAAGGGAAAAGGTTGAAGTGGTTTAGTCTCATAAATGGGCAAACTTTTTTTTTTTTACAAGCTCATTGAAAAAAGGTTATTATTAGTTTCATATTCATGCAATATTTTTTCCACTATCTCTAAAAGAATACGAAATTAATGGTGTTTGCATTCATATTATGTTGAAATTTTTGACTTGAAAAATTTTTTTAATGACTTTGAAAATACGTGAAAATTTTTAACATGTCTACGTTTAAATTCAGACATGAAAATAAATTTGTAAGAGTTGAGGAGTCAAAAAATTTTTTCAAGTCAAATTTTCGAATTTTGAAGATTATTATTATTATTTTTTTTTAAATGATAAACTTCAAGTTGAATGTCTGAACATTTTGTTGCATATCTCCAAAATTGTTTAAAATTTGTTGATTGAAAAATTTTATTACATAATTGAAAAAAAAATCATTTTTCCACTACTTCTTGTACTTTTGAAAATTCGAAAAAAATTAAATTTTATAAATACTAAGAAAAATCTCACACAAAAATACAAAGCTAATGACAGTTTTTTTTGATAAATTTATCAAAAAGAAATTAAAATTTACGTTAAAACAACTGAAGAAAAACATTTCTGAACGGCATTTTTTTTTTCAATTCACAAGATGAAATATTACATTTTATGAACATTCTCTTCTCTTAATCGACAGTAATCGAAAAGTACGACAAAAAATGTGAAATACACATTTTGAGTATTTCCAAAATCGACAGAACTAAGGTGAATTAAAAGTTTCAACGCTCAACAGCCCCTTCAATGTTGCCGATAGGCAATCATTTAATACAATCTTTCTTGTTGTACTCGTTCAGTACTATCGATTTCTAAATTTTTCTCCTGTGACGTCATTATCCTCACTTTTCAAGTTGTTTAAAAATTATATTTGACCATATAGACATGCTATTTAGGGAGGGGGGTAGGGGGAATGAAATGAGAAGACAAAATATCAATTTTGAGTTAAAAAAATTTTTTTGATAAATTTCCAAGTCAACTGATAACATTTTTTTAGCTACGGAAATACGTATCCTTTTCTTCCTTATATTTGCAAATAAAAAATATAAATTTTGAAAAAAAAAAATTCAAGTAGGAAACATGCAGTACCTACTTTCAAACCAAAGCTATTACGTAAAAAATGTATTTAAAATTTCCCTCTGAAATTCATTTATAATTGTACAATGTTACATTAGAACAATTATGGCGATCATTTAGGGTGTTGTTATTTTCCACCTCTCAAGTGAGGTCGCTTTCTACGAACCATCATTAATTTTGATAGGCTGGAACTTTTTTTCATCGCCCAATAAATTAACACGTTACAAGGTTACAACTCAATAAATAAGAAATGAAGAAAGAAAACATCCATTTAATTTTAAATCATATTCGGTAAAAATAAAGGAACTCGTTAGTTCACCTTTTACATACATTCACCCTCTTCTTTCCTCCTTGGTGACTCAGATAATGTTAACGGATTTAATATGAAATTATTTTCCACAGCGAGAAAGGGCGTAATTTCCCTCGCAAATACCTCATCACAGAGTAAGCTTCCGATATTTTTAGCTTTAAATCGGTAAACTGGATGAATAAGTCGATGATGGATGAGTCAGATGAGAACATTCAACATTATTTAGCAAGTTTAATTCAGAAGTACTATCACGAACATCATAAGAAACTCCAGAACTAAACTTGAGCGAATCTGTTTGAAGTCGCATTCAAAAATCAAAAATTGTTTATATCCTTAAGCAGCATGAAATTTTCAATTTTTTACCAAAAAGCATCGAATTCGGAAAAATTCATAAAATGGACAATGTCGTTCATTTTCACGATCATTACGAACGAGCAAGGTCACTCCTCACGTTAGAGGTGGAAAAACCACAGGATCCATTATAGTGATACTTATTGCATCTTTAATAAATGGATTAATATTTTGAGATTCCGAAGCATTAATTCCCGCTATATTTACCTGCAAAGTATGATATCGTAAACACAGAATTTCCTCGTCGCTAGTACACAACTGGGAAAACTCAACCAAAGGATCTTGCAGTCTTCGAGCCAACGAAATAGCCTGTCTAAGTAAGATCGGATAGTCTCTGAAATCATTCTAAACGCAAGTTCAGCTTTTAGTCTCATTATAAAGCAAAAAATATCCACTCTCTCATCTAAATCACTAACCTCTCCTTTAATAGAATTGGCGTACACTTTGGCCAAATCGTTATCTAAAATTTCTACAGGAATCATTGGAAACTGTTCATCTTCCACCAACAGTGCGACTTGCTCTTTGATATCCTGCACGATCATAAGAGCTTCGCGCGATTCGGCGCCTACGCATATAACGTGGGGTTTTTTCGCCGATATGAAATTCCTCAACGCTTTTAAATCCGCTTCCTTCATCATCTTTTCGTCTTCGCGAAACGAATTCTTCCTTTTGAGTAAATTAGGAAGACGTAAATGATCGGTGCATTCGCCGTCCGCCGCTATAATGCAAGCGAACGAAGCTTGCGAGTAATCCGGCACGTAAGCTAGACCCATCACTCGAAGCCCTTTCGAAGTATCCCAGTCGTCGTCGTCTTCTTCGAATTCCACGTTGTAAGAGGCGACCTAGGCGACAAAATATGATATTAAACGAACGAATATCGATTACGAACTATCGATTCGAACGCACTTACTTTCAACCAGTTGTAAAGCTTCTGAGAGCAAAGTTTTAATACGCATTCTTTGGCCTCAGCCAGAAGCTGAATCTTCAACTCTTTTATTATATCCGGCCACAGCATTTTACGATAAGCTAATTCGATTATTTCGTTCCTCAAATCGTTCCATTTTCAACGACGCTACTGTATCCGTCCTAAATCGATAATTTTCGCGATATTAAATTTATTCGTTATTTTTCAAACGAGAGGAAAGATAAATTTGGAAAAATAATACTCGCTTTTATATAAAGGGTTTTCATTTCTTCTAAGTAGGAAGCCGTGGTAAGACCGTCGATTTCGGAATCGAAAGTAATTTTTACTAATTTATCTTCTTCGGCCATATATAATTTCAGAAATTCAACTCCCACTAGTTCTCGGACCGGTTTTTCTTTCAGATATTTGACGCTGAAAAATTAAAAATAACGATATTACCTCGAGATTCTTTCTTTCTTTCTTTTTTTTTTTCTCAATCGAGATTGTAATCGCCATCATATTTTACCTATAACATGGATGATTTTCATCGATTTCTTTGATTCCCTTTTTGGTAGGAATTACGTTTAATTTGGCGCGATTGAAAACAGCGTCTCTGAAAACCTTCCTTACCAACGGTTCTCGAGATAACTGAGTAGCTACCATGTACTTGGCGGCTTTCAGAACGTCTGCGGGTGTTGTCAGGATACTGAAACAGAAAGTTATCGATATCGTTTTATTTTTATATATCTTTACGTTTAGCGGATTTCTTAATGAAAAACCAAGTTATTACGGCTAACTGGATTTGAAGGGGAGGCGGGTTGAGGGAGGGGACGATTCGTAACTTCTTTTCCAATTATTTGCAATTAATAGTCAATATTCAATACCATATGTATGTATTTATGCGGGTTAGTATGGTTAAATTTCATTTTTTTAGCTGAATTTTCAATAAAAATCATAGCTATTACAGCCTACAAGTTTGTTTTTTTTGAGGGGGGATTGGAGGGAGAGGAGGGTCAGACCATTTGTAATCATCTAACAAATGCCCAATTTTTCGTTGTATAAATATATTTTTCTCCAAGCGTAACACCGATAGTGCAGATGAAAATGGCTAAAAATTTGACGAGAGAAGACTCCTTTGAAAAATGCGAAAAAGGCATTTTTTTGTTTTCCGTATACACCTAAAAATTGTAGATCATTCAAATGTTGAGGAAGGCTGGAGAGCGAACATATATCTTGAAATTTTTGTTTTTGATATCACATAAAAGAGTGAATCAAATTTCAGCTTCCCAAGTCTTTCAATTAGAATGAAAATGGATCTAAAGTCAAATTTTGAGAACGGCTTGAGAACCTCCAAATGGTTGAAATGTAAAAATCAGAGATCGTATGATTATTGTGAGCGAGGAAGATTAAAATGGATTCCAAATTCAACTTTTTATGCGGTTTTGGAAGAGATATGGTGCGGGTTTTCGGAGTCGGCACTGTGTGTAGTCTATAGACATGAAGAAGTTGGCAACGTGTCATGAAATTTCTCAAATCTTTCATAGCTCTTCGTCATCGCCAAATTAATCTAGGAAGTTTAAATTTATTTTAATTTAAATTAATAACTTATTTAAAAATTATTTTAAAAATTAAATATTAAATATATATATATTAATAATATAAAAATTAATTAATATTAAATAATTTTCAATATTAATTAATAATTAATTTTTTATATTTAGAATAATTAAATTTTCATTAAATGAATGATTTAAATTTGGAGAATTGTATGTAGAGTTATTTTTGGACCTGAATATAGCCCCTTAAATTTAGACCAAAATGAATCGAAAATGGCCGTTCATCGAAATTTGAGAAGAGCATGAGGGGGCCTCAAATAACTCAAAATCTGACTGATACGGACTCACATAATTACTGAGAGTAAGAAGTATACTATATCCCAAATTCACTTTCACTTATGATGTTGGAGAGGAGAAGGAAGGATTATAGATCTCAAAATGTGGTGGGGATAAACAAAAGATTTAAAATTATTGATTTTGATATCATACTGAAAAGTGAGCCCAAATGGTTAACCTATTTAAATTTTATTCCTCTAAATGAATTTGAAAGAGATTTGAAGCAAAAAGTGGATTTTGGAGAGGAAATCACAACAGGAAATTTCATGAATCTCATTTTTAGGCTATTCTTTAATCTGAACTCAAATATCTCATAAATTTTATTTAAATTATTCCTATTATAGGAATAAAATTAATATTATAAATTGGAGGAAATTTTAATATCAATACACTTTTAAATAATCGATTTTTTATTTTACATTTTATTTTTCCTTTTATTTTATATCTCCTCACCAAATCGGCTTAGAAAGGTCAAAATTTGTGTGAGGTTGTTAGTAACCAAAATATGAGCTCTTGAATTTGGATGAAAATGGATCCAAAATGGCGGATTATCAAAATCAGAGAGAGCTTGAGGAGCTTCAAATTAGTAAAAATGTAATTGATATGAATTCACAACTAATATGATTATTAGGAATAAGAAGCATACTATATCCCAAATTTACATCCATATATGATGTTGGAGGGGAGAAGGAGGGATTATCGCCTTAACATGTGGCGGGAGTACACGAGAAGTCGAAAATTTTTTATTATGACGTCATATGATGAAATAAGCCCAAGTGACTAACCTATTTCAATTTCATCCTTCTAGCTGAATTTGGGCGGAGAGAGGAGTTAAAGCAAAAAACGGATTTTGGAGAGAAAATCGCAACAGGAAATTCCATGAATCGTCAATATCTCTTCACCAAATCGACCTACCAAGGTCAACCTTTGTATGTAAACTTAGTTAGCGATCATGACTTCTTAAATTTGGATGAAAATGAATTCAAAATGTCAGATCGTTAAATTTCGAGCAAAGCTTGAGGAGCCTCAAATTGCTAAAATATGAAAAATATGATCTATGATTATTGCGATCAATAAATATTACAATACATTTTGAATTCAATTCTCATGTGGTTTTGAAAAGTATATGATGGGAGTTTGCAGAGTTGATACTGTGAGTAGATTATACAGGTATGAAGACGTTAGTAATGTTGACTGGAAATTTGAACAAGCCCAAATCAAAAAACTCAGCTCCACAAATGCGGCATGGCTGCTTACGCTTTTTTTAAAAATAATATCGTTTATTATTTTTTTAAGCTTCAATTATCATGTAAGTGTGTTTGTTATTTTTTTGAAATACATTTAATTCGATATTAGAACTTTCAAAATTCATACAGGTAAGATTATGTCTTTTTTTGAGTGCAAACGTCGCTACAGAATAATTGTAAAGGCAGGAGGAAGTCTGCACATTTAACTGGTAGACTATAAATTCTCTACTTGCATCCTCCTTTTCTTCACCTCTCTTCTCCCCAAGTACTCAAGTATCATCGCTAGTGATTGTCACCCACAGTATGTCTGTGGATAGATGATTAAAATCAAAGAAATTTGATAAATATCAGTACGTAATACGTATACGTTTCCCATCAACGAAAAGTACTACATATTTTAAACTGAACTTTTTACGTGGTTATGGAGGAAAAAGGTAGAGGTTCCCAAAAATTTGGGTATGAACGCTTATGCTTTCACTTCCATTATTCTTTTCATTGGTGACATCCATCAGCCGCCAAAAATCCATAATTACGACGAAATTATACTCACCTTCCTACATACTCGCTGGCTATTTCGGTAGGTTCGCATTCTTCTTGTTCGACATCGTGACGTTGATAATTATCTCTGAAATTCTCGGCGAACTGCTCAGGTTTTAAACCAAATCGTTTAGCGAAACCCTCTACGACGAAATAAAAATTACGTAAAATTCGTTCGCTTTGGCGATATGCAAAAAGCCGAATACTCACCCAGATTTGCTTTTCGACACGTAGCATAAGGTCCACCACGAGCGGCCGGTTTAATAACATCATTCTCGTTCTCTTCAGGTTCCGGTTCGTCGGCTTCGTCTTCGTTTTCATTCTCTATGACGCTTTCTTCGTCGTCTTCGACGTTCACGCGTTTTCTTCGCGATTGCTTGCGAGCTTGTCGCCGTTCTTCTCTTTCCTTTTGACGTTTCTTCTCCTGCATCTTAGGTATTAAGTGACTGTAGTAGAGGAGAAAATGCATATGCACGTCTTTCAATTCTTCGGCCGTTTGTACATCTTTGACGCTAAAATGACATATGCGCGGGTTAAATAAAAAGTGAACGTTAAATTAGACGAGTGAAATGGTTATTCAACTCACGAGGCGATATCTTCTTCGGAGACTATACGCACGTCGTCGGGTAAAGGAGCGTTTATATCTTGCGTGTATTCTTCCAGTTGAAACTGACGCATGTTTTCGAATAATTCGAGCAATGCTTCTTTTCGTGCTTTCAGTTGGCACCACTGAATTTTAACGTAAATTTTAGCATATACATTAGGTTGTAGAAAAATTTAATAATTTTTATAGGCATTCTTCAAGTGACGTACTTTTCCGTCAAATTTATACACTTTCCATAAATCATTCACATTGAGCTCCGGTAAAACGTATTCCTTACGGTAAAAGGCGATAAATGGGACTTCGAATTGTTGATTTCGCATGAAGTCTAAAGCTTTCTTAATTTTTCCAATAGTTAGATTTCCTTTTTTAGTCACAGTTCTAGGATCTACTCCTCCTTTACAATCCTGAAAAATAACATTTTATTTTTTAATTTGTTTAAAAAATGAATAACAATAATAAATGAATAAAATAATCAATAAAATTAGGTGAAAGTGGAGTATGATATTTTTTTCTTCACGTAAATATTATTACATTACAATTTTAATTATAAAATAATTATGACCAACAAATATACAAAAAACTAATTTATATTTAAATATTTCAATAATTCAACTCTAAAAATTAAGAAAATTAAACATGTTTTATTAAATTAAAATGTTTATTTCATTTCATCAAAATAATAATAAAAAAACATAAAAAAATTTTCCAATACCTATTTGCATTATATTGTGAAATGTGAATACTTAATTTGCAATTAGAAAAAATTTTTAATATAGAAGAATTGAATTGGAAATAAAATGCCAAATCTCCCCTTCCTATCAGGATGGCACGCATATTTTTTTTTTTTAATTTACTGGAACCAACTGGGTTGAATGTTTTTATTTACCTTTAAGGCTGTTCTATTTATTTACATGTCATACTATTTGAAGTAGTTAACTTATTTCCAAAATATACTCAGAACTGCCCCACAGATTTCGCTCGGATTTGTATTATTTTATTTTAAACCCATTTTAAATTTCCTGATTGAAAAAATAATCTCAGAAATAAGTTTCAAATTAGTCTAAAAAAGGTCAAGCTTTGTGCGTGGGTTTGTGCGCAGAGTTACATGGGAACCAAATTAACTCCAAACGAGTCAAAAATGGCGGATGGCCACAACTGAGGAAACCTTAAGAAACCTTAAATAGCTGAAATCTGATAAATGTGGACTCATATGATCAACAATAATGAGAATTATCGTTTATGCCAAATTCATCCAGTGAGTTTGGGAGCGGGGGGCGGGGGAAATAGAGAGGATTATTATCTTAAAAATGTGTTGGGGATAAACAAAATGCCGAAAATTTTCAATTATGATATCAGATGGTGGAGTGAGCCTAAGTGAGTAAGATATTCCTCTTTTGCCTCTGAAGTTAATAAGGAAGAGGGTTAGAGCAAAAAAAGGCCTTGAGAAAAGAAATCACGGTAAGAAATTTCATAAATTTCGCATATCATCTCCTCAAATTGTCGTAGAGTGATCAAACTTTGTATGTGGGATAACCCCTTGAATTTGAGTCACGATCGATGATGAATGGATACCAAATGGGAGGTGGACAAAATTTAAAGTAGTTTGAGAAATATGTGTTTTTTTAATTCGTATGCATAAAAGTATTACACATTTCAAAATGAACTTTCGGAGTGTATTTGGGAGAGTTAAGAGAGAGAGAGAGGGGGGGGGGGGTTAGGCTCAGACAATGGATGTGGTCTGTGAGGTTGAAAACTTCATTTGACAATATTACTTTCAAACATAAACAAGCTGCAATTAAAAACTCAGCCTCATTAATGTTACATGGCTACTTACTTTCTTTTTTTTTCATTTGCAGGTAATCAAGACTATAGGAAGAGATAATACTCGGATTCCAATTGTGAAACCATCAAAATAAAATTCACTGTTATTTATTTTTTTGTTAAATATACCGAAATGATTTTTCTTGTTTTTAATTTTTTTATTACATTAAAATAAAACTTGTTTTTTTTTTCAAAAAAAAATTCTAAGGAAGAAATGAAAAAAATGTCTCATCGGCTAACAAATATCCTCAAAATTCGTGCAGTATCGCCATTTTACCAAAATTATAATTCCATACATTTTAACAAATTTCGATAAAATGCATGTCCCCTCTCAAAGAGTTGATGTATATTTTAAGAGCGAAACTTCATTCAAATATCAGCTTGGTGTTTGATTAAAAACTCAGCTAAAAATTATCTAAGTAATTACTTGAGTGGATATGGTGGGTTTACAAAAAGCCTGTCTGTAAATCCATTCAGCTTCTTCTTCAAGCTCATTAGAATCATCGGGCACAGGAGTAACGGGAATATCCCTCAATTGCATCCTTTCTGGAATGTCGTTGTTTCTTATCTAAAATGCATTAGCAAATCATTACGGTTAAATAGGAAGATACTTTTCAAATATAATGAACAGACAATTCACAAACCTGGTTGTCCATATCAGTAAAGTGACCTCTTTTTAATTCGCTAGGCTCGTATATCTCAAAGATGGATTTACGTGTGGGTTTTTTGCGAGCGGCTTTTTTAACCTTACGCCTAAATACAGAAACGTTTTCATAATCTAATAATCGCATGAATAAAAATAGTAGGTTTCCTTCGAGGAAACACATACTTTTTAGGTTCGCCAGTATCGTCATCCATGTATTCATCTTCGTCTTCGTCTTCATCTTCTTCGTCGTATTCTTCGCCATACTTTTCGAAATCATCGAAATCGAAGTCGACTCCGAAAATATCTTGGGCTTCTTGTAACGCTCTGAAGAATAATTTTCACTTATAATTAGCTACACATTAACCTCGACCGGTGATAATCGAATGGGTACATACGCATCGTTGAAAATATGCTTGCGTTTTTTCCTCTTATCGGTGATTGGACGACCGTCGTCGTCTACGATGAAATCATCTTCATCGGAGTAACCTTCTTCGTCTAAATTCTCATCGTCGTAGGCTTCTTCGCGTATCCTTTCAGAGCGTTCATCACCTTCCTACGTATTCGAAAAAGGGTTAATTTCATCGACGTACAGTTCTTTATACAGACGGATGTAAGAAATGAAAATTACTTGATCGGATCCACCCTCGAATAACTCGTTCGCTATAGCTTCTCGATCCTCTCCTTCTCCTTCATCGGCTTCGTCTTCATCTTCAAATTGTCGCACACGTTTGAATCTTTTCTGTAAAAACACAACAAAAAGTGAGATTACGGATACTCATGGAAAACGGACTCAAATTATTTCATATCTTACCCGACGAGCAACTTTTACTCCCAAATTCTCCTCAATTAGATCATAATCTTCGTCTTCCAGTCGGTCGTCGAAATCTTCATCGTCACTTTTTTTTCGCTTTTTCCTAGATGAATCTGAATCGGTATCACTGTCTTCTTCAATAGGATTATCATCTATGAGATCTCGAAGCTCTTCTTCCATTCTTTGCTCATCATCTAGAAGCATAAGGGTGAGTGAAATAGAGGTAAATGAAGTTGAATTTATCAAGTATTGAACAGAAATTTTCGATATTTAGTTGGTTATAATAATGCTAATGCAACTAACCTTCATCATCTTCATCGTCGCTTTCTACAGCTTTCAATCGTTTTGCTTTTTTTCTTTCTAAATCGGTTAATTCTTCTTCGTCCTTAAACACAAATAAAACAAAGTAAAGAATTCTACTACGATATTTCTTTGATCGATATCGTTATGGAATATTTCAGTCCTTCATTACCTCACTTTCGACGGCTTCAGCGTCCAAAAAATCCATTTCAGATAGTGTTTGTTACAAAATCTGTAGTGAGATGAGTGAAAGGAAGCTGATAAAACTCGATAAGTGATTGTTGATTGTTTTATGGTTCAGGAGTGTAAATCGGCATTTATTTGTTGTGAACAAATATTTATCTTTAGATGGACTCGATAGTCAGATACAAACTAACAGAGACGAGTATACAATGGTGGAATACTTGGAATTCACTAGTAACTTTTTATAAAGAATTCCATGAACGAAAATAATAAAAATTGAAGAAATCTTTCTTCTGTTGCAACATAGGTGGCAAACAAGGACAAGGTAAGGTACATTTTGTATAATTATCGTTTTTCCTCTATTTTCGTTCTCTGAAATTCGGTTACTTGACGTACAGGAGATATTGAATAAAGTTTTATTTTTGGTTTTTCAAAAAGATTTTTGAAAATAATTTGATTTATTAGGTATGGAAGAAGATACATTATTTTATGTTATTTACTAATTTAAGTAATAAAATAAAGATGCTTATGTAATGAATTTAAAAAATGAAATAATTAATTAATTTTTTTCCCCAAACAAAAGGCGTAAATTTGTGTATTTGTTGTAAATACAGTAATTTACGAGCGAAAATTCTTATTTACCGTATTTACTCGAGTTTTCTATTTGTTTTATGATTCGCCTTGAAAGTGGTTCCTTGACGTGTTGTGTTGTCTTGTAATATTTTGATAATGCGTGTCATCATCTGTCTACAATTCATTTTATTTCCAACTAACTAATAAGTAATATTTAAAAAAAAAGATTAGTATTGAATAAATTATTCCAAATGGCCGTAGAAGGACCAAGTAAAACTGATATCCAACTAGTGTTTAAACGCCTACGAGCGATTCCTACGAATAAGGTAAATTTCATCATCTACGTTTCTCTCGCCCTTACATCAGTATTTCAACTAGCCCTTTCTGTTCTAACATTCATTTCATTTCGAGCAATATTTTCTCGAAATAGTATTAAAATTATGAAATATGCAACTTAACTGTTCGCAACTTGATTTGAATTTATTTATTTACCTAAATCGTAATTAATATTTTACCCCATTTCCAGACATGTTTCGATTGCAACTCAAAAAACCCCACTTGGGCCAGTGTAACATACGGAGTTTTCATTTGTTTGGATTGTTCTGCTGTTCATCGTAGTTTGGGTGTGCACTTGTCTTTCGTTAGATCCACCCAATTAGATACAAATTGGACGTGGTTGCAACTTCGTCAAATGCAACTCGGCGGAAATGCGAACGCAGTTAGTTCACTCATTCCAGTTACATTCTGCTCTATTGTTTACTTTCGTTCGATTTATAGCATGATTGTTTTTTGCAGAGTTTATTTTTCCGTCAGCACAACTGCAGTTCTACAGATGCGCAACAAAAATATAATTCAAAAATCGCCCAAATGTATAAAGAAAAATTATCACAGAAAGCAACGCAAGCTCTTAAAACCTATGGAACACAGGTACTTATATTCTTATTTTAAAGGGGTATGTTGTGTGTTTTGGCTCGTGTATTTTCAAAACTAACCGAAATGGTTTGATTTCTGTGTGATATTGGTTATTTGCTTACTTAACTTGGTTCATTTTAATCGCATTGAAATAAATTATTTTTCAACCAGCTTATAATAGACAATCCGAACCAAGAAGATCCGGAGGACTCGAATGAAAAAGACGATCCTGATTTTTTCGAAGAGCATTCGAATTCTAATAATATAAATAATAAAATTGACCACAGTCCGGTCCCCGTTGCCAAAAAGGTTCGTACATGTTTTGCGGTTACGGGAGGTTTGATTGAGTTATGGTGGAATCCGTGTGTCTTACCTTCTGCAAGGAACTGTTCCAAGATATGAATTTTATGAATCATTTTTTCATTTTTTTTTATTAGATCGAATTGAAGGAATCCGTTAATATATCGCCAACAATTGCTCCCAATGTTGATAACGCGTTCAGCTCTAATAATACCAGTGCTGAAAAGTCGCACATCATTGGAAGAAATACCACTGCCAAACGATCCACAGTAAGTATCATTATTCGAAATTGCTTATTGTTTTCTAGCTATTCGTGATAAGTTGAATATTTTCAGCTTGGTGGCAAAAAAGGCGGCCTTGGAGCTCAAAAAGTGAAAACTAATTTTGCTGATATCGAACGAGATGCCGCTTTAGCAGATCAAATCAGATTTTCTGAAAAGCAAGAATCCATCAAGAGTGAAGATCCCGAAGAACAAGTAAGTTGCGACCGCCCCACTTTTCTTTAGTGAGTTTCTTAATAAAAATGACAGCTATTACAGCCTACCGAATGTTCAAACCTATGCGTTTTAGATAAATTTTGATGATTCGCCATTTTGGATTGTTTTTGACTCAAGTTCAAGGAGCCATATTCTGGTCGCAAACTCATCTCACCCACAAAGTTAGATCATTTTAGGTTGATTTGGTGAAGCAATACAAAAGATGCAATTTCATACCTTTTAACTTCCTCAGAATGCCCTTTTTCACTCCGATATACCCTCAAATGCAATTAAGAGACTGGAATACGGATATATTGTAATTCTTCTCTTATTTTTTCATATGAGATCAAAAATGAAAATTTTGAGTTATTTGCCTCGTCCCCAACCCCGCTAAATTTGTGTGATCCTCTATTTTGAGGTATATCGAAAAAAAAATAATAATAATAGTAATAATACTTTTTTCGCATTGCTAAGAAGAGCCTCTCAGCGATTTTCATCCTTATCTACCATCACTACGCATAGCAGAAAAAAGTATACATAACGAAAAGATAAACGTTTCCCGTAATATGATTATAAACAATCTGAAACGCGGAGATTTAAAGACTTACCCTCCCCCGACCCCGCCATCACAAATCAGGTAGCCTGTAATAGCTGTCGTTTTTATGGCAAGACCTTACCTCACAAATCGACAGTTGGAAATTCAGCTCTAATAATGTCGCTTGGCTGCTTACGTTTTTTTTCATTTCCAAAAAAATTAAAATATTTTCAACCGTTTTTAGGTTAAATCCGTCAGACTTGCTTATCAAGATTTGAGTATCCAACAACAAAAAGAAGAAGACAAATTGAAAAAAATTGATCCAAAAAAAGCCGAACAAGTTGAAAGATTGGGAATGGGTTTCAACACCAAATCGTCAGTATTTTTCTACTCGTATAATCTATCATCGATCTTTTCTCATCCTTTCTACGCCTACTAACCAAATATTGATTTTTTCAGCGGCGTAAGCCATTCAGCCTTCACCGACATGAAAATTCTTGATACGGAAGTAGCAACACCGAAGAAAGAATCGTTTCTGTCGGATCGTACAGATGAAGATGATTTTTTCGATTGCTTCACCAATATTCCGTGAGCATTCTTCTTTAAAATATTGCAATTTTTTATTCAAATATTACCGTAAATCTGTACACGTATTTATTACACAGATCGTATCGTAAAGATTTCGGAGACTTAGGATTCTCGTTAGGAGAGACGGCCAAAAGCAAAAGTAAGAATAGTTGGAAAGATGATATTTGTGATGTGGAGCCAATAGGCAACAACAATACGAGCAAAAGCAAAGATTACGGATCGAAAATCGTATGGGAGGAACCCAAAGCTTACACTAAGCCCCAAAGTGCTCAGAAATCAACCAAACAATCAGTTCCCCTCGCTAGTGGTGCATCGGGAGAGGCGCAGAAAAAATTCGGTTCCGCTAAATCGATTTCTTCTTCTCAATATTTTGGAGATAATAATCCAGTTAGTATTTTTTTTTCCTAATATAGCCTCTTGTCATACTATTTTTCATAATATGTTGTATTTCTAGAGCGAAGAAAGATTGAATTTATGTCAGTTCGAAGGTAGCACTAGCATATCATCCGCAGATCTATTCGGTAGGCCGAATGTAGAAAGCAGTGGAATTCAAGCTCCCGATTTTGACGACGTAAAAGAAAGCGTTAGGTTAGGTGTTACGAAAGTTGCCGGAAAACTTTCCTCGCTTGCTAATGGAATGATGTCTTCCATTCAAGTTAGTGCTAGCGAATTCAAGGAAAAAAAATGAATTAAAAAAAAACATTTCTTCTAATAAATGTTTTTTTGTTACAGGAACGTTACGGTAGTTACTGATGAATGAAACAACAATCGAACCCCGTACTCCAGTTTTCTTCATATTTTTGTACAATTGTCTGTGATTTTTCTTATAATGATTGCAGATTATTTGATCACAAAATAAGACAAAAAGGCAAAGATTAAAGAAATACAGTGTTCGAAATACGCGCGTATTTTTCTACTTCAAATATATTGCTCTATATTTTATACGATATGTACGTTACATAAATACGTGATATTTGGCATTTCTATTTGTAATCTGTGTTGCCTTTTTGCTTCGTTTTTCTATCATCACACCTTGACTTCGAGTTCCGATAATGATCTGCCAATGTGAATAAAGCAGTTTCTTATAGCATAGAATTCCGAAAGTCAATTTCCCTTATTTCTGTGCCAGTGCAATTTATGGCGATTTAGAAGTCATTGTGCATTTGTTACCAATGTTTTTGTACATAAAGATGCGTTTATTCCCCGTCGATTTCGTATAGTTTTATTTTGTTTTAACGGGCAAACAAAAAAACGGTAATTGTTATGATAGTTACTCTATTTGTATTATAATTATTAACCAGAGAATTTAGCCAGTTATACATTTTAAAGAAGTTACGCCGAAAATTGAAAATCAGTAATTTTGTTCCTTTCTGTTATCATAAATTTTCAGGTTTGGGTTAATAAGATGAATTTTATTTATGCTTTTGTAAACAGGTATTTTTACGAAACAGTTTGTTAAATTTGTAATAAGAAAAAAAAACATCTATTGATAAATTAAGTAATGTATTACAATATTGTACCTACGTAAGGTTATGTATCACTCGCTTGTGTGTAATTAACAACACTCGTGTACGTGCGTTGGAATTACGTAAATGTAACATCTGTTGATGTTTAAAAACCTGTGTTCTACGTAATTTAAAATCTTTTTTTTTTGCTGTTAGTGAATCACAACTATATACACAGCTATTGAACAGTGCAGACATTAGTTTTCAATTGAGCGCGTTAGTCGATGACGTGCTTTTTTGTTTCCAAAAATATTTATCTATTTGTATTCGTGAATAAAATTTGAAAATGTGGAATTTGTTTTTTTACGCTTTGAAGCGTTCAGAGTTCGTGGTTTGGCAAGAGAGTGCGATAAAGTTGAATGTATAGTTTAGAAAGAATGATGGAATTTTAAATTGAAATCTCAAAATGAATCTATTATGTAATCAAAAAAGATATTTGAAAACAAAAATTAATTATTAAAATTGATTGATTTATGAATTTTCAACAATTTATTAAATTATATTTCATTCTAAAAAAAAAATAAAAATTCTAGAACTTATTCATGCATAGGCAACTCTTCCGACTTTCTCCTTTAAATGAAATTTATTTATTAAATATACAAAGGAGTTCCTATAACATTCTAATAGCAATATGACATCATATCATCGTACAAATATCAATAATACATCAGAATTATAGATTAAGAAAGTTTTTAAACACGATCGATCTCTTCGATTCATTAAAATCAAATTAAAATATTATATAAGGGGAAGATAGTATAAGGTCAGATCTAGGACACTTTGTAAAAACTCGTAAAAATGTAATAATTTCATTAAAAAAAAAGTAAATTAAAATGTTGATTTTCAATAATTCTTAAAGTAATTTTTTTCGAGTATATGCTCATCTCCCTCAGAAAAAATATAGATATTTTACCAATAATTCAACAACAAAGTACGAATAGATACCATTTTTTAGCAAATGGGCATCAAGTTCAGGACACTTCAATTTACCATGCTCACTTACCTAGGTAAATAAATTATTCAAGAACAATTTATATGAATTATAATTTAAGGGCAACTTATATCTGTTTCAAAACTAGTTCGGTACTTGATTACAAGAGCTATAATCCAGGTATTTTATTATCAAACTTCAAAAGCGCATATAACTCATCGAATGCATTAGTTGTACCGTTCGAATGACTATGCATTGCGATGACTCAACACTTTCAACTTGAGCCGGTTAAAAATCTTAACTTCACAACCATCCAATAAATTTTCGAGAAAAGTGGATCTTTAAAATGAAACCTGAAAATTTAATCGACATGCCTTTCACTCGTGTATGGTAATTAAAATAAATTTAACACGATGAAAACACGTAAACGAAGGTGTCTATATTTTACGTCATTCGTAATCATGCGAAAAGTAAACGAATGCAGAAGTTAACTAATTTTCATCTTTGAAAATACATGTAGAACGTGGGCTTCGCTTAAGCACAAGCTATACAAGGTTAATGTACAGAAATATTAATATAATGTTATCACGTGTTCCTAATACGATAATTAAGCATGTCGTTTATTGTTATCACAATAATTTGAAAATAAATAAATATTTTGTAAGAACATGCTATTCGTGTATGATTTATTACAATCGTTCTGCTCGTAGGGATTGGAGTTATCAGTTGTCTTCAGTTCACTAATTTGTACGATCGAGTACCACATGATTTTGTAAAAGACCGGCACATGATTTGATATACGCGGGCGCAGTGGTATAAAATAATATAAAAAAATTAAGTTGGTATCATTGAAGCGTGCGACGTAGAGATTAGATAGGAAATATTTATACCTTCACTTTAAAACATTTCTGAATAAATTATTTTTCATATTTATGCGTTATGATATCGTTTGAATGTGGAAAAAATTAATGAACTACATACCTACGCAGCACTTGAAAGGGTGAATGAAAAATTTAATAAGCGATTATCATCACTTTAAAAACAAATTTCTCAAGTTCCAAGAGTAAATCTACAAAACAACGGTTCATTACAACCATGGATGTGCAATGTTCACTAGGTATCTGAAAAGTTCATGCATTTCTATTATATTTTTGAAAAGAATCGTTCATTTTAACCGAAGTTCCATGTTCGTTTTCCTTCTGTACCGTGAAATCTATTGTAATTCAGACAGGCAAAGTAAATTCCTTACACTGAAAAATGAAATGAAT
Organism: Phenacoccus solenopsis; assembly: GCA_009761765.1. Classification (NCBI taxonomy): domain Eukaryota; kingdom Metazoa; phylum Arthropoda; class Insecta; order Hemiptera; family Pseudococcidae; genus Phenacoccus; species Phenacoccus solenopsis. The sequence goes on from CM019753.1 coordinate 11,801,867, forward strand.
AAAATATACCTAACACTAACACTACCTTTCATATTGAATCTGAATGTCAAAACAATTGAAAAATTAAACACTGATGCAAAACTAATGAACTTGAAAGAAAAGTTTATTTTTCATCATTTACACGTTTATGAACACATTATGGTTGAAATTTGTTTTTCAACATAAAACCCAATTGCTGAATTTCATGTCAAATTTCACATTGTAAAAGGGAATTTAGTGTTTTGCCAGTCTGAATTTCAAATTATAGGTCCCTTTAATGACTACCTAATCTTTTTAACATGAAGGCTTCAGCATACCGTTGGAGGTAGAGTACTCTAACAGAAGATTTTGAGGGGACAATTCCGAAAAATCAATGTACTACTATGTACCACAAAAATTGAAATTTTATAACTACGAATACCACTGATGAGGCGCGAAATTTCATCAAATCAATTCATCATGCAAAACGCAAACTCATTTATTAAGTATCTTAAAGTTGAATGCCATATAGGTACTTTACGTATTACTACGCACGCCCCTATGCATGAGATGGAATATGTAAACTTTATAGATATTAGATATAATTATTGTTATTAACATCATAGTGACGTTGATATAATGTATAACTAGGATACTTTGTAGATAGTGCTTGTTTAGGACCAAAATATGATCCCCCGAATTTGAATTATTTTGTATCCAAGTAGGAAATGTTCGAAATCCAATAGAAGTTTAAGCAACCCCAAGTGATTGGAATTTGAAAAATATGGGCTCAAATAATTCTTATGCGCGCGAGAAATACATCTTACATTCAATATTCATGATGGTTATGGAAGAGATTATAGATGATAGTTTTCAGTTTCAGTACTAGATAATAGATATGGTAGTTGAGCATGAAGAAGTTTCATACATTATTGGAAAATTTGAACAAGTCTAATCAAAAACTAAGTTCCAGTAATGCGGTATGGCTGCTTACTTTTTTTTTGAAAATTTTCATATCTACTCTCATACATTCTTTCATATTGAATTTTTGGAATATTTTTGCTCCAGTGAGGAATACATAACTGAACCTATAGTTGACTCCGATTGTTTTCCAATACATCTATACGCTGAATGTACCAAGTGCAACTCAAACAAATAAATTTTACTCGTAATATGCAAATGAATATACAACAATTCGTAACAATACGAGTATATGGACTCTGCACTCATTGAAATTTTTAAACTAAGTTCAAAAAGTTCGCTATATTATCCACTAATGATTAAACATACGCTTGAATCCAGTTCCTAAAGGTAATGATAGAACGATCATACAATATGTACATAGGTAGCATTCGATAATACTAATGTATAGTGGGAACAATTTGATAGAGTATCTAAATTAAATGTTCTGAAGAACCGGTGAATACTGGTAAGTACTTACTTCCATTTTTTTTTATTACAGTTAACTATATGTATTCCGGTTATAGTCTTCGCGATAAATATTGTTTTGGGTGATTATTTTAAAGTTCACAAGTTATCATCAATTTATCAAAGTCTTATGACGTTGATAACTTAATACTTACGCCTCTTTCGAAAAATGAAATCGGTATTACAAGATGTCTTTTAAAAATCAGAATCAATATTATATTTCAAGCATCATAAATTTATAACTCGAAAAATAAAATTATTCGACAACTCGTTAATTTGGGAGCAAACAAAACCCTCGAAAAATTAATTGCGCATAAACGGAGATATCATAGGCAGCCTATAAGCAGATAAGAATCTTCTATTCGTTTATAAGAAAAACGCTTTTTATCGAATTTAAACTTTTTTTTATCGCGTTTACCTGCACGGATTAGAACTTACAACATCTTCTTCACATGGACAAGAGTTTCCACCATTTGATTTTTAAATAAGACGCAATAGCCTATTACCCTAATCCACATCTGAGTGAAATCTCTTTCCGTAAACAAGCGAGGGCAAACAATAATACACTTCTATAGCGCACTGTACCATCTGGAGAGCTCGATATAGATTCACTTTCTAGCAGTAATTCGCGGAAAAACAATTAGCTTTATGTCTGGAGCATTGTCTTCTCTGAATGCAGGAAAATGACACTAGACCATTCATTAACCGCTAGAAGTTCGGTCACGCTGCATCACACCTTGGAATTTTGAAATTTAATTACAATTTTCAGAATCGTACATCTAATTCGCCAAAATTAACACCTCTCACGTTACTGCAGAAGAGAAATAATAAAATAGAAAGTTTAATAGCACTATAAAAAAAACGCAACACCGAGAAATCCACCACAGTTTGTCGGAAAGTTTAGCGAAAAGTGTTATCACGTGAAGTGCTATCCTTTAGCTTTTCTCGAGATAATCGGCGTCTTCGGATTACACATATAAAACGCATGCACGTACGCGTTATTATGTCATTACTGGTTGTATATCTAGGCTGTACTGTTGAGACGATTTTACGCGCGCGTGTTTCGTGTGTTTTTCGAATATTCGCGTTTTTCAAAATAAATTCTATAGGTGAGTATTTTTTAATGAAAAATTACCTATATGAAAATAAAAATTATTTATGTATCAACTGTTAAATCTTTTTGCTCGAGAAAAGAAAAGATTGATGTAACTAATATTTTCAATTTACAAAACTATACCATACAGCGAGAGAAATATCGAATTAAATCCAGTTCGATGTCGATTTCAATTTAATCAAAAACTAAGCTATTTCAGCCAGGGCTCGAAGAGAGAGAGGGACATCATATCTTCACATTTCAGACTATTTTTTTCATTTGATCGTAGTTTAAGTAAAAAAAAATTACAAATCTGGAATTCCACTTGTAACATTTCCTTTTTCAAAATTGAAGGATACAATAAATTTCTCTTTAAAATAATGTCAGTCATTATTCATTAATTATTTTTGTGATAATCAAACCAGATTAATGAATCTTCAATGAATGAGAAAATAGGAATGGAAATGATGAAGCTCCCAACAATGAAACCTACCATCCATATACCTACATGTTTGAAGTAGGCTTGATTATAAAACTAGAATAATTTACTATTTGTTTGGTGGAGAGGCAGCGTGGGGGGATGGAACAATGGTATTTATATGTAGCTTGTAAAATTACCAATTTAACTCTCTTAGGCATAGGTGACAATTCATCAATTACTAACGTGCTCGAAAGCTTAGACGAACCTATTTTCAACAAGATATTCAGTATTTAATTTACGTTTTTGAAAATGTCGCATTCTTAATATTTTTTCAATTTTCAATCAACCCTTCACTTTACTTTTTCACGTTGAAATATTAGGGATTGTTCTGTCATGAATGGCGAAGAGAAGGAGGTGTTTTTTCACTTTCCACTAATAAAGCAATGCTTTTATACCTTCAAATACCTTTCTAGAGAATATAATGCCCACTCATTTCGACCTATCGCTATTTCAAGATGAATAGAGGAAATTTTTCGTTTACAAAAAAATTTCCAAGGTATCCCCTTACGTAGGCTTACCTATGCCTATCATCTACAAAGAATTTTCAACTGATGTTGTACTTCGCTAAAAAACATAATTATCTAGCGAACTATACGTAATTACCCTCATTTCTTACGATCACCATCGATCTTTCATATAATAATGGGTTATAAACAAAGTTGATAAGAATTTGTTTATTCTATTTTGTTGATTACCGGAAATTTCCATGATGAGGGATTAATATTATGTACATTTTGTGAGCTTGTTATTTAATTTTCATGTATATTGGAAAATTGCCAGTTGTTAATATCGTACTCGCAAAATAAATAATCATAATTACCTTTTATAATTTTTTCATTTTTTATTATTCACTTATCTCTTTATTTGAGTGTTACCTCACGTAGTAATAGGAATTTAATGTGTTGCTTTGGCCCGCAACATGTGTACTTTTAGAGGACTAATAAAGCCCCCTCCTCCCCTTTCGAAAAAGCTTACTATTGTGATCGAAGAAGCAAAATTATAATTTAAATTGTAAAAATTAAAAGTTTATAGAATGGTATTTCCTCAATTTGTGGATAGCAGATTAGCTAGACACTTATAGCTAGAACAATTTTAAAAATTCAGAAAAACTCCAAGCATTATAAACTTATCTGAAAAATTATGAAAAATCTTTCCATATTTTTGGGATGGTATTTTTAAAAAAATTTACTACCTACTATTAGTTCTTTATGTGTAGAAACACGGGAACCGCAAAGTGTACAATTCTTATGTTAAATAACAAAATTATAAAAATAAAAATACTCAAGATATTTAGGTTTATTTGTATTATTAAAAAAAAAAAAAAATAGGAAAAATCCAAGACGTGAAAAAAGGATTAAAAAAATTCGAACAATAAGAAAAAAGAATCAAAAAATTAACAAAAAATTGAAAACAAGAGAAAGAAATTTCTGAAAATTAAATTTTTATTTATTTTATTGGTAATTTTTTTGAAAATTTCTTCGAAATAATTTACCACTCGTAGCATTCTACCGCGCAAGACTGCAGCCTACGCAGTTTGTGTTTAAATCCTTCCAGCAGCGTACCTACCTTTTTTTTGGAGGAGTCATAGGAAGGCCAATGAATGGAGCAAAGTACTATTACATTTTTAAATTTAGGGATGAGAGCTTATTAGAGGTATATGAGATTTTAAAATGAAATATTAAAAAACTGTATGAGTGCATGACATTCACAAAAATACATTTATTTCTTCACAAAAAAAATTAATGTGCTTAGTGCATAAATCTATATACCCTAATTACATTTTTTTTGAGGGGAGACGTTTTTGGTGTCTTCATGGCCTCTATGCCCCCCCCCCCCCTGTAATTATGCCTTCAAGTCCTTCATTGCATCTTATACAGTCCAATGAGTTAATTACCAAAAGCGCCCTCATTGAAAATTTGCTCGAGTTAAATAAATTAAATTAACGTAATTTAAATCAGAAAAAAAAACATGAATGAAATTAATTTAAAAAAATAAAATTAAATGAAATCGTATCTCCGTTTATTATTGAAAAAAATTATTTTTACATCTAACAAATTTGGGTAATAGAATTTCAATGTTTTCCTTCCAGCATCTGCACCATCATCCTGCCATATTCATTTTTATAAAGAATTGAAAGGAAAAAATAATTTCAGATTGAACCCTTGGATTTCGAAATAAACGAGAAACCACAATTTTATCCGGTTTCAACCACTCTGGTGCATAAATAAGTAGCAAAGGTACTGTGAGAGGACAATAAGCAATTCTTTCAAACGACTAGGGCTTCGCCCCTGTCTGCTTAGCGGCCCAATCCCAGTTTTGGTCTTAAGTTATACATTTTTCATAAGGTTTTTAAGTTGAAAAAATCTATATTCAAGTGCTTCGAAACTACAGACTGGATAATACTGATACGGACAATAAGCCTAACAAATTGCAGTGGTCTCAACCTTTCGCAATACTTCCCGACAAGCAATTTGCGTACACGAACTTACGAAGTCACGCACAAATGATGTTCACAAACTTTCGACCACTTGTATATGACATAATTTGTGTATACAATTCATGTACACTTTGGGTCCAACTGTAGTTCCTACCATTCCCATTCGCCATTTCATATTACTCACAAACGACATGATGAGATTATTAAGCAGATATGAAAAGAACCAAAAGAGAATGACTCGGTACAGAGAAAAAAGCATGAAGTCACTTTTTTTCAAAAATGAGAAAATTATGTACTTAGGTAGACAATTTCATGTAAAATATAACACATTCAGATTTTTAGAATTATCAATATTGCGTCATAAAATCATGTTTAAAGATTTGCTATACTGGGAAAAAACAAGCAACTCATCTAATACTGTGAAAAAAGCGGGGAAATCAGTTTCGTGACCAATACAACTTTATGTAATCTCTTATCAATGTATTTCCGAATTGGTTTTTCAACTAGTTTACACCTACTTTTTTTCCTACTTTTACATAAAATTATCTGATTCTTTTCATGTGTATCATGACCTTCCTCTGATCTTAGCCTTATAACTATGGTAATTTTCAATTTTTTTTTCATCTCATAATATGTTGTTCTTAAGCGTAGTACACAACTGCTTTAATAGTTACATGCCTTGAAAAATCTTAGTCATCATTTTTACATAGTATCAACCTTTAAAATTCATTTTTCTCAAAAAATGAAAAAATGACTCACCTGGTTCCTTCTCTGAATCCTTCAGATGATGTCACTCATGCATACCTTCTATCGCGCACCCCAGCTCCCTTATGCAATCACTGCCAAATCTAGCTCTCCGTAGTCCACCTTCTACAAGACTGCCCACATTAGTTCCCTTCTCGTAGCAGTCATGCCTTTCTTCTACGCTCCCCAAATTCTGAGAGATGAATTAACTGTGTTAAACCTTCAAGTTTCTTACAAGAAAACCGTATCTTCCCTCAACTATATTCTCCCCCACACTGTCTACGTGCCTCTAGCCACTCGGCTGAACACTGTACGGTAAATAGAAAAAAAAGAGAAAAAAAGCGCATCAAGCGATGACAAAAGCGTGTAAAATTTTTATTACTGTTATTGGAGTGTAAGCAAGCTCTTGTCTCAAAAACTATTCTTTGAAAATTTATTTTAAAAACGAAATTTCATAATTTATAAGGGTGGAAAAAAGAAAAATCTTGATATGCCTGTCGTTAAATCATATTCAAAACATATCTTTGATTTGTATAAATTATTTCAGAATCTAAGCAGTTAGAAACAGAGGAGAAAGGTGTAGGGTACTTGAGTTCTCTCAAATGGACCTTGCCCTTTCCACATAAAAATTTTTTGAACAAATAATATAGCCAACATGTACACTTCAAGCCGTTCATATATGTTATGTTTGGGTATCATTTTTATACTCAATGCACTGGAATGTTGACATAATCAAATTACATACCCAATAAGAACATCTATTTCAATTTTAATATTATAGAGTGAAGAGTGATTCGCAATGACTATCCCAACTGTACTCATATCATCGTTTCCTCACCACATGAACTACATATTAGCAAAGGAAGAGTAGGGAGAGAAAGTGGAATCAAATCATAATGCATTTATAAGGTTTCGAAAAATTAGCATTTTCATCGTGCGATCTATACTTTTGATTTATTTGTCAAGTTAGCAAACTTTATAGGCAAGACCTAAGGTGAAAAACTGTTTTTCATACTTGCGGGAGGAAAACGCTACTTTACCTCCTGCTCGCTAATCGCTCGGGTCTCAAACGAGCGCTTTTCTCCCGCATTTAAGAAAAATTTCGTTCACTACTCGGGAGAAAAATTGATTCCAGACTTGTGTGACTTATCACTCTCGCTTTGCTCCGGTGACAAACCTCACACTCGTCAAGAATCACTTTTACCTTCCTAGTTGCGAAATATACTATTTTGAGAAGTCCTACCGACATTCCTGTGGCACCTATCAAAACGATAGTTATAACCTTCTTTGTAGGTAATTTAAGGAAAAACATTTTTGTACGCAGGTATTTTTAAGCTAGAACCTAGTTTCCGAGATATAAGGAATGACCAATTTTGAGGAGTTTAAATCCCTTCTGGATGGTGACGTAAGGGTATTGGATGCTGATTTTAGTATCTTGTTTTGGAAAATAATCTAAAAAAAATGAAAATCATGCAATAAACTGGTTTCTAAGTCAAATTGGTACATTCGAAGTAATAAATATCCCGAATACAACACGACGAATTAATTTAATTTTAAAAATTATATAATTATATGAGTAAACATGAAATTTTTTCAAATCATGTAGTCATTCACTCGCTTTTATACAACGAAGGTCGTGCCATTAATTAAACAAATTTTTTCATTCGTAAATCTACGTACGTGCAACAATCCGATTCGTAACAAAAAATTCCCAACATTTTCGATCATTGTTTTTTCTGCGAGAAACAATTTTTCGAATTCACTTTAGATACAGCTGCAAAGAGTTATTTGAATGACAATGCCATCAATTCCCTATAATAATCACTTTTAGCTGAATCTTTTCAGTAACGAAACAACTCATATTTAGTTCCCACTTTTGTTCTAGTTCGTTAAAATGGTGTTACAAAGCCACACAGAAGATTCTTCCACCAGCAACAAATATCCTTTAAATCGAAAAATGACACAATCCGAAACCAAATTAGGATCCAGCGAATGCACCGATACGACCAAAACATCAGATCAAACCAAAGACGTTGAAAATTTACAGTTAATCATGAAGCAATTGAACTTAAACCCTGAATGTTTAACTCTGAAAGACCTGATCAACGGATTGTACAAAATTTTCGAAAAAGACCAAGTAAACATCGAAGAAGTTCACGCTCTCATGTCAGCTTATAAAAGCAACCCAGCTGAATGGTTAAAATACGCAAAATTCGATCGATTCAGGTATGTAGCTAATTTTTCCAACCTGAAGAATAATTTCCATAGTTCTACCAGAGAAATAAAATCACCTAAATTTCTTCCAGATATACGAGAAATCTGGTCGATGCTGGTAACGGAAAATTCAATTTAATGGTCCTATGTTGGGGCGAAGGTCACGGTTCTAGTATTCACGACCACGCCAACGCTCACTGTTTCATGAAAATCCTAGCTGGTAATTTATGCGAAGTGAGATTCGCCTGGCCCGATAGCGACTCCGATCAAAATAACGAATCTGGATCAAATATGAAAGAAATTTCTAGATCTGTTTTACCCACCAACGGCGTATGCTACATCAACGGTACCTAAACGATAATTTTTTCACGCTCGTTATAATCGTATAAAAGCTTATCTAATCTTGAGAAAAATGTTCAGATTCGTTGGGATTACACAGAGTGGAAAATTTGAGCTATTCAGATTGCGCTGTTAGTTTACACTTGTATTGCCCTCCGTTTCAAGCTTGCCGCGTGTTTAACGAGCGTACCGGACATAGTATTAAAGCACCGGTTACTTTCTGGTCGGTTTATGGTAAAAAACAGAAAAAGGTAAAAAAAATCACATTCCACTATCTCTATAAATTTTAATAACACGTTACAACTGATAAATTTATTTTCACCTTGCAGGAAAGCATTGATACCATCGAGCCCGAAGATAATTGAACCAAATGACTAAGAATAATAACCTAAAAACTGAGCTTTTTTTTTTTTCAACTGATATCATTACTGTATATTTTGTAATTCGCGACTCAATTTAAAATGTATATTTTTAGGCGATTTTTTATAATATGACAACAGTATTATATTGACATGATACGATTTGTACATAGTGACACGAAATTATTTGTATACTTATTAATGAGTAGAAATAGCGGACGTTTATGTTTTTAATAAAAATTTTTTGATATCAATATCACGCGATAACTTTTCTGCGAGTACCTACTTATGATTATTATGATTATTACAGAATTAATTAACAATAAATAACGGGATTAATATACGTAACTGACATCGCGAATGGAAAAGCTAATACAGCGCCAATGACAATAGACCAAGTATACCATGCAATAGAATATAGTAATGATTGATTATTATCAAACCGATTTAGCATGTGCTCAGCACGTTGTACTGGCAGCAATGACTTTGTATAAAAGCTCAATGATATTTTGAATCACTCTTCCATTTGAAAAATGAAAAAAAAAGTTATCAAGCATTATTATTTCTTTGGATTTTTTTTCTTTTTTTGAGAGCTGATCAACAAATTTCTTTAATATAAACTAATTTCTTTATAAAGGGTTACTAGTATTTTGTTTTTCATTGGCATCACTTTCTTCCATATAATTATTTTAGTTCCAGTTAGGTTTACATTATTTTAAAGTTTTTTTTTTTTTTTTTTTCATAATTGAATTATTGAACAAATCATCACATATCCCAAAACAATTCCCTATAGCGGTATACCTAGCCAGGAATTGTTTTGTGAGAGAGAAGAGGGGATTTATGAAGAAAAGCCTTCGAGATTAATAGAAAGCCACCCTTCCCCACATGCATACAATGTTTTTATATAGGAAGAACATTCTTTCACAACTTCTAACAAATATTATAAGGTGACAGTAAATTTGCTTATTTTTTTAAAACCAATTACCAATTATTACAAATTTAATTTCATCAAAAAATTTTCAACATTATAATCTACTTTCCGGGAAAAGATTTGCCTCATCACAAGGCGAAAACTAATTTTATAAGTTTACAAAAATATCTCAATACTTTGGGATTAACACTATATTTATGCTTTGTTCTCATTGGTTCGCTGTTTAAACCCTTCACTCTTGCTTTTTTCTCATTGGTTAGCTGTTTAAACCCTTTACTCTTGCTTTATTCTCATTGGTTGGTTGTTTAACCCCTTTACTCTTGCTTTTTTCTCATTGGTTGGCTGTTTAAACCTTTCATTCTTGTTTTTTTCTCATTAGTTGGATATTTAAACCTTTTATTCTTGCTTTTTTTTCATTGCTTGACTGTTTAAACCCTAATTTGATGATTTAAATTTTTTTGTTGATTCAAAGATGAAATTCTAACACTTATAAATCAATCTATATGAAACTGAACATTTTTCTGTCTTCAAGCGTTTTAGAAGATATTTGAGTTTTGATGATTTACCGTTACAAAGAAAGAAAGATAAATAATTAATTAAAATTTTTAATGAAATTAAAATGTTCTTCACATTGATAAAATGTTTCAACAAATTGACATCTTTGTTTTCGCTATTTAAGGATCTAAATATGAACACAAACAACAAAATTTCAGTTTCTGAGAATTCAAAAAGACTTGACAATTTTTCAGATCTAAAAATCCCTTCAGCAGATGTTGATATCATTTTACCAAATTTTCTAGCAGTTGATCTGAAATATCTAGGAACTCTGTTTTTATCTTTTATAGTTGAAAAAAAGTGCAGTATAATTTTCCAAGGTGCATTTCAAATTCTCTCCTTTGTCATTTATAATAGGTATGTAAAGTGCAAAAAGACAATTTTTGCAACTATTTCAATTAAAACCTAAAATTGAAATTCAGAAATTATCCAGGTCACGGATTTGTTTTGGTTGATTGAATAAGAAGAAAAATCGGAAATTCGGAGACTTTGGAAGAGGTACTTTTCTTTGCAGGATTACTTCCAGAGAGATCTGGCCTCCTAGAGCCTAATAACTTGCTACGCCACTATAACATAAGCAGCTTACATCTCGAGGTCCAAGTGATTCACATATAAAATATTGACTAAGAACTCCTTATTTTAGAGCTTTCTTTAATTAGTATTTTTAAAGTCTGCTTGAATCGGAGTAGAGGTCAGGAGACTGAAATTATATTATTGCAATTATAACTGGAAAATAAAATGCAAGCTTAAGAGTTTTTTCCAAATAAAATATTTGTTCATTTTTTCAAATCATAAAATCCGTACTGGGTATAATAATAATTATGTTTTCACGTTCGATCCTATTTAAGAACCTCAAAAATATGGACATGCTGAAATGTCTTTCATCATAATAAATTTAAATAAAGGAGAATAATTGTAAGAAGAGGTATTCTTTGATTTTTGTAACCAAAGGAAGAAGGGGAGGGCTAAGGGGTTACAGAATAGTCGGGAGATGAAAAATAAATTTATCATTGTATTCAACACCCCCAAATACCAATAAAATGATATGGAGTAAAATCGAAAAACATGTTGAAATGCTGCTCGAATTGACACGGAATAACCTGGCCAACAAAAATTTCTTAGCAGCAGTTGCTCGTTTTCAAAACTGAAGGAGCTGTGAGATAATGAAAACTTCAAGCACATGTTTTCCTATCATGATAATTTTCCACTAATCATCAATTTATCACAGCTCCTTCAATTTTGAATATAGGCAATTTGCACTAGCGTTTTTTATGCTACACTTGACGAGCATTATGTATTACCTACTTTATAGGAAGCTTTTTCAATCCATACATGGTAAGCTTCGACTGCTCCCCTTGTTTCCTTCAATGTGAGTTTTCGAATTACATGCAGAGAAGATTTTTTGTTACAAAATATTACCCACCTCTCGTGTAACATTTTGTATATTTCATTTAGGAATTTTGAAAACTCAATAGTTTCTCCCAACTAAAACCTATAATAGAATGAGATTACTAATAGATGTACCCTCAAATAGAATTTCGTCGATCGAAAATCGTCAAGTTTCACCTTAATAGTTTGATACCTTTCCTTGTAAACCAACATTGCTCAGTTTGGCATCTAGAGTGACAGAAATTCTCTCAAGGAGCCAATAACATACAAAAAAAAATCGAAATCAATAAATAATACCATAATACGAGTATATTTTAATTCATACAATTCATACAAACCAAATCATGCATTATCAACATATTTTCTTTACGAACGCAACAAAAAATTATTTTATAAATTTCACCATCGAAACCAAATAATTAAGTCACGTATTTTCTTATAATTTAATTCAAATCAAAAATTACGCATACTTAGATTCCAACACCATTTCAAACCTTCGACACATTATAAACGCATATTTATCATTCGGTCACACAGAAATTATAATACTCAAGTCCTTATTTTTGATAACTACGATAAAAAAATTTCCATACTACAATACTACATGATGAATAAACGTATAGAAAAATATAAAACACAAAAATTAATTCTATGTCTAATATGACAGAATATTTTAAAACATAAAGGAAACGATTATGCGGATTAAATTCATGAAAATACGAAGAAAAAGCAAAACACGACTAGTACAAAAGAATGGAAGATTATAAGTACAAAAAATTTGTTAAAATATTTTTGAAAAAAAAAAATAATAAACACGCAATTAAAATTCTTTGTTTTTTTCGACTTATCGATCGAGTTAATAATTAAAACACTGAGAACTTGGATTCATTTACGGGTATTTCACGTTGATTAATTTCACGTAATTACGAGAAAAAAAATTTACTCATTAAAAAAAAAAAACACAAACAACGCGTAAATCTACATATCGAATTATACAACTTAAATTTCAACGAATATGTTTCTTAATAAAATAAAACAAAATCCAATCTATGGGTATTTACGGCCAACTTAACAATATGCAGTCTATTAAGTACCCTTTTAAGGCTGTCACCAAAATGAAAATTGAGGTTATAATCAGGGCTTTTTTGTGGGTGCACGTGAGGGTACGCAGTGCTCCCAAAGGATATTTTGAAATTATCGAAAAATTGCCATAAAAACTAAAAAAATGAAAATTTTGGTAACCTTTACAAAAATTTTTGGATTTTTTTTATAGGTCAAAATAATTATCCAAATACAAAATCTAATCTCTTTCCTGAACAATTATCGTTGCCTCATACGAGATTCTCACAACAAGTTGAGATTAAAAAATAAAAAAATAATTTACTTCAATTTTTTCCTCAAAACACAATAATAAGGGAGTAGGGAGGGGGTACAAAAAATTATGGACTTACAATTTTCGAGAATTGCCCCTAAAAAAAAAAAGAATAAAAAAAAGCCTGATTATAACGAACATGAACTGAAAAAAGAAATCAAATCGTATACTGATGAATCAAACGTTCTTTCTTAGTTTCTAAAATTTTATTAAATTCTTCTATAATGTTGAAAAACCTGTCTCTCGCTTGCTGGTCACTTCCGTCGTAATGAGGAGTTACAACTAAGAGGCATTTCTTATAAATATCATCATGAGGTGTTGACTCGGGCACTGGGTCGTTTACTAATTCTTCATTACGAACCGGGCAAGGCGAAGCTGCCTGGTCGATGGTTGCTGGTATTTCATCTACCGAGCAATCTCCATCTAACGTCGTTTTCTGCTCATCTCCACCTGGAGTCGGGTTTTCTGCGACTGAAGCCACTTCAACGACATCAGAATTAGCAAAATCACCACCACTGATAATGGATGGCGAAGTAGGTTGCGACTCGATGGTACTTCTTTAGGATGCCCTTCTTCGCGGGCAAATATCGACACCGACTGAATGGCAGTTTCGTCGTCCTCATCGATCGATACGATTTCCGGCGATTTATCAGCCACTGGAACTACGTTATCACTGTGCTGGGACTCGAACACCGTCGAATACCTGCGTATATTTCTAATAGTCAGATTACGTTTTCCGTCGCGTTCGTATCGTTTTCGTGATCGTTG